>BDIU01000046.1:45556-156243 GCA_002118135.1 Trebouxia sp. TZW2008 | reverse complement strand
CAGCCAGGCAGGCAGGCAGGCAGGCAGGCAGGCAGGCAGGCAGGCAGGCAGGCAGCGGGCAGGTGGGCGAGCAGGCATGAGGTTTGAGCTACATCCTTTCACCAGCATATCAACATGCTCATACAATAATGAGTGCAGTTCCAGCCAATTGAGCACAGATGCAAAGACAGACTGCATCATCAGGCATATACTTTGCTGGCAGCCTTTGCATGCAGGGTTTTGCATGCACTCATTGCACACAGTATTTGCGTGCAGTCTTTGCAGGCAATTTGGGTAGCCAGCCTTTGCATGCAGTCTTGAGAAGTCACATAACAGACAGCAAAACAGCACAGCAGAGGGAAATCACCCCAGGGTCGCATCATTTGAGCTGCAGCCTCTATGAATGTGGGCCGCACAATCAGATCCCCGCTCGGATTAATCATCACTCGCTTCCCTGATCTCTTGTACAGGCCCCAAAACCTGCCGGCACGAGCGATCACATCCTGCATGCCAAACCAGGCTTTTTGTCATCTGGAATACCTGAGTGAAATCTGAACATTAATGATGCTCTAGGTGTCGGGCACTAAAATATTGTGATGCCTGGCAAAGCTGTGTCTGCCTGATTTTTGCAAACATGGCATCATAAGGCAAGTGTGTGACCTTTTCATTGATGATGCTTGCAAGTGCCAGGCACCAGGACATCGTGCCGCCTGGCAGACAGATAGCCCCATTTGCATGCCAGGCATGCTGCACAGGTACCAGTTTGAGACAAGTTGCAGACCTGATCGTTGATGATGGCCCAGGTGTCAGGCACCAGCGCATTGTACTGTCTGGCAAAGGCATGGTTGCCAGCCCTGGGGGCTCCAAAGGTGTAGCAGGCCACGTCCAAAGGCCCCAAGCAGGGACAGTGCCTCTGAATGTCAAAGGCTGCCAGGCTAGCCAGCGCCCCACCCAAAGAATGCCCTGCAGGGAGCATGAATCTGGTCTTTACATTGTTGCTATTGCTGAGTACAGATAAGGGGGGCTCCAAAGGTGTAGCAGGCCACACCCAAAGGCCCCAGGCAGGAGCAGTGCCGCTGGATGTCAAAGGCAGCCAGACTAGCCAAAGACCCACCCAAGAAATGAACTGAACCACATATGCAGTAAACTCTCTTTGCAAGGACACTCAATGTTGGGACAATCTCAATGTAGCCAATCACTGCATTCTGACTGCAGTGATCCCTCTGAGGGGGGACGACTCAATGTAAGGACAATTTCTTGGTAAGCAAAGCACTCGTTACAAAGAGAGTTTGCTGTAGCATGGAAATAAGGCCAGCATGCGTAGACTGTAGCTGGGTGAAATGCATGCACTGTGGCTGGATGTCAAAGGCAGCCAGGCTAGCTGCAGCGCAACCCAAAGAGTGAACTACACCAGACACGAGAACACCGCAATCAGATCCTGGCCTGTGCCTGATCTTGCAACATGATCCTGGCAAGCTACACGTATGGCGTTGCTGGTGTGCGCATCAAGACTGGTACGACAGCGCTGTAGGCAAAAGCTCACCTGTACACAGCACCTTCACTTTGCTTTGGTCAATGTCACCCTCCTCCAGAACCTTTGCAAGATGTGACCAACCACACAATTCAACACTGGCAAAGCTACACTAGGGCTGCTGCAAATCAGCACTGAAGCAGAAGCCTCACATGTACACAGCACATTTGCTATGATTAGCACTGCAGCAGAACCCTCACCTGTACACAGCACTTTCACTGTACTCTGGTGCATGTCCCTCTCCTCCAGAATCTTACTGAATCTCATCAACCACACAACTCAACAATGACAAAGCCACACTGTGGCTGCTGCATATCAGAAGCCTCTTTTGTTCATCGCACGTTTGCCCTTGTTAGCACTACACCAGGAACCTCACCTGTGCACAGCACCTTCACTTTGCTTTGGTCAATGTCCCCTTCCTCCAGAATCTCACAGATCCTTTGGATAACACGCTGGTTGAGGCCATTAGCTCGCCAGCTGTTCAAGAATCCTCTGTGTACCGCCGGTTTCCCGCCAGGCAGCCAGCTAAAAGCGGCCTGGGGCCCTGCCAATAGGTCCTGCCCTAAGCCCTGCCCTGAGCCCTGCCCTAAGCCCTGCTCCAAGCCTTCCCTTTCATCATGCTTGCTTGGGTAATGGCTCATCCAGACCTGTCGTCAACACTCTTTGATGTCAGCTTGCCAATACATCAGTTTTGAAATGTGATTGTACAGCAGTGTGATTGTACAGCAGGAATGATGCACCACGCATTCCTGACAGGCAGCCAGCTAAAAGCGGCCTGGGGCCCTGCTAATAGGTCCTGCCCTGGGCCCTGCCCTGGGCTCTGCTCCAAGCCATCCCTCTCATCATCCTTGCTTGGGTAGTGACCCACACCTGCCGTCAACATCTTGCTTTATGTCCGCAACACATCAGCTATCTTCAGCATTTACAATAGGGCATAACAGTTGTGGCAGAGGTAGTGATGAGAAGGGTTTGTCATGCTTGCTCGAGAAGTAACTTGTCCACAGCTGATGGCAATGTCTCAGATGCATCAGCAAGCAGCAAGCTAGCTTGTTACGGCTTTGGAGCATTTCACACACCATCAGCAAACCTGCACAGGCCATGGCATTGTGCTGCTGCCTCAAAGCAGAAACTTGCCCAGCAACAAGAACAGAAGCTCAAATCTGCTGAAATCCTACAGAGCAAATCTACACAGCGATACAATCTTTGGAACAACAAGACTTCAGGATGCCAATTGAAACAATGAGTGCCTCATTATAAAATGTGTACCAATGGATTAAAAGGTGATGTCACTCACAGATGCTGGGCTGCTTCTCCTCACAACAGCTGCCAGTATACGTTCAATGGCGCAAAGTCGTGTTTCCCTTGTTCACAGTGGCGGGTGCAGCATACCTGGATGTCGGCAAGGGCATTGGCGAGGCTGGCAGTGCCTCTGAAGCTCAGCAGGATGGTGTCGCTGCCCCAAGCCAGCAACACCTGCACATAACAAGCAAGTATGCTGTCAACCTCCAGGACCCAACAGGCATCCATATGACAGTTCCAGTGAGGATGGACTGCTGGTGCTGAGAAGCAGACTTTTGGTCATGTGCAGAAGAGGATAAGACCACAGAGTTTGGATTCTCATACATAGTTGATTGTGGACTGACGGCCAGCGTCTTACAGCGAGACAGTGGCATAGACATAGTCATATGACATGCATGACCACGCTTTGCACATGGGAGCTGAGAAGGAACATGTGCAACCTTCAGAGATTTGCACACACAACAGCCACAGACAGCAACAGTCCTCCATCTCTGGACATGGCACTTAGCATGTGCACATAGCACACCTTAGTGTCTTCAGCCTTTTCCCACATCAGCTCGTACTTGTCCAGCCCAAACAAGCCCAGCGCTGTTTCAATGCTGAAGCGTCTGCTGCCCTCCTCGTTGATGTCATACACCAAGTGAGACCAGTAGAACAGCTTGACTGCTGTGCCAAAGCAGAACATGGGCTCGTGCTTAAGGGCGTCGTGCACTGGACCTGCTATGCCGCCCCTTTTGGCGAGCTTAGCGGCCTTCTCTTCTTCAGTCCAACCAAACTCTTGCAGCCACACCTGCAGCAAGCTGTGAACATCAGCAGAAAAAAGGCTGCTTTTCCAGCTTTTTCAGAAAATTTGGAAGCTCGTGAGGACCTGCAATGCCCCTCCTTTTGGCTAGCTTGGCCATTTTCTCTTCTTCGGTCCAGCCAAAATTTTGCAGCCATACCTGCAGGCAGTCTGTGCCATCAAGGGAATGATCTTGAAGACTTGATTGCAGGAGTTATTCTTCAGCTGTCAGGTCTTGCAGTCCAAGAAGAGACAATTTGAGCAGCTTCTCTCTGTGAGGTTGGGCTCTTGCAGTGTTGACTGTGTGGGCATGAAGAATTGTGCGTAGCCTGGTCCTGGCATGAATTACACAGCCAGCTCAACAGCGCAGCATTGTAGCAACAAACCCAAAACATTTGGTTGAAAGAGACCAGTGAAAGCTGCTGACTCCAAGAATGCACTCTTGCAGATCTGAGTTCATGGGCATGAAGGGGTATGCATGGCCTGGTCTGTACAAAAAACCTGCCGAATTATGCACGAACCTAGATGAAGTGAACTCTCATAATGCGACTGGACGAAAGAATCACAAGCAAGAGACAGTCACCCTGAGAACTGGATCTTGCAGGCCTGGGTCCTTGGGCATGGAGAAGTATGCGCCGCCAACAGAGACAACTGTCTCCACAACTCACACTGGCAAAGAGGCTTTGCCAAAGAAGTGACTGCACAACACAACAAAAACAGCAGCCACTCACTCTGAGGATGGGATCTTGCAAGTCTGGGTTCTTGGGCATGAAGAAGTACGCGCCGCCAACAGCAACAGCTGTCTCTACAACATACACTGGCGCAAAGCCCAGCCAAGACTCCAGGTAGCTGGCGCAGCTGTTTAGCTTGACGAACTGTAGAACTACAAAGCTGATGAGGAACAGGCCGGCAGCTATCATGCGCCTGTGGGCCTGCAAAGCAACAGCATTCAGCTGTCAGTGATGGTATTGTCAGCATTGTTCCGGTTAATGCAAAGCTCCATGTGACCCAAACTTGCATTTGACAAAGTGCCTGTGGAAGTGCATTCATCTGGGACACTGGCCATCGCTTGCTGCCTGTGCCTCGCAAAACGATGCATTTGCATTTGTGTGCCAAGCCTAAGGGGTGACTCCATGCTGGCATAGACCATTGCATGAGTCACAGATCGTATTGCACTTGGGCTCAGCCTTCATGCAACTAGTCAAAATCATGCAGCTGTTTGAGCTCAAAAGGGCTGCGTGTTGCTGAATTGCCCTACAGATCAGACCAACACTCAGCAGCATGAACTGAACCCCAATGATGCTGAAATGCTCTGCAGCTCAGACGCACACTAGCAACACAAGAATAATCGTGTGCACTGCTCATGTTATGCACACCTGCATGCGGACATTGAGGTTGCCCATCTTGTAGTGCATGTACTGGTGCTTCTGCAGGTCCCGGTAGGCCCGCCACATGTACAGGAACCACAGCAGCAGGTACAGGATGAGCAAGCCCCACACACAGATCACGACCACCAGGGTCACTGTCTGCAGGTGGCAGTTCTGAGCTTGCACTGCACACTCCACGTCAGACTTGATCGCCTTACGTCTGACTGGGCCCACTTGATCATCTGCACAGCATGCACAAGCGCTGCTGACAAGCACCAGGCAGTGTGAGAAATCAAGGGTGACTGCATCTACATGATTCTAGGTCAGCATTGCTTGTCTTGGGGAGGCAGGTCACATGCATCGCGCATGCTCCTACTACGAAGCAGCCTTCAAGGCAACCCATCAGCATCAAGCTCATCTGCCATACTGCAATATTGTTTTCTAGGTACAGATGGAAGGGTGGGCCAGCTCTGACTGACACATATTGCAACAATTTATACACTGTCAAGACGCCGTACACCTGACCCTAACTGTGGCTCAGTGAGCCTCAGATACAGGTGAGCGATCATTGTGCAGGCAAGCGTAAAGAAAGCCATTGAACACATGTGCAAGCAAACACTGGCGATGGGTACAGACTGCTTGCAGGCAATGGGGATGTTGCACTCACGAGTCACCCAGATGGCCAAGAAGAAGTCCAGTGCCTCAAAGAGGCACCATAGCAGCAGCTTTGGGGTGTGATACCAGATTGGGGCGTCCATAACAATGGCGTCCCTGCTGTGCCTGCCTGCAGCATTGAAGCCATTTCTTAGAGAGGCAGCAATATGTGCAATGCTCAAGTGCTCACATGAGCACATGGAGCATGCATGAAGGGCACAGAGCAAAAAGCACAGTAAGGGGCTTTGCTAAGACAGGAATGCCCTTCCTGATTACAGAACAAAGAGCGTACAGGCGTTCACAGCAATTGCATGGAGATCTTCAAAGGTGGCACAACAGTTTCAAATGCGAGACACTGTTGAACAGCTTGGCTGAAGAGTGCAACCTTGCAGCTCAGATGCAATGTGACCTGGATCAAGTTCAATGATGTAGCTGCTGGCAATGTCACTGTGCTGCACATGCGGTCATTGTGTATACACGGTACAACACTACCTCTCTTGGCGGCTGCTCTGCCTTTGTGCCAGGGTGCACAATATTGAGCCTCAATGAGCATGATCGGGAAGAGACTTTTCCAACAGAACAGCACACAATACACAAACAAATACATGTATCATGTGTAGCGCTGCCTCCCTTGGCAGTTGCTCTGCCTTTGTGCCAGGTTGCACAATTGTGAGCCTCAATGAGCATGATTGGAGAAATAGCACTCCATCAGGACAGCACACAATGTAGCTATAAATACATATACACTGTGTAGCTTTACCTCTCTTGGCTGCTGCTCTGCCTTTGTGCCATGGCGCACAATTGTGAGCCTCAATGAGCATAATCAGAAAAATAGTGTTCCAGCAAGTCCAGCTGGTGAAAGCGCACCACACCACAAATGGCTCAAACCAGGAGCAATTATTCCTCAACAGGATGGCATTTGGCGCCACCCACACACATACGTTGATCAACTGCAGCAAGTGCATAAGTTCAGATGCAATCAACCTTTCCGATGTGGCGTTGCATCAGTTGCCGTCACTGTCATGCCAGTTCATCAGACGCATATGTTGATCAACTGCAGCAAGTCATTGAAGGCTTGTTTCTTCTCACAACCACCTTCATGCCTTCCCAAAACATCCACATGCTGCCCTCATGCCCAGACAATCTTCATATGGTCTGAGCACGTCAATACAGATGTAATACCAAGAGAAAACAAAGCATCACCTGTACAATCAGTTCTGCTGCATTCAGTGCAACGGTGACTTTCCTGCGTCTAGACCTGCGTATTCGCTGACAGATGTTGAAAAGGTAGGCTCTGCACAGAACTGGCTGCAGACTTGGCAATGATCGTACCAGTGCTTCTGTTGTCTGTAGATGTTGAAAACGCGTGAGACTAGTATGGTACAGCAGACAAAAAGAGCTGCAAAACATAAGGATCCGAGAGTGACATTCCAAGCCTGCACATACAACAATCTTGAGACTGCCTGAAAACGACATGAAATTAGCTTTTGGTAGCTTTTGCTGACTGTGGAATCAAACCTGAACTGCTATGTTTGATGTGAACCATAAATCTGTCTGCAGGTCAAAGAGAAAGCTTAGTACACGGCGAGCAATGTTTGATTTTCTGCCACATTGCAACGCCAATGGCAGGAGAGACTGCCATCAGCGCCGTACCTTTGCCACTTTATAGCTCAAGGCCACCAACAATATTGCTATGCCTATGTAGGTAGCAATCCTAATGCTGACAATAACAGCCTGCATGAGTGAGCAATGAGTCAGTGGTACAGCAAAGAAACATAGGAAACATCATTGAGCAGGCCAAGTCCCAATTTACAATATGCTGATGCACACGCCTTTGATTGCTGCTCTGATATGAACTCCCCCCGCAAAATGACATCCATGGTAAGGTCATATTGCCCAGCCTGGGTGAAGCCTGTGTAAGCGCCTGTGGTGCTCACAACAGAAGACAAGCTGACGTCTGACGCGGCTGAACCAATGCGCCTGTGACGGCCGTGCAGAGGAATGCTTTCGTGGGAGTGCAAGCTTGACAGCTTGGTCGAGTCTGTTTTGTTAGACGAAACAGCGCTGGGCGTCTGCACCGGTGCAGCTGGCGCGCGTGCATCCAACACGGCGCTTTCTTGCAGCTGGCCATCGTTATGTGCTGTGCCATCGATGGCTTTCTTTGAGTGCGAGGCGCGATCGTGGTGAACGGCGGTTTCGAGGGGCTGCAGGTGCTCCCCGGTCCATGAAAGCTGAGCGGTCGAAGCACGATGAAGGGCTGATCCACTATCACCTGTAACGACGTTTGTGCGAGGCGATCTGCCGACTAGCTTGAGCAGCGTTTCTGGCAGCAGCAACCTACGCCACGGTATAGGCATTGTGGCTGTTCCTGCTGCAAAAGCATATTAGCGGAAAAGGTCGGCGGAGTCTAGACAGACGATCAGGACGGTGCTGCAGAGACAGACAACATTCGGAACGGTGCTTTCGCACGCCCGATCGATCTTGCGAACTTGCAACACGCAGTCGAAGGCAACTAGTGACTAAGGGCTTTCCTCTCGTCATACTCGAAGATGACTAATATTGAACGCTGCCAGGTCATAGGTGCAAAGTTCAAAACTTCAAGCGATTGCTTTGCTTGCTGAGGCATGCATTAGCTTGCCTGCAGTCTGTGGGGGGCTGCGAGAAGCGCTTGAGCTGGCAATATGTCGGCTAAGCCGCAGCTGCAAAGCTGCAAGGAGATGCATCGGTATCGGGACCGGAGCCTGCAGGAGACCGAGCTCATCAGACTTGCAGATCCCAACACGGCTGCAGTGCGGGCCAGGCTCATGTCGCTCAAGTCCAAAGACATTGCCAAACTGATATTCTGCAACCAACACAATGAGCCAGTTCGGGCATTGTGGCTGGACTTTGATGGACATGAGGTGCAGTGCTGGTCACAAAAGCAGTGACATGGCTGCTGTCTCTTCTCATCCACACTGACAGTTCAACATGCCGCGCTGTAGGTTGCCTACTCTACATTGGGGCCTGAGACCCGCAAAACGTACAGCAATAACCACGAAGCACTGCTAGCTGGTCACTTTTTCACTCACATAGCTGCAAAAGACATGTGTTTGGCAGGTATCTGACTTACCACAATCACTGTTGGATCTTCAGAGAAGTCTCCACAGGAAGACGCTTGATGGCCAATGCAGCTCAGGTCTGTTTCAACAGCATGGCTGATGTTGGTGCATTGTTCAGCTCGGGCTGAAGTTTGATAGGGCTTGCAATATGGGCTGACTCCTGACGGGACTCGCAGGCGATTTTTGCGTCAGTATGGGACACACAGGAAGTCAGCATCACAGCACCGCCTGTGCTGACATGGCAGGTGACGCAACTTCTTGCTTTGCTTGTATGCCGCAGAAGCGGCAAAACCTGCTGGTTTCAACTGATCCAATGCTTAGACAAATGGTGACTTGTTGACTGCGTTTGCACAGGAATCTCACAACATTGGCTTTCCGAGAAACTTCAAAGCGGCCGTCCAGATGCTGCTGCTATGCCACTATAGTCTGAGCAAACTACTATACACAGGACCCATGCACTCAGTGCTGCAGGAAATCAGCCAAAACAGGTGGGAGATAGTGCTCTATGGTTTATGTGCCATCCAGAAATTGTCAAACAATGATTGAGGCTGAGTTCAGACAAAGCATCTGCTGCAATGGCACTGCATGGCAAGTGATGACTTGTCCTGCTTTGTGCATGGACAATTTGCAACAGCATTCGTGCAGAAACCAACTGCAGCCCGGCGCACAGATCTGAAAGCATAGCTGCTGAGTCGTTTTTCTTCTGCAGACAAGTCAAAAAAGGCAAATCCTTGCAAGACATCATTCACAGAGGGCCCACTTGCTTTGGCAAGCTTCCAGACAGCCATTGCAGTTGCAGCAAAGCGTGTGCTGGCTGCCATAGACAGTCAAATCAAGGATCAGAACCACTGAACAGTCAATCTATCTTTCATCTGGGCTGCCTTCCGGGACACATTGTAAGTGGCATTGGTGCTGCCTGCGTTGCTGTCTTTGCAGTCTCACACAGCTGTTGATCTGGCCTCTGCACGTTGCTTTTGTACATGGATGCACTCAGCTGGGTCACTAGATGCATGCAAATGACGCAATGATGACGGTAGTTTGGCCTTTGACTTGGCCAGTGTATGCATGCACATGTTGCTTCTGTATGCACCCAGCTGGGTTCTAGCACCTCACTAAAATGTATCCAAATGACGCAATCATGATGATGATATGGCGTCTAATGCAGCTGAGGGACATAGTGCAGTTGACTGCGCCAGTAGACACTTGGCAAGATGCTGGCTGTCCCACAGCATGCCCTGACATCTTAGCAGCCTTGGTCACTCAAGACATCATCGATCAGGTACAAATTCCTCAAAGTTTATATGTCTGTTCCATTTCTACCAATGCGCAGTATATTTGTGCCTTCCATGCTGCCGATCAGCAAAGCTTCTGACAGAATTAGTCTGATCAAATGTTTATCTGCATGGTTGTGCCAGAGTGACTGGAATTGCACTCACAAAACTTCCGAACCGAAATTGCAATGCACTGCAAGGCTCGTTTGTGCTCATGTATTGCAGGTGGAGCATGTTGGCATAAGCATGCAGCAGGCATCGGAGCAAAAATGTGTTGCAAATGTCTGCGCTTGAGATTGGGGACTCTTTCAAATCTGAGCGCAAGTAGATGACGCCATCAATACTGTACACAAATCAATATGTCAAGCTAGCAGCTCTTGTAGGATCGTCAGTACCTCTCAGACACAGCTTCAATGCAATGAGACTGTCTTGCTGCATAAGCTGTATTTGAAAACGCACAAAGCATCTCATTTGTGGCTCTGACCTTTCACCAACCCCTGCAAGCCCATACAAACCAGCAGGAAAAGAACATGGCGGGGCGATGGTATATCTGCAAATCTGGCAGTATTGAAGAGAAAAAGTTCTAAGGTACACTCTATTTTGAAATGCTTCAGCTCCCATCATACATGTTTGCTGCATGGGGCATATTGACAGCTACCCTGTTCCATGCTTTCAAAACCTCTGCTGCTCGAGGCAAACTTGCCAATCAGTTTACCTCATATGTTTCACTAGACCTGTCGTATTCTCGTCCTGCATATCCATGTAAAGAAAAGCACAAAGTGTTGAAAATAAGTTTGCCCACGCAAGTTGCAAGTATGAGACCAAACCTGAGCGGGGAAGAAAGAAGCAAGTGCACCCACGACCAATTGTACGCGCTGTAGGTAAGCTTGCATATATAAAACCTGTCAACACATGTTGGATCTGCTGCAATACAACATTTAGCCCCCAGTCTGACTGCTACGCTACCACTACCCAGGGCAACCCTTATGAGTCTGCAAACTGACATGCAGAAACTTGTCACCTATCTTGGATCCATGCAAAGCGTCAATTGCCTTGAAAGCCCCGTGAGCATCACCATAATTTACAAAGCCAACACCCTTGCACTTGCCTGTTTGCGCATCCGACAAAACTTTTACACTGTGGACAGCACCGTGCGGCGCAAACCTCTCATACAGAAACAAGCGATCGGTCTCGGCTGGTAGGTTCTTCACATACAAGCTGCAAGGCGTGCTTGGTGCAGAGGGTTGTAGCTGAGATGCCATGCCAGGAAGAAGAACACTGCCGGCAGCCACACTGTTGCATCCTGGCAAGGTTTGCGGAGGCAAATGCTGACTCAGCGACCCATCAAGCCCAAGATGCAGGTTACTCATTGGGGTCACTGACGGCCCCCCACCCAACCCCATCAAGCCAGGTGAGGCAGCCAGTACATTGTGCAGATCATGCGCAAACGGTGGGTAGGATGTGTCAGCAGTGGTAAAGCTGCCACAGGCTTCTATCTGCCCAGCGGGGGTTGTGATGCCAATGGCGTGGTCATTGAATGGACTACATTGAGGAGGAACAGGCCCAGCTGGATGCAACCCTGCTGTGTTGACCGGTGTGGCCCTGCCGCCTGCACCATGCATGCACAAATCACACAGGGCATCAAAGTCCATGGGATAGCCGCCTGGTTGGCACAAGCTAAACATTGACTGTATACAGTCATTGGAGTGCGAGCTGTTTACACTCAGAGCTGGGCGGTTGCCGGTGTAGTGCTTGAGCACTCGCGCTGCACAGGCCTAAATCAGCACAGCCAGGAACGCGTCAACTGAAATGTCATGGAGCACAGTGTAGATAGATGATGAGGCACTTACTTGCAGCATTTGGCAACCCAGTTGCACTGAAGCCAGCAAAAGCGGCTGGCAAGCAAGGGTGCACTCTTATCATGGTGAGCAGATACTGACCAGGCAACTTGAGTGCACCAAGCAATGCGTCATGAAGCAGGATGCACAGAATGCTCACTTGCACCATCTGGCATCCTTGTTGCACTGATGCCTGCAAATTCGGCTGGCAAGCCAGGGTGCATGCCATCCATGGTCAATTGATACTGACGAGCCAGGTTGAATGCATCGTTACGAGGTATCATGAAGCAAAATGCACAGAGTGCTCACTTGCGCCATCTGGCACTCCTGTTGCACTGAAGCCTGCAAAGCCAGCGGGCAAGCCAGGGTGTACTCCATCCATGGTGAGCTGATACTGACCAGCCAGGCTTTGCAACAGATCATATGAGGTGAGTTTGCTTGAAGGCAAGGATGTCTTCTTGGCTAGTTTCCTGGCTTTCTCTTCTGGTGTGTCAGCAAACCTGCATTGCATGAGCTGCTCACTATTCGTCAGCTTTTATACCTGAGGCAGAAAACTTTTTGCAGACATTAACCAATGCCCAAGTCAATGCATATGGATAGGAATGCAGCAATCTGTTACAAGGTTTGATAGCATTTGTAGCATTATTTGTCATTTGGTCACATGGCCTGGTCTGTTGCAAACTCTGCATCAAACGTGGATGTAGCCATGACATGCCTTACATACGGTCACATTCACACACATCAGATGCGTTTTGCTGAGTCAAGATGGCAAATATGATGTTGCAAGCGAGAGGTCAACAAGACTAATCAAGACAAATTGTGGTGAACAATGGGGCCAGACATTGCTGTTTGAGTTTCTTGACATAGAGCGCAAGCAGTCGTGAGTGCTGAGTCACCTAACAAGGAGAGGAAGGCCTGTGCCATTGCCCACATTGTTCAGACCTTCGATGGCCGCAGTTGCTTGTTGTACTGAGCCCATTCTGACAAGGGCACCAGCTCCTCTAGTCATGTCCCCATTGTGCAGAACTCGGCATTCCAGCACAGTGCCATACTGTGCAAACAGCTGCCCAAGTTCCATGTCGCCCCAGTCATTGGGTAGATTCTGCAGTCACAATGCAAGCTCGACCTCAGTCCTAGTCACAAGTTGCCTGCGCTTGCAGCTTGTTGGGAGAACATATACGCATGCGAGAGGCAAGCAATGTGATGGGTAGCCTTGCTATCATGGTTCAAGCCCAGACTCAGTTCTAAGCACAAGTTGTCAGTGCTAAGCACAAGTTGTCTGGACTTGCAGCTTGCTTGGGGAACATGCATATGTGTGAGAGGCAAGCAGTGTGATAATGGCATTGGGTAGATTCTGCAGTCACAGTACAAGCTCAAACTCAATCCTGTTCACAAGTTGCCTGCACTTGCTTCTTGTTTAGTCACATATATGCATGTGGCAAGCAGTATATTGATGGCGTCGGGTTAATTCTGCAGTCACAATATGAACTCAACGCTCATTGCAGCTACAATGTCTCAAGATCGAGGCTTGTCTGCAGGTACACGTGAGCAACAGTGCAATGGCGGCATGCAGACACGTACCCTAATGTACAAATTGTCGCTTGGTGTTGCGCCGCTGCCTGCAGCAGCCATGTATTCATTCAGTGATCACCAAGCAGAAAGCAAACTTCCATCGATTGATGTGCAAAGAGGAAGACAGGTTCCAGATTTGACTGACACAATACTGATCATCAATGACAGCAAGAAGGTGACCTGACAAAGGGGGTCCTGCATCCTGGTCCGCAAACTTGACCTCTAACTGATAGCTCTGCCACTTGTGTCCATGCAGCGTACGGATAGCGTCCAAAGCTTGTTGCACATGCTGGAATTTGACGAAGCCATAACCTTTGCTGGTCTGAGCCTTTGACCTGACAACCCTTGCTGCAGACAGCATGAGACAGCTTCAGAATAGGGCATTTCTTTCGTCAGGAGCAGTCTTGCCTCCAAGCTGCAAGCGCAATCTGCAGTAATGTTTGACCAGACTGCTTGTCGTGGCGTGCACGCAAGCAACGGTATCACTGCATGGTGCTGTTGCGCACGCCCTTGCAAGCAGGCAATGCGCGTGCCATCTACGTCCGCAAATGCAAACTCTTGTTTCACTCCAACTCAAGCGCGATGTGCCACTTGAGAAGCGCGTTCAGCGCTTAAGCCCCAACGCGTCGTTGCCGATGCAGTCAACGATCTAAGCGTGCAGTTGCAGTGCAAATCGCCTTGATGGACTGAAACACCGGCATCCATCTGCGACATGCACAATGATGTACACTACGTGATGCCAAGACAAGCTCGAACAACCCCGACCTGCTTCGATGGTGCCACACTGGGAGAACAGTGACCACAGTGCTGGCTCGTCCGCATCCGGCGGTAGGTTCTTCACATACAGGTTTGAGTGCCCGACCGGCTGTCCGATCTCGCTCGCGCCCGGAGGAGTTCCGACGTCCACCCCGATCGGGCCCGACAGCTCGCGTTCCATCACTTTTCCGACTACTGATCCGGCACGTCGAACTTCATGTTTCGGTGGTGCAAAAAAGCCTACTGCTTCAGCACACCAACAAAATCAGCTCTGCAACAGTTCTGCGCAAAGGCTTGCTGCTTTGGCGGACTGCAGGCATCGAAAGGGGCAAGGCTACTGAATAGCCTCTGTGAAGGTAAGAGCTCACAAAAAGCGAGTCAACTCAGACGCTGGGAATCAGAATGCAACTTTTAGCATGTCTGTTCGTGCGTGCATGAGTGCACTGCAGCCTTACTCAACGTCTGTAACCGAATGTGCAGTTTTGCGCTCCTGGCAGCATACCGGAAGAGTTTGCGGGCAACTCACGGCATCAATGCTGTAACACGAGCATCACGCAGGCATCTGCCTGATCAGAAGCCTCTCGGCCGATGCGCATTGCCCTTGACGTGCCTCTGTGGCTGACGATCGCAGTCGGCATCGTCACCCTCGGCCTGTTTGCAGCTACATCCTTGAGTCTTGCTTTGTTGCTACCGCGTGTATCTCTGGATCTTCCCGACGCCGTTCGCATCAAATCCAAACCCTCAAGGTGGGTGACTCCACGGTCGAACGGCTTCAGTTCATGTCATTCAGTCTCGCAGCTCGCTGCGGCACAGCGACTGTTGGGCCGAACTTTCACACAGCTGTGACATGCGGCGCATACGGAATGTTTGCGCACATGCTGCAGGTCGTATAGCCCACGAAGGGTCAGAGCTCGGCGTGGAGATGTGGTTGATCAGGACGGCCTCGGCTCGCCACACAAAAGCGCCGAGAACAAAGCAACCAGCAGGCATCATTTGAGGATAGATGCTGTAAGCTTATCAGCACAAATCAGGCCACCTGTTTCTCCTGTACGTTCTTGTGTATCTCACTGCAAATTGTTGCTTGCAGACACGGCAGCCATCCCTGGATGTGGGTGATGCATCTGTATCTCCAAGAAAGGCATCTGCTGTGCGTGATGAGATCACTGAGGATGAGTGGGACCAGACTCACCGCCCTGATCACCTTGGCATTGTCAAAGCTGGGCGCCGAGTGGTCAGCAAAATTGTCTCATGCCTTTGTTTTGTCATGCCCAAAGTTCAGTTTGTACAGGTTCATGATGCCTTTGTCAGCAGCAGCTTGTCATGCAGGCATTGTCAAAGCTGAATGCCATGTGGTCAGCAAAATTGTAGTCTTGTGATGCCTTTCTCAGCAGCAGTTTGTCATGCCCAAATTTCAATTTATATAGTTTCTTTGTGCCTCCATCAGCAGCATTGTGTCATGCAGGCACAGCTCAGCAATTCTTGCATCAAAATTTGCATGAGTTGCATCATGCCTTTGTCAGTAGGAGCTCATCATGTAGGCACAGCTTGTCAACTCCTTTCATCAGTAAAACGCGTTCTGTTGTGCTTTGCAGGAGGATGATCCAGTTGCCAGCAAAGCAGCGCATGCATTTACAGGACCTGCAGACCGAAGCAGTCATGGCGGCCGTGAGTTCATCAATGATCATTTCAAACAGGTGCACATATGCCTGCCGCAAGTGAACTCACGTCACTGCATGCTGGAGTCAGCAACAGACACTCTGAACGCATGCATGCATCGCTGCACCTCAGACATGTCGTGCCTGTGTGCATCACTTCAGGCAGGTGCCTTGACTCCTGTCACAACCAAACTCTAATCATTGCATGCTAGAGGCAGCAGCAGGCGCTCTCTATGCATGCAATCCTGCATTTCAGACATGTCAAGCCTGTCTGCTCTTGCTCATTCCTCAAGCACTTGCTGTGATGTGCCTCTCTCTACATCAGACTGAGCTCTGAAGCTTAGTCACATGATGGGCAGCAAAGCTGAAGCCTTGCTAGCTTTGTGATGCCCAGACAGCTGCTGACAAACGTTTGGCGTTTCTCACAAGGTAGGCACATAACATATACCAGAGAGAAAGCATGCCCTCATTGAGCATATGCTGACAGAAGTGTCTGCCTGCAGCCCCATGTGCCCCATGTGATGCACGCCCCACATGTGTCACATGACCCACACATGCCAGCAGCAGGTGCTGTCGCTCCCTATGCACCTGCTGCTACTGGCTACGTGCCTCACCCCAGCAAATGCTTCACATGTATCCAGTGCTTACAGGGTTTTGTGACTGCAGCCCCATGTGCCCCATGTGACGCACGCCTCACATGTGTCACATGCTCCACACATACCAGCAGCAGGTGCTGTGGCTCCTTACGCCCCTGCCGCCGCTGGCTATGTGCCTCACTCCATCCCAGCATATGCTCACCAAGCCCCACCCCCCGCCCCTCCCCCCGCACACACCCTCAGCACTGCGGTGGACCTCATGAATACTGGCAAGGTCAGACACTGTTTCTGTCACTGTCACTGTCATTATCTCTGTCAAGCTTGCTATTGCTGGCGCAGTCATTGTTACTGTCATTGTCAACTTAATGCAAGTATCACTAGCACCTGTATGTGAGTGCTTGGTTGACACATGTTGTCTCAACTGTGCGTGCAGCTTTTTGTTGAATGCAGCCTGATGCATCTTTGCGTGAGCTTTGAATAGCTGCGCCATGAACCTGCACTGTAAATGTGCTGCTTGCATGATTCTGCTTACACATGCAATGCCTCGATTGTGTAGCTGCAATTGTGATGTACCTTGTGATGATTGCAGATCATTGAGGATGCTGCTATGCATGATCAGTACTGCCGGGTCATCACTCCAGAGCCAGCCATCAACGAGGAAACTGAGGAAGTGTGCACTCTGCTCAAGCAGTGCTATGCCCTCAGGTATAGTACTTACTCTTGCTAACTCTGTGCAGCTAAGTTTATAGGCATCAGGACCTCAGCACAGGCTCTTTGTTGTTCTCACTGCGTACCTTGTTGCATTTGTCAAGATATCTCAGCAGCCTCTGACGCCATCTTGCAAGCCCAGCAAAAGCAGTACCTCAACTGAGCATGGTCAAAGGCCCTTCTGAACTGTTGATCAAACAAAAATTGACAGCAACTACTCATTGTACTGCTGATGCAGGGACAAGTGGCTGTTTACAGCCCAGGTGTCACCAGCACAGCAGCACCCAGGCATGCAAGAGGCAGCTGCCCCCTCACACATCAATGGTGACCCCTTCAAATGGGAGCCTCAGCCTGTGATGCCTTACAACTTTGAGATGGGAGGACAAATTGCTGTTCACAGCACAGTGGCAGCAATCAGTCATTGTGCTGCTGATGCAGGATCAAGTGGCTGTCCAGACCTTAAGTGTCACCAGCCCAGGAGCACCCAGGCATGCAAGAGGCGGCTGTACCCTTAGACATCAGCAGTGACGCTGTCAAGTGGGAGCCTCAGCCTGTGACGCCCTACAACTCTGCGATGCAGGGACAAGTTGCTGTTCATAGCCGACAGCAATCACTCATTGTGCTGCTGATGCAGGGACAAGTGGCTGTTTCCAGCCCAGGTGACACCAGCACAGCAGCACCCAGGCATGCAAGAGGCAGCTGCACCCTCATACATCAACAGTGAACAGCAGCGATCAAATCAAGCACAATCAAGGGCTCACTGTACTATTGATGTAGGGACAAGTGGCTGTTTACAGCGCAAGTTTCACCAGCACAGCAGCACCCAGGCATGCAAGAGGCGGCTGCACCCTCACACATCAACGGTGACCCTTTCAAGTGGGAGCCTCAGCCTGTGGCGCCCTACGACTTTGAGATGCAGGACGGCGTCTTCCGGGTGTATGACAACGCAGCGCACACCTCTGAGCCCTTCCCTGTGCCTGGCAACTCCTTTGACTTCTTCTCAGACATGAGCAGGTATGTCCTGCAGTCCTGATCAATACTCCAATCATGCACAACCAACAGTCACAGCACAGGTTTGGTTTTCTTGAAGCATCGTTTGCAGATGATTGACATATGAGACAATTGCGTTGGATCCTGCTATTGCTTGTGAGGATTCCCCATCACCCCCGCCATACAAGATCTGATGCACTGTGTGCAACGGTCAACACTGCTGTGCCTACAACCTCTTGGCAGGCCCTTACAGCGTGCGGTCAAGCGGACTGCTTTATCACACCATTTCGGGGCTGCCTGCTCTTGACACTTACAGGTGACAACACTGCCTCCAGCCATCACTTGTTTTGCTCAGAAAGCCTGTTGCAATACACACTGATTGCAGTTCATCTTAGCAGCACATCACATGCAGGTCTTCACCAACTGCTTGACTCAAACCCTGTCTGAAACACAAGCCCTTGGAGTGCAGGATGTGTAAGATTGCAGCTATGGGTCCCATCAAGAGCTTCTGTCATCACCGGCTGATGCTGCTGGAGCAGAAGTTCAACCTGCACGTCATGCTGAACGCTGACAAGGAGTTCCTTGCGCAGAAGACAGCACCCCACAGGGACTTCTACAATGTCCGCAAGGTGGGCTTTGAGATTGTGGGCTCTGACAGTATGCATGCTGCTTGCAAGTCTGACATGTGTGCACAAATGATGCACGATTTGCACTGGTCGACATTCTTACAACCTCTTGGATACCTTCAGAGATCTTACTGAGGTCATGTCACCTGCAAGTCTTTGACATGCCTGCACAATATGCTGTACAGCGACCGCTGTGTACTTGTTGCGCTATCCATGACTTAAGAATCATAATTCAGGTCCTGAAATAGGGTGCAGGTCCAGGGTCTTTGTCCTGATGCAGGTGCAAGCGCAGATCACACGACTGATTGTGCAGTCACGCTTGTGCACATAGACCCTTACCTGTATCACAGCGAGTGCATGCACCGAAAGCACATTTGCAAAACTGCATGGATGCAGACCACAACTCTGAGTGCTTGAAGGAACTGGTGTAGGTTGAGACGCGTGTGCCCCACAGTACGTGCATGCACCAGCCTCTGCATGCTGCCAATGTATGTGCAGATCAGATGATTGACCATACAAACATGCCTGTGCAGGTGGACACTCACGTGCATCACAGCGCATGCATGCACCAGAAGCACCTGCTGCGCTTCATCAAGAGCAAGCTGCGCAAGGAGCCGGGAGAGGTGGTCATCTTCCGGGACGGCAAGTACCTCACCCTGCAGGAGGTCTTTGAGTCCCTCAAGCTCACAGGGTATGTCACACTAAGGCTGTTAAGGGTAGGGACTCAGGGTATAAGCATTGAGAAGTTAGGTTTATACCCTTAAGTCATTGTGCTGTAGATTGTGGGCATTCAAGAGTTGGCAGTTGGGGGTTTGCAGGAGGTCTTTGAGTGCCTCAAGCTCACTGGTATGCGTCAAACCACACTATTGTTGAAACACAAAAGTCAATAATATTTTGGGTTTGAAAGAGTCTTTGAGTCTCTGAAGCTCACTGGGTAGGTCTGAATCCACCTTGCAATCAGCAATCATGATCTTCTCAGCACATGTGCTAGGATGGTGTCACAATATCGTGTCTTGCCAGGCTGGTTTGTCCACAGCACATGCTGCTCAAAAGATTGTGAGTGTCAAAGATTTTGTGCTTTGGGTTTGAAAGAGTCCTTGAGTCCCTGAAGCTCACCAGGCTTGGAATTTGACGCAGGTATGATCTGAATGTGGACACCCTGGATATGCATGCCGGCAAGGAGTCCTTCCACCGCTTTGACCGCTTCAACCTCAAGTACAACCCCTTTGGCCAGAGCAGGCTGCGTGAGATCTTCATCAAACAGGTCAGCCACCCAATGCTTCATTTCCAAGACATGCTACGTAAAGCAGACTGCAAGCAACTGCTTACACAGACTTGACTGCCTTGGGCAGAGGCAGAACTGAACACCTCTCAAGTAGGTGTCAGCAATTCAATGCACACTGCCCTTGTGCCACAGAGAATGCATCAATTGCATGCTGTGTCAATAATGTTGTGAGATAAAGACTGTATGAAGAGACCCCAATGCTTGCCATCATGACCCCTTGGCCAGGCAAAGACTGCACCACTGCACGTATGTCGATGCCAAGTACAGCCCCTTTGGACCGAGCTGGCTGTGCAAGATCTTCATCAAACCCCTGCAGGACGACAATGTGCATGGCAGGTTTTTGACAGAGTTCACAAAGGAGATGCTGCTGACACTCTGCATATCCTGGCAGGTCAACCTTCTGCAAATTGGCGTCGACAAATGCTGTGATGCTGTTGACCTGCATGCCTGTGCAGGATAACATTCTGCATGGTAGCTTTTTGGCAGAGCTGACAAAGGAGGTGCTGCTGGACCTGGAGGTCAGCAAGTACCAGCACGTCGAGTACCGCATCTCCATATATAGTTGCCTCAGAACTGGCTGAATCTGATGGTTTCTGATGCTTTGCTAGTTTTGTGTGTCGGGCAGCACTGCAAGCTGTATTGTATGCCGCTGCAGGACAATATTCTGCATGGCAGGTTTTTGGCAGAGCTGACAAAGGAGGTGCTGCTAGACCTGGAGGCCAGCAAGTACCAGCACGCTGAGTACCGCATTTCCATCTATGGTCGCAAGCCTGTGGAGTGGGACATCCTGGCCGCCTGGTACTGCCAGAACAAGCTCTACTCAGACAATGTCCTCTGGCTCATTCAGGTTGGTACTCTATTGGAAGCACCAGGTTGCACTCAGGCAAACGTCTGATACTTTGTTTTCAGCACAAGCTGCTGCCAGAACATGAGCTGCCTGAACAAGCTTTACTTTACAGACAAGGCCCTCTGGGTCATGCGGGTGGGTCCTGTGTTGGAAACACCAAGTTGCACACAGGCATAAGGACATTAGAAAGCTTCAGGCCTAATGAAGCTCTGCTCAGACAATGTCCTCTGGCTCATTCAGGTCGGTACACTCTGACAAGTATCAGGTTGTACGCAGGCGATTGTGTGATACATTATTCTCAGCATAAAGTGCTGCTTGATACTGCCAGAACAGGCTCAGTTTAGACAACATCCTCAGGCTCATTTGGGTGGTCCTGTGTTGGGGCCACCAAGTCGCACACAGGTATAAGGACATTAGACAGCTACAGCCTGATCAAGCTCTACTCAGACAATTTCCTCTGGCTCATTCAGGTTACTATTGTATTGGAAGCATCAAATTGCATATGGGCAAAATCTCACACAGCCAAAGGCTACAGCCCAAACAAGCTCTTTCAAGACAGCGTGCTCTGGCTCATTTGGGTTGGCGTGTTTTGCAGCATGAAACTGTTTGAAAGCAGCAAGCTGTACTCAGATAAGGAGATAATCTGCTGCACAGCCAGAAGGTCACTGCCAGACAAGCTCTGCCGAGACAATGTACTCTGACCCCTTCAGGTTGGGTCCTTACTGCACCTGCAGTGACAAATTGCCTGCAGGATCAATCCACTTTGGTACATCTGCTGCCTGGTACTGCTAGGGCGAGCTCTTTTCAGAACACGTGCTCTGGCTCTTCCAGATTTGGTCCATTCTGCAAACATCAGCTCAGACATATGCAAGCAGTCACGAGTAAAGTGCAAGAAAGCTACTGCCTGGTAATGCCAGAACAAGCTCTACTCAGACAATGTCCTCTGGCTCGCTGGAGTGGCAGTTCTAGCAATTCACGGACCCACGTTGTCTAGCAGTGGTTGCTGTGTGCACAAAGCATTTGATATGCCTATAGTTTGGCAGGAAGTTTAGCATTGGCAATGCAGTGACTTTGTGAGGTGATTTGCGATGCATCAGCCTAGCCCTTCAGTCCAATCAGTCTGCAGCACTGGCAGCACGAATGCTTGCAGCAACTTCTGCTGTGGCTTGAAACATTGTGTGCATTGATGCTTGCGGTGGCTGGCAATGTACCATGACTGCCATTATGCATGATACATCACAAGGCACCGCGAGGATTGATGACTGCAACTCTTGATGGCCTATCAGAAGCTACTGCAAACATCCATGCTGCTATGCTGACAGGGCGCAGAATAAGTGACAACAAGGAGGGTCATACCAACATTCAACCCTCAGGCGACGTAACAGCCTGACTGCTTGTAGTTCCTTCTGCTGTAGCACGGATCATTGCAGTCAAGGATGCTTGTGGTGGGTTGCAATGCATCATGGCTGTCTGCATGCATGACACATTGCAAGCCACTGAAAGGATCCATGAGTGCAATGATTCCTGCCATAGTGGGGACCACTGCCAGCATTCATGCTGCCACATTTGTCGCTACAGCAATTTCCACTGTGAGCCTGCATGCATGCGATTCACGCCACAGAAAACAGCCCTGCAAGCACCCATGCTGCCAACTTTGTTGTTTCAGCAAAAGTCGACATGAGCAATCAAGTACACAACTATTCCTGTAGGCATTCATGGTGCTATGCATTCATGGTGCTATACTGACATGGCATATAGTGAATGACAACAGAGACGGACATGCTGACGTACACCTTGGGCAACAATGGCAGTATGAATGCTTGCAGCAACTTCTGCTGTGGCACAGATCATTGCAATCCTGACTGCTTGCAGTAGCTTGTGTTGTATCATGACGCTGGCTATTGATGATTCTGTGTAAGCCACCGCGGGGATTGATGACTACTATCATTGATACCGCATTAGAAGCTACTGCAAATATCCATGCTGCTATGCCAATTCTGTATAGAATGACTGAGGCTGTGCTAAGGCTGGAGTCATTGCTTGCATGAGCGCTTGCAGCAGCTTCTGCTGTAACATGAACAACAACCATTCACATCACAGCAGAAGATGTTGAGAGCACTCATGCTGCCATACTGACAGGGCAGAAAATGACCAACAACAAGAAGTGGCATCTTGACATGCTCGTCTTTAGCAGCTTGACTGCTTGCAGTAGCTCCTGCTACGGCTTGAGGCATTGCTTTCATGAATGCTCACGTCAGCTGTGATTGTAGCCAGCATGCAGTGCTTTGGGCCGCAGCAACGGCTGTCGTGATCATTAATGCATGCAGTTGCTTATGCCACGCCCACAAGCTGCTCAAAAGATTTATGCTGATAGGGCACAGATTGATCAACAACAAGGAGAAGCATGCTGACATGCAAGCCTTGATCACTCACTGTGGCTTGGCTTTTTGCCCTCTATGCTGACAATGCTGATGCTGTTTACTATTCTTCTCAATGCTGAAAATGCTACAGCGTGATAATGGCAGTGCTGATCATGCTACTGAATGGTGTTGTCACTACTGATGACGCTGCTGCTGCTGATCTATTGTATTGATGCTGATCATGCTGCTGGTGTATGCTGTTTGTGGTGACAATCCTGACGCTGTCAATGCTGATAATTGAAGCTGTCAATGCCTACCATGCTGACACCTGTGTTGTTGTTTGCAGCTGCCCCTGCTGTACAATGCTGCTGGTTCACGCAGATTTTGTTGATGATACCACTGTTTGCCCGTGTCAATACTGACACATGTGTTGTTGCTTGCAGCTGCCTCAGCTGTAAAATGTATACAAGGAGCAGGGAATCATGGAGAAGTCTGAGCAGCTGCTGGATCCATGCTGTCAAGGCTGCTGATGATGTAGCTACTTGATGACTACAGAGCTGAGACCTGTGTTATTGCTTGCAGCTGCCTCGGCTGTACAACGTGTACAAGGAGCAGGGGATCATTGAGAACTTTGAGCAACTTTTGGACAACATATTCCAGCCGCTGTTTGAGGTCACCAAAGACCCCAACTCCCACCCTCAGCTGCACCTCTTCCTCAAGAATGTGAGTTTACAGACCTCCAGCCCAATACACGTCATGGGCCTCGTCCAAGCCTGTGCTGCAAAAGCATGCTTTGTTGCAAGTGCATTGCAACGCTGCATTGCAAGAGCGTGCTTTGTTGCAAGTGCATGGCAATGCTGCAGTCTGTAACATATTGCTGTTTGTACATGTGACTAAAATACGTGATTAGTGAGGTGCTGAAATGCAGGTGGTTGGGCTAGACATGGTGAATGACGAGAGCAAGCCAGAGCGGCGGCCAGCCAGACACATGCAGATCCCCGCTGAGTGGAACCTCAAGCACAACCCTGCCTACTGATATAAGGTCCAACAGGTTTCCAACTGCAGGGTCAGATAGGCTGTTGCAGCACAGGCTCAGGATGCAGTTGTTGTATTGTAGGTGGTGGGGTTAGACATGGTGGATGATGAGAGCAAACCAGAGCGGCGGCCAGCCAAGCACATGCAGACTCCAGCCGAGTGGAACCTCAAGCACAACCCCGCCTACTCCTACTACGCCTACTACGTCTACGCCAATCTGTTCACTCTGAACAAACTGCGGGAGGCCCAAGGCCTCAACACCATTGCATTCAGACCTCATGCTGGTGGGTCATCAAACTCTTACCTAGCAAAAGTGTTTGCCCTACAACAGGCTGAAATTTGCATTCATGTCCTGACCCATATAGCAAGGGCTTCAACACCATTGCGTTCAGACCTCATGCTAATCAGCTTGCTGTGCAGGCTGCCACTGCAAAATTCATGCCTGCTTTGCTGCAATCGATCAATTGACATGTGTACGTGCACTGTCAAGGGGGGACCACCTGGGCCTCAGCATCATTGCCTTCTGACCCCATGTCAGTGACTCAACCAGCTATTGCCTGGCAGAGCCTTTGCCCCATAGCAGGCTGAGACTGCCTGCACATGCGGCATCCTACGCTGGCAACTGCTCTGCAATCAACCCCACAATAGCTGAGTGGGACAGTTCTGCTGGTCATCTTACTGGACAGACTCTTGCTGCCCCCGCGAAAAACAGGATGGTCCTTCTACTTACGCAGTTCTGACACTTCTGTGCTGCGCTCTGAAGATGCTGTGACAAACTGCATCTGCCATTCACATGGCCTCCTCTGCGTACCAAATGATTGGCTAAGCTAACATTGATGATACAACCTGATTTGTTTTGTAGGCGAGGCAGGAGACACAGACCACCTGGTCAGTGCTTTCATGCTGTGTGAGAACATTGCCCATGGCATCAACCTACGCAAGTCCCCCTGCATGCAATACCTCTACTACCTGAAGCAGGTCAGTAGCCAGGCCATTGTTCTGCCTGACAACACTGTCAAGTTCATATGCTCACAAGGCTTTGCTGCTTGTCTGTAGCATCAGAACACTTTCAAGTTTGAGCCTTTGCTGCCTGCTTGTGACATGTCATGTTATTGACTTCTACCTTCATATTTTCTAGTTTGTTTGCTTGAGAATTTCATGCTGCATTTGCCCATCACAGAGAGCGTAGTATGCAACTCAACATCGTGAGAGTCGTGATGAGCAGAACAATGGCTCAATCAAACGATCGGCCAAAGTTCTGGCTATCACACAATTGCACTTGACATACTGCTCGAGAGTTCACGTCATGTGGTGTGGCACACAATCAGCCTTGTTGGCTGGCTAGAGCATGTCAGAGAATTTTTCTTATTGCTCATGCAGGTGGGGCTGTGTATGAGTCCCTTGTCCAACAACAGCTTGTTTCTGGACTACCATCGTAACCCCTTCCCCACCTTCTTTGCGAGGGGAATGAATGTCAGCCTGAGCACAGATGATCCCCTGCAGATCCACCTTACTAAGGAGCCCTTGGTGGAGGAGTACAGTGTAGCTGCACAGGTCACTTCTGCCTGCCTGTGTTTTGCAGAGTCATCAGAGTACGTACATGTACCAATATCAAATGGCACTCAAGCTCACGTTCAGAAGCTGTTTGACATTGCGCATGAAATTGGCATGTGCATGTGTCTGAGCTTCTGGTGCAAAACGGAAGAGGCTTCCTGCCATGGACATCCGTGCAATGCGACTCCGTATAATATCTGCGATTGATACAGGTGCAAGCTGGCCAGATCAACAATAGATTGTGTGCTGCAGGTGTGGAAGCTGAGCGCCACTGACCTATGCGAGATTGCCCGTAACAGCGTGCTTCACAGCGGCTTCCCACATCAGGTACATAGCCCACTCTACTGTTATAACGGTGTGGTGCATAAGCTAGTAAATGCAGCCTGGCAGCATCACCAGTCAATTGTCTTTTTGGCATGTCCACACCTTGAACTACAAAATCGAAAACAGCTCTTTTGCCAAGTCTGTGTGTGCTTCTAGTGCTTGGCATGTTCGCCCTTGTTGAGGCTACTCCTTCCAATGCCTGTTGCAGATCAAGATGCACTGGGTATGTGCAAACTACTGGAAACCTGGGCCTGATGGCAATGACATCCACAAGACCAATGTACCCAATCTGCGCATGCGCTTCAGATATGACTGTCATACTGATGAGCTGAACTTGGTGATGTCTGGTGCTGATGCCCATGAGGTCCGCAGACACAACAAAGCCCGTGAGTACGCGTGATCAAACAAGGACAAATGTCGCCACGTGCATAATATTATTACAGTGTCATGCACATGTTGCTTACTAAAGCTTAGCTTATCAGCGCAAAAACTCTGCAAGGCACCGTGATATGAGCAAGTCACACAGCACGCAAAGCAATGGGCCGCTACAGCGCCAGCATTTGCTCGTCTGGCAATTGGAGCAGTGCATCCGGTGGAGGCAGGCATTCACAATTGGACAAGCCTGAATTGGCAAGGAAATTTAGACTCACTCATTTTGACTGACTCGCATGCTGTTGCCGCGATCACGGCTTCCAGAGCTTGATCACGATCGACCAATCGGTGCTTGTGCCAGTGGGAACAGCCTCCTGTCCCGGCGCTCTCGTTGATCATGGCAGCCATGGCGCAAGAGGCCGACGACATCAAAGATATGGAAGCTTTCCTGAAGATGGCAAAGTATCCCTTGGTCAAGCATACCGATATGACAACTGAGATGCGCGAAGAAGCCATGGACACCTGTATAACAGCAGTTGAGAAACATCACGCGGACATGGAAAAGTGTACCCAGGTCAGTCCTGCATAGAGCTTAGGTGCGGTATCTGCTTACTTGCAAGCACAGGCCTGGTTCCTGCTTGCAGAGTGCACTTGTGTTCAGGCCGTGATAGCAAATCACGCATGCAGATGATCAAGGAGACCATGGACAAGAAGTTTGGAGCTCCTTGGCATGTTGTCGCGGGAGGATACTTCTCTTACGATATCACATTTGAGGTATGCTCCACCCTTGATGAAACACCAGAAAATATGCATGGTCCCTGCTGCCTGCCATAGTTCTAACATGAGGTCAATTTGGATTGTTTGCAGTGCAAGAACCTTTTGTATATATATCTTGGTGGGACCACTGGTGTGCTTCTCTGGAAGATGTAAGCAAGCAGCTCATTGGCCACACAGCCACCGCATTTGTTGCACCCTAGCTGCATCACATCACAGGCTTACAGCGTGACATCTGACGTTGATGAGCAGCCAGGACATATGTCCATGCATATCTGGATCACAAAGTCACTCATGCTGTGCAAATAGACAGGGGTCCAGCGTGAATCGGCTGCTCTCTATCATGCATCCCTCGTAATGGCGCAAATGGCATGGCATGATGCAGCTCAACTCAGGACAATGGCAAAGTTGAGTTGGTACACAGCACATGCGTGTCTATTGCAAATGCAACACAGCTGGCATCCACAGTCATGGCTAGTCACAGCCTATGTAATATCACAGCACTGCTGCTGTACATGTAAAGATACAAAAGGGTGCTGAGGCTTGTGTCAGCTGATTATATGTATTGCAGCAGCTGCTTGTTGCAAGGAAAGGAGAAGTATTTTGTGCATTATTTTGGCTGATGGGTGAGGCTTGTAGTTGCTGTTTCGTGACATCCAGCAACTCTGCATAAGGTCATGCACAACTAGATCCCAATCACAGCAGAGGTTTGCCATGTCGAGAAGATAAGCTGCACTACTCCAGAGCAGGTCCTGCAAACGATGGCTAGCAGAATCATGAGAGCATGGCAAGCTCCTTGCAAATTGAAATTTTGAACGAATTGTTTGCAGCGGCATCTGCAAGATGAAGCCACAGTTCTTACTTGCTGTTGTGGTTGCTAATCATGCATGCCTCCCTGTTGTCGATCACGATACAAAATGCAAATGTTGCCACGTGTACCAAAACTGTTAAAATTCTTGTGTTTGCCTCAGTCTCCCTGCTTTACTTTCCCCTGGCTCTGCAAGACTGCCGCCAGGGGTCCAGAGTTTGACCACGGACTAGCGAGCAACTCATGCGCGTGCGGTCGCTTGAACGCATCAGCTATTAGCACGATTTGAATTGATAGTTGACGATGAGCGACAACAGCGACGAGGTACCCTTCTGAGCTCCGTGCAGCCGCTTTCCAGGCCTAGACTGTGAGCTAATGCTTGCAAGTGCAGGAAGATGACCATTCTATGTGGTCACGGCCGTTCACATTCGGTAGGCAGAAGGTCAGAGTGGAGGAAGGCTGGGGCATTGGAATAGGTAAGGCCTTTCTTAGCACTGCTGCCAGCACTTTGCACGCTCACACACTCTCACTTGATGCCATGCTCAGGTGGCACTGTCTGGGAAGGAGGTGTACTGTTAGCCCAGTACTTGAGGTGAATGCACACTGTGCTGCTTCATTGCAAGCACAGTCAGGACTTGTACACATTCAGCTTATGGGTAATGCAGCAGCAATGCGTTTCCCAAGCATCACTTCCAGGGAGCGAGATGTCTGGAGCTGGGCGCTGGAGCTACTGGTCTTCCCAGCCTTGTAGCAGCTGAGCTTGGCTGCTTCTCTCAGGTTGGGCATGCATCACTTTGCTACACAGCACCTGCCCAACGTCCGGAGTCTCCCACGTGATCCGCATACCAGTGTACAACAAACATTCTGCATGTGCACCTGTATAAGGTCTGGCAAGGCTTATGTGTACAAGAAAATTACACTGCACTAGTTTCTGCATAAGATCGACTGAGGCTCAGCATGTACACCAGCCAGGATGCAGCTGAATCTGACGTTGATACTGTGCGCTTGCCTTCAGGTTGTAGTCACAGATGTGGATGAGTGTCTGGAGGCTCTGCATGACAACATCAGTGCAAACTTGCCAGCTCACTGTAGACTTGTGCCAAAATGCCTGGCTCAGCCCAACGCCCTGCTGCAATCCGCTCGTTCATCAAACAGACATTCAGATGCAGAAGCAACTTGCCTTGCCAATGTAAGCCCAGATGTACAAGGCAGCCAGCACCAAACACATCAGGATGACTTGGACAGTGCAGAACCAGCTTGCCTTCCCAGCACAAAACCAGATACACAAAGCAATGAGCACTCTGCAGGTCAAAACCATTTGGACAGTGCAGAATCAGCTTCCCTGGCCAGCGTGAACCCAGACCCGCAGAGCAATCAACGGCATGCAAGCGGAGATGACTTGCATGTAGCTAGCCTTGCCAGCATGAACCTGAACCCACAAAGCAATGAGCAGAACGCAAGTGGGGCTCACTTGGACACCGCATCACCCAGTGCTTCAGCAGTTCTCCCTGCAATTGCAAATCCAGACTTACAAAGCAACAAGCAGAACACACGTGGGCATCCCTCAGGCACTACGTCAGCATCAGCCGCACCCTCAGTGTCAACTAGGCAAGAGGCCAATTGTACGCAAGCGAGGCCAACAGCAGCAACTGAAGTGCTGGTTGCAGAGCTGGATTGGGGCCATGATGCCACCGCATTGCAGCTGCCTTTTGAAGTCATCCTTATTGCAGATGTGGTAAGTCCCACTTGAGTCTTCTGTAGGTTCCCAACTGTTCAGTTCTGTGCAGCAGGATGTTCAAAGGCTATTGCCTTGTGTCTTTGATTCCCAGGATCTGATGATTGCTCAGCCATTGTCCATTTGTGGCTCATGCAATCAGCCTTGTTGGCTGGCTGAAGCATGTAGAATATTATTTGTGCTGTGCATCAATTCTAGTCAGCCAAGACAAGGCAGCTGTAACACCGGTTTTGACATTGCAATCATTCTTACATATATGTGTGTTTGCCTGCATGAATCAGACACCCCTGGTTGCACTGCAGAAGGCTTCACAAGGTCATAACGCACTGACTGCTGCCTTTGCTGTGTACAGGTGTATGTTCCAGAAGCCATGCAGTCTCTGCTTGAATGCATGCATGCTGTATCAAGCCCCTCCAGCACTGTGCTGCTAGCGTTTTACAAGCGCTTTGCTGAGGCCAGTGACGTCTTCTGGCAGCTATTGCCAAAGTACTTTGCCTGTGAGAAGATACCAGAAGCAAGCTATGGAGCAAAAGCCCAGCCTGCAAATGTTGGACTTTTTCAGCTGAGGAGAGTGCAGATTGCTTGAGGGTTGCATGCTACAAGTACAGCTGCCGTCAGCTGCAACGCTTTTATGGCCCATTCACACGGATTCGATCGATGGGCGATTTTGCATTTCAGACTTGCTTATTGATGAAGTCCTACATGTTGTGAGCAGCCAATCAAGGACAGAATTGAATGTGCAAGGAGGGGTATTGCATGAACGCATGGCACATTGGCAAGTACAAGTATGGGAAGATACAGCATGTTCAACAAGCCCATAGAGTGCATAAGCCAAAGACTCTTGCAAGTTGCAACTGTCTTGCCTTGCATGAGGCATATGTCGTATCACTGGGTCAGAATACGAGCTTTGCTTTGGCTGCATTCTGCACACCTGGCGCAGAGAGAGCAAAGCCAAAAGCTTCACCTGCTTTACGATGCACCCCTTCACCCAATTTACAGCAATAAAGTGACAATGAGGGCTGACAGGCTTGCCTTCTAAGCATTGCTGCTTTGAGGCAGCAACTGCGCACATTGAGTGCCTCTCAGAGACTGGGCATGGGGTCTTGTTGCTCAGTAACTTGCAATTTAGCTTGCCTGTGTCAATATGATACATCTGACACAGCCGCGTGCATGCTATGATGTTGTGATGCATGCCGAGACAAGTTGAACAGAAATATTAATGTTTACACTATCATTATGTGTCATCATTCTGACTCTGCATTGATTGATCACACCAATTTCGTTTGAAAAGATCTGTCATCACTGAGAGATGGAGAACTCCAGATCACCAGATTGCCTGAAAGTATTATACGTCAGTACTATAGCTGTATACTATATTAGTTAGTCATGTCATGCAGTGACTTGTATTCCATGTGCACAAGTCAGAACCCTTTCCGCTGCAGCGTAGCGCATGCTGCATTGTCACAAACTATTCACAAATCACAGCAGCACTGGCTTTCCAGGTTCATATTCCAAGCAAGCTACAAAATGCTCCTGCATCTGGCACGGCCAGCTTTGCAAGGCATTTCCCAGATGCCCCATACATAAAAAGATGCCCTGCCGGAACTTCCATTCTTGATCACTTGTAGATGAGAATTCGAACCACTTAGCCCTTTCATACCATTGCGTTCTAGCTGTTGCTGTACCTAGCGCAGGGCTGCAAAAGATTGGCACTCTTGATTACTGATAGATGATAATTTGAACCCGATTACCCCTTCAAATCATTGCATTGATGCTATTGCTGTACTTAGCACTGGGCTGCAAAACGCTGGCATTCCTCTGAGTTGTGCTGCCAGGTAGCGTATCATCCACAGGTGATATGTAACCACCCAGGTTGTAAGCCAGCCCAAACAGGTTGGCAGGATTTGACAGCGGAATGGTCGTCTTCGCTGTGTTGTATTGCTGCACCCATTGCGTAATGAGTGCTTGCCCTTGTTGCCTTGAAGCTTTGACGCTGGCTGTATCAGCTGGGTCGGGCTCACCAAAGTCACACGCATGGCATCCCTCTGCGAGCACAAACAACAAGGATTGAGACTCAGCCTCTGCGAAATGGGTGCTTGCCCTTGTTGCCTTGAAGCTTTCACGCTGGCTGTAACAGCTGGGTCGGGGTCACCAAAGTCACATGCATGGCAACCCTCTGCAAGCACAGATAACGAGGATTGAGACTTGACTTCTGCGAAATGGGTGCTTGCCCTTTTTGCCTTGAAGCTTTGACGCTGGCTGTATCAGCTGGGTCGGGGTCACCAAAGTCACATGCATGGCAACCCTCTGCAAGCACAGATAACGAGGATTGAGACTTGACTTCTGCGAATTGGGTGCTTGCCCTTGTTGCCGTGAAGCTTTACCACTTGCTGTGTCAGCTGGGTCGGGGTCTCCAAAGTCACATGCATGACATCCCTCTGCGAGCACAAACAACAGGGATTGAGACTCAGTCTCTGCAAAATGAATGCTTGCCCTTGTTGCGGTGAAGCTTCAATGCTTGCTGGGTTAGCTGGGTGGGGGTTACCAAAGTCACATGCATGGCATCCCTCTGTAAGCACAGATAACAGGGATTGCAACAAGTATCATATGCATGTTATCTCTCTGCAAGCAGTATCACAAGGATTGTGATCTACATCGCACGCATGGCCTTTTTCTGCATAAACAAAAAGGATTGCACCCGAACTCACATGCATGGCGTCCCTCAGAAGACACGAGTGAACAAGGATCAAAACCCTTCTGTCGACCCAAACATTGAGCAGCCATGACACAGAACTGTTCTGGCATGATAAGAGTTGGTGGTTTGTTTGTGTTGCTTGGCTGTCAACATCAGTCATATGCTTATGTGATGAAAAGAGACCAAGCAGGCTGCTGTTGAAGCACAGGAGAGCCATTCTACTTGATGATGCATGTGTGAAGTCTGTGCACTGCTACAACTTGAGCTGTGCAGCGCTATCATTACAAACTGCTGTCACATGTGACTGCAGCAAGCATGTGACTGACAGGGCAAACATGCCAGGTGCATACATCTCAAACAAACACAGCAACTTTGCCTGCGGCATGCAAGCAGACAAGAACTGTGCTATATATAGCATGACATGACTAAAAGGGCAAATCACCATGATGCATGAATACAACTAGGATGAACACAGCAACTTCAAACGTGACAAGCAGACAAGGAGCGCACTATGTACAGAAGCAAATATGCTAGGTGCATCCGACTGGGTGCACACAGCAACTAGAAATCTGACTGCAGCAGCCAAGCAGGTGAGGAGTGCACCATACACAGAAGCAATGATGCTGGACGAATCCAAGTAGGATTAACACAGCAACTAGACATATGACTGCAGCAGGCAAACAGGCAAGGACCCCACCATACACAGAAGCAGTGATGCCAGATGAATTCGACCAAGGGTGAGAACAGCAACTCGAAATGTGACTCTAGCAGACAAGCAGAAAAGGAGACAAGCAGACAAGGAGCGCACCGTATACAGAAGCAATGATGGTGGATGAGATGTTGACTGTTGCTCCACAAGCAATAAATGGATCGTAGTTGCCATTTGTGAAGAAGATATTGGATGACTGGCGCAATGCTGCCAGGCCAAAGCTGCACAGTAAATAAGTTTTCTCAGTCAAAAAATCAATGTGCTTCATGTCAGAGGGACCCAACAGGGGGTCCTACAGATAATGGCGCTCCTGCATGACATGCCAATGACATGTACCATGACTTTGTCAAATGCATGAAAAGGCCGTGAACAAGCCATAATGTGAGACATAGCGCAAACAGCACAATCTCTTGCGAACAAACTTTGCATGTAAGTGCCAGAAGACTGTGTGCATTGGCAGCGTACACAACTTCAGACCATGACTTTGGTCAACTGTTGTATGCACAGCGGCTCACATGGAGCTGAAGTCAAGGCACCATGCAGGCATGGTTCACTGATTGTGCAGACACTATCATTGTGTGCATTCACTTGAGTGCTTTACAGGATGCTGGTGCTGTCAGATGCATGTATGCCGTTGTTCTGTTCATCAAGCCAATGCAAGTGTGACACATAGCTTATGACAGAGCAAGATACTCACTTGTAAGCAGCCCAGTCATATTGTGCATGTATGCCGTATGTTTGCACACATGTTTTGTCATTTCCGTCAAGGTCGTACGGCTTGCTGAAGAACATGTCTGTCACTGCAACACACAGATGTGTTGTTCAATCAAAGATGTTACACAACATACAGGCATATATGCAATCATGCACATCAGATTGGAGTTTATATGTGCTAAAGCCATTGCATGCATGATGCAAAACTCATGAGATCCAATTGCATCAGCAGGAGCTCTTTCGCCACATGCAATGTTGATGATGACAAAGGGCAAATATGGCTTGAACATGAAGAAAAATCATGGGACTGCATCTGTCACGCTGAACGGTTGACATACCTCCATCATATGAGGTTGGTGTCTGATCCTGGTTACAGACCTGCATGTCAGCAAGCGAGTATCACAAGTATGCCCTATGGAATGGCTAACGCATACATCAGCATAATGATCAGCACCGTAGCATCTGACTAAGGGAACTGTGACAAGCAGCAGCTTTGCATCATTGGCAATCAGGCAGTGCAACAAAGCGTCGCCACATATTGATGTAAACACGCACATATGCAGCGACACCAACACATTTAGCACATATAATGCGTTTTGAGCACTGCGCTTCACTGCAATTCAGGCATCTACCAAAGCTGGTCTCAGCAATGCTATACACCATGTTAGTGGGCTCGACAATGCTATCCACCATGTGTAAGGGCTCATTTAAATTCAATATACATTTACTGTCATGGGGAGCCAGCAAGGGGTCATGCAGACAATGTCAGTCAGTACTAATTTAATGCAGGTGACAGCCAAGCCTGCTGTGCCCATGCCCTAAAACAATGTGTAATGTCAATGGCTGGGTTGCGCATAATGTACCTCCTATGAACAACATCTCAACAATGCTATACAGCATGTGCATGTAGGCGCTTCTCACCTGGTAGCCAAAGATGTCATCGGCAGACAACTCAGGCTCAGCCTCTTGAGGTGTGGCCTTTTCTGTCTGTTGAGCTTCCTCATGTGTGGGAGCAGCTTCAGGAGCAGCTGTGTTGACGCCATAACTGCTGGAAGCCGACGGAGAAGACGAGGTGCCTGGCGGCTCAGATTCAGGCTCTGTTGGGCTCTCGGTGATGTCCAGACAGCCGCCAGTAGTGGATGCATTTGCGTTGAACACGTTCAGTGCTGACACCATGTTGCTCAACAGGGTGGAGCCTGAGAGACTTGCGTCGCTGAGGTACTGGCAAGCCACCCGCACACGATAGCCTGGCACGCCGGCTGTGCCCAGATCGGCTACCGGTGAGTTGAATTGTGACTGCAACACAGTACAAGGCGTCAAGATTGCAGTATTGCTCGACAACTTGGTGCCTGAGATTTTTGCATTGCTGAGGTACTGGCAAGCCCCTCATACACAACAGCTGGCACACTGTCTGTGTCCAGATTGGCTACTGGTGAGTTGTACTGTAACGGCAGCACAGCACAAGGGGAACATCAATACTGGGATCTGCTGCAGTACAGCAAAAGGGGACATGAATGCTGCGACCTGCTACTGGTGAATTGTACTGTGACTGCAGCACGGCACAATGGGTCCTGAAAACAGGAACTTGAAGGCCGCTCATTGCTTCTGTATGCACCTAGCTGGGTGATGAAGCCTCAAGAGTAGGCGTGTCAATGGTGATGATGACATCACAGGGCAACACAAAAGCTGAGATCTGTCACTGTGGCACAGCTCAGACCCTAAATGCCAAGGCAGATGCAGCACAACTGCTGATGATGCCCACTTCGCAAATTCAAAACATTGTCCTATTGCAAGAGCTTGAGCAAACAGCAATGCATGTGGCAATTGAACAGCAGCTCTCAGTAGGTGACAGCCGGCAAAAATGAGCTGCAATGGCTTCAATAGCTGCCATGATTGAGGTCATCACATGCAATCTGCAATAGCAAGGATCCTCGAAATTTAGAATGGAAGCATGAGGTCAAGCCATTACCTACTTCAATACTGCTGAGCTTGCAACAACGACAGCTAAAGGGCAGTCCAGCAATAGTTTTTAGGTTTGTAGGTGCTGGGCCAAAGTCATTATGCTACATGGCACTAGAGTTGAAATTGGCTAGTCCAAGACATAATGAGAAGTTGGAAGAGGCTTGCTGATGGCCAGCATCTGCTTTTCAGATGCATCAACTGCAAAGCAAGAAGCTGGGAAACATGACAGCCTGGGTGTGGCGAGAATGTATGCTGATATACGACAAATTGCATGGACACAAAAGGGCGACAGACAAAAGGCAGCAATGCATTGCATGTATGTGCGCCTTGCTGGATCGCAAAAACTTGCTAGAGGACAGTGTGGCTCAAGCTGAAGATGCTGTATGCGCCTTGCTTGGTCATAGAACCTCAGCAGAAAGGAGGATGAGGGTTGCAGGGATTGACACAAACTTGAGAGCCTGAGTGTGGCAAGAGCGCCTGCTGACGCACAACTAATTGCACCTGCACCAACTGCCACTGACACCAGAGGAGGCAGTTCATTGCTTCCAAGCTGGATTGACACAAACTTGAGAGCCTGAGTGTGGCAAGAGCGCCTGCTGACACACAACTCATTGCACCTGCACCAACTGCCATTGACACCAGTGGAGGCAGTACATTGTTTCCAAGCTGGATTGCAAAACCTAGAAAGCGTGTGACGGATGGCAACCAATGTGGATGAAGAGGACTCACCGCACTAACCCACTGGAAGAGAACATAGTTTGCCAGAGCTAGCACATCTGATGCTGATCCCATTTGGGAGTCTGAGCACAGGCTCATGGCATTGTTGATCTGCTGATATCCGGATGTGGTGTGATTATCAGACATGATTGTTTGGAAGAACTTCCTGACGTTCCCTGCACAGGCCGCTGCTGAACCACCTTCAGTGGAAGCTGATCTGGTTGCTACTTTGCCAAATGCATAGGGGTCGTAGCTGGGGTCCTGCATCAGCATAGGCAGGTGGGTTTGCATGAAATGCTCATATTGTTGTTAATGATAATACTAATAATGTTGATGATAACAATAATAATAATAATCACAACAATCATGGTGGTGATGATAAAAAATAGTAATGACACATTACAGCATATGTGCTAGGTGTTGTATATACTTTGACACATGCCTTGGGTCATGATTTGGGTTCTGCAGAAGCAAGAGCGGGTGGATTTTGCATCAAGATCTTGTTATTACTTTGTCAAATGCATAGGGGCCATAGCTGGGGTCCTGCAGCAGCAAAGGCAGGTGGATTTTGCATTTAAAGCTCAGCTTGATTGTACTTTGCCAAATGCGCTGGGTCATGACTTGGGGCCTGCAGAAGCAAGGGCATGTGGGTTTTGTATGTAAAGCTGAGCTTGCATTTACTTTGCCAAATGTGTTGGGTCATGATCTGGTTCCTGCCGAAAACAAGTGGATTTTGCATGAAGCGCAGGAGCGTATCGGTGTTGTAAAAGTCATACAATGTGGAGCAATGATGTGGCTTGCATGCAGTTACTGATCTGCCAACTGGTTTGCTTGAGACAGTTTTATTGCACTGTGGCAATTGCAAGACAGCACGGCACACAATAAGCCATGATGTGGCAGCATTTCAACGTCATAACTGCAGTTGTTTCACGGAAAGAATTGTAGTGGCAAGTTGGCAAATCAGCTTACCAAGCCAAGTCCAGGACAGCCGAGTGAAGTTGCTGATGATGAGATTGCTCCAGCAATGACGTCTGGGTAGCGCATGCGCAAGTACTGCGCCAGCTGTCCACCTGCATCAGCAAAGCACACCACCTTGAGCAATGACTACACTTTGGTCATACAATCTCAGCATTGCTACACCCACTACACTACACGACACTACACTACACTGCACTGCACTGCACTGCGACGCGCTATGCTGTCCTGTGCTGTGCTGTACCGTGGCAGCAGTGTATTGCATTCAGCAAGCAGAGTCAATTGATGGCATGTCTGCAGTGTGCATGCATCTTCGCAGGTGTGCAGATCAACACGAGCATAACAAGTATCAATGGTGTATCACACGACGGGGCTTGACCCCGTGGGACTTGCCCTTGCAGATCAGCAGGCAACAAGTGCAGCTGAAAGCAAGAGCAAGACTGGGCTTACTGTAGCTTGATCCCAAGGCAATGACTGGGTTCCTGGTCATGTTGAGTGCGTTCTGAACGTATAGAACGAGCTCAATGTGGTCCACCAAAGCTTGCTCAATTGTGAGATAGGTCAAGCCACTGGTTGGGACATAGCGTGGGTCGCTGGAATAGTAACGGTGCTCAGGCCATACTTGAATGGCTCCAGTGGAGTTGGCCAAGTCAGAGTAAAATCCTGTTCCTACACCACTTCCCGTTCTGCCAACAATACAACACCATCAGGTATGCACCAGGCAGCATGTGTTCCAAACGCTGAGTGCTGGTCAGAGGCGGCAGTGCTGTTCAGATGTAGCACCATACTCACATTAGGTCTGACTCCTGCCCGCAAAAGAGATATATTGGAGAGTTCGACGTAGGCTGTGCAGTCGGCCACACCAGAACGTATCGCATGTTAAAGAGAGAGCTGGTATTGCGAGAGTATTGCGCCTGCATCAAGCGTCGCGTCAAGGTGGCAGGCGAACTACAGATGCTGCAGGTAGTGTTTGAGCGCAGAACTTACCGCGCTGAAGTGGTTGATAGCGGTGGGCTTCAGGCGGAGCTCTACGATAGGTTCGCCATAGGCAGTGTTGTTGGCTGATGCGGACCCAGCCTTTGCATGCAATGCACGTGCAGCCTTGGTCTCCGTCGCAGTGAAGCGTCGAAGGGCGTCTGTACTATGACTCAGAAGCACAACACTGAGCAGGGATGTTGCTAGCAGGCTCGCGCCCTTGCCACTCGTCATCGCAATGGCTATAATTGCGCGCAGCAGTCGTCGCTGACGAAGTAAATGCTACCGACTCATGGGCAGGTTCAGTGGCAAGGCTTTAAGCGCGACCGTGACGCCCGTCTGTCAGCTCCAGCGGCTTCTTGCACTTCAAGGTGACTAAGGCATAATGTAGTAATCCTTTCGAATTTCAAAACAGATGGGATGCCGCGTTGGATAGCTTCTAGATTCTGAGCTCCTCCTGGACAGACAGGAGACTTTTGCCATGTCAAGGGGGATTTTGGCTCTGTAAAGGGGGGGGACCTGGCCGATCATCAGGCTTGCAAGCCATGCATTTGCTGAGGCTTTTCAGCAGGAGAAAAGTTGATCATGATCTATGCAACACACTTCTAAGTGGAGACTGTTACACTAGTACTGCTTTGAGCACGTGCATAATGTCCACAGGACTTTGGCTGGTTACAAACTGCTTTATCTGAAAAAGGCGTGTTTGGGGCAGATATCTGGTACCTTCTCATTTCTTCTTGGGTTGTGCATAGGACACCTTTACACTTCGTCCATGCAAGCTGGCTCCATTGCATTGTAGTGCCCTGCATAAATTACAAGTTGTAAATTGTTGAAACAGTGCAATTGGTGTACGCAGGCATGCAAAGCAGTCATTGTCACGTCCTCAGAAAGCGAGCCACCTCAGCAGCAACATGTGTCTGTCCGGTTAGAGGTCAGGAAAAGTACCAGTCTTTACAGCCATGTGGGTACTGATGTAATGGGCAAGATCAAGCGTGGACTTCATCAAACATACACTCAGGTTGACACATGTCTCCATGATCTTCATGTGATCTGCTTGCAAGAGCACAAGTGACCATTGTCGAGCTGTGCACCATATACAGGCGTGTTTACATGATGCAGCAAGGAAGCCACTCTAACAAAATGACACTTTACAAAAAATGACACACTACAAACAACGATTTATAAAACTCACTTGTCCAGGCCGGCTTCATCCAGAAAATGCACATGGGCGAAGCCTCGGGACTTGCCAGTGACCTTGTCGGTGTGAAGGCGGACTTTGGTGACATTGCAGTCCGGGAACAGCTGCTGCACCTCTGTGTCACTAGCATCAAAAGCCAGGTTACCCACATATGCTACATGGTAGCCAGCAACCTGCACTCAGCATCAGACTATCATTCTCATGATTGGCTTCATAAGCCAGACCACTCCTGTACCCTACATGATAGCGAGCAACTTGCATTCAGCCTTCCACTGTCTTGGCCAAGTGTTGGCTTCAGAAGCCAGATTGCCCACGTATGCTACACATATCCAGCTGTCCAAAAGCTGATCAGTTTGTTGGTTGCTAGGGATTGCTGTGCTTCAGTAAAAGCCCAGTTTGGGACTTGGTCAATGCATTTGTAAAGACAATACTGCATCTCAGCAGAAGCACAGTGCGCAACTTGACCAATGCCTGCGTCAAGACACTTTTGTATCCAAGCAAAAAGCTTGTCATTGTTTGGTGCCTGCAGAGATGCTCATGCGCAAGACAGAAAAGCAAAAGGCTGAGTTCAAAACTTGAATTTTACCTTGGGTGCCGGGGGTTGCTGTGGTGCTGCTGGTGACGCAGCTTCAGCAGCAGGACCAGCAGGAGCTTGTTTCTTTTTGGATGCATGCTGCCCTGCTGACACGCACTTTTGTACTCGCAACTGCTGGCCATCTAGGTCTGTGCCGTCACACTTCAGAGCCTCCTCATATCCCTCCTCCTGTACGCTGCCAATCAAGATCAACAGCGGTGAAATGCACACTTGGGCATATAAAGAGGGAACAGTGAGCATACAGTAATACTTTTTAGCAACCTGTCCCAAGCAAATCGAAAAAACTAAAAAAGTGCATGAATGTCTGCCTGAGAGAACTGTGAGCGTACATTAGCAAATGCTAGCTTTTGGTCTCAAGTCAAAGTGAAAACAAGTACATGAGTTCATAGGGAATGGGGACCTGGTGCCAAGTCAACGAAAAATGCATACATGAGTGCACAAGGGAGTAGTGAGCATACAGTAGTGAAGGTGATGAAGGCTATGCCCTTGAATCTGCCAGTGTCAGGGAATCTCATGACATCCAGATCCTCAATTTCACCACAATAGCTCCAGTATTCACGAATGGCATCCACCTGATCACACCAACAATCAGATTGGTATGCAATACACGACAGCTGTGAAGAAGAACGCATTCTTATCGAGTGCAACTAGTCATGCACACAGGTCATACGGAGGCAGGTGTCTGCGTGGTTTGGGGCTGAATGGTAAAGGGCAGTCGAGCTGTGCATTTTGCCACTTGAATACAGCGCTGATCAGCAAGGCACAACAGAAAACAGCAATTCTGGTGGATTGCTCCACGCAAGTCTACCTGGCATATGCATTGCTCCCATGAAATTTGTCTGCACAGGATAGTAGATTGAGCTGACTAGCCTGGCAACTTGTGCAAATCTAGACTGTGGCACAGGCATTCAGCAGCTCAAGTGCTCAGCCAGCATGTTGAATGTTCAGACACGTGCGCAAGCATGCTGACTGTCATACAGCAATGTCCTCTTGCAAGGACATGACAATGCAATCGCAAATCAGTTGTTGCATCCTGAACGCAGTGGTACTTGCAGGTCGGGTCAATACAATATCTGAACACATTTCTTGGCGACCAAAGCAATTATCATACGGAAAACTTCCTGTACTGACCTCATAGCTCGAAGGCATGCCACCTATGAACACACGGTGGGGCACATGGTGCAATGCTGAGTGTCATTCTGACCTCATATCAGCCATATTGATAGAATACACTTTCTAGCAAAATCACTAGGCGTGGATCGTAAAGGCATACTGACCTCATAGCTGAACGGCATGCCACCAATAAACACACGGCGCGGCACATGGTCTGAAGCTGGCTGAGCAGCAGCTGCTGACTGCTCTGCAACTGGTGCTTGAGCTGCAGGAGCAGTCATTGAATGACTTATCTGAGCAGGCAGAGCTGAAGCTGGGGCTGAGTCAGCTTCAGCTGGTGTGTCAGCTGCAAATCCAAATTTGAAATTGGCTTGCTGCTGGGGCTGCATGGCAGGCTGCTGCTGTGCATGTTGTGCATGCTGTGCTGGTACTGGCTGCTGTGCCTGCTGTGCTTGAACTGGCTGCTGCATCGGTGGCAACACTTGAGGCTGTTGCACAGGTGCTGGAGATGATGGGGTTATGGGGTCCTGAGATTTTGCCTGGAGGGCTGCAGAGGGTTGTGCAGGTTCTGCCTGGGTTGTGCCGTTAGTTGCTGGCGGTGTAGAGGTGAAGCCAAACACATTGCGCATGCTGTGAGCTTGCTCAGCATTGCTAGGGCCAGATGCCTTCGCCATGGGATCCTCTTTGACCTTACGCTTCTTCTTCTTTGGTTTCCTGAAAAAAGCCATACATGAAAAGTTGACTTGATGACATCATAAATGCCAACTGTCCACAAAATCATGAAGAAGCTTTCAAGATGACCTGGCAGACCGAACCATTGATGCACAATTGGCTTGGTACACTTAGAGCTGCAGCTTACTAATGCATTGACCAGCAAGTTTTTGATGACTATTCCACAGTGAAACTCATATCGGACCCACAGACTTGGATACTGCAAGAACACAATCGCAAGCTGCAGGCAAATTACACAAAGTTCACAACCATGACTTTTGCATGCATTCTGCACTGTGAACTCATGCTGTAGCACCAGGCTTGCACAGGCATCTGGTGGTACTCAAATCAGGTGGACAATAGATGGCAACTCACTTGGCATCTTTGGCATCATTTGCATCAGCAGTCGTGTCAGCATTGACCTCAGCTACTCCTGAAACTGGTTGTGCTGCCTGGAATAGTGGCTGCATGCCATTCTGATTTGAACTGGGCACAATCTGGGCAACAATGGTGGGTGCTGCTACTGCTGCTGTTGTGGCCTGACTTGACTTGCCTGCAAAACCGTTGGTGTCAATATAGTCTAAACACTGCATAGCTGCATGTCAATAAAGAGATTTTTGCATCGTACCTGCATTGATCTGAACAGGAACGACAGGGACTACGGAGCCTTCTGGGTACTGCAGAGCACAGGAAAAGCTTGAACTAGTTGATACAGTAAGCGATATCTGCGTTATCGAATGCGCATGCGCATTGATCTTGCCAGAATAGCATCTGATAAAGACTTGTATCGCGGATACAGCAGCTGCGAAGCGCTCTCGAGCTTTTCCGTTCGACCCAAGAAAGGCGACTGCAATGGCACATCTCTGAGTCAACGTGCTGTTCTGCTGACTGCAGGAAACGCCGATCGCTTACCTTCTTGCCTCCTCTCTGCATTGCGTCGATCAACCTGCCGGAATTGTGTTCCGAACATGCATAGCAACGTTCAAGAGAGCATTGTGAGCGTTACTGGAGGGCGGCAGAGGTGACCGTTTCATGGCTCGTTAGCGTTAAAAAAGTGCCGATTGCACTCCGCTTGCGAGCTTGCTGATGTTGCGTTGACCATGGAAGTTACGCAGGAGCACGTCAGTGCTGGCTGCAATCGAGTCGTTGGAGCTCTCGACTGGGGGAAGAGCGGCTTGATCGCGTACGCCGCTCACAACCTAGTGATCCTTTACGATGCAGAGGTACAGCCTGCACGTGCGCGCGTTCGGTGGCGCCTGGCCCTCCGATACTGCTTGCGAGTCTCAGCTTCTGTATATAATGCTTTCTGCACATTGTTTGCCGGCATTGGTGGCTGTGTTCGGGACGTCAACATCAGTGTGCTGCGCTTCCGTGTAGGCAGCCAAGGTTGTGTCCACACTGATTGGACATACAGACCGCGTCAACTGCGTTGGGTGGTTGCCCTCACATGGCAAGCGTCCTGCTGCTTCTGCTATCACAACCCCTGACCGGTACATAGCTGGAGTACCTGCCTTGCAGGCTATGACACCCCCCCTGTCGTCGCGTCTGGAGCAGCAGACAATGATGTCATCATATGGCGCTGCTACCCAGATGATCTGCATCAGCCATGGAGCATTGCAGCCAGGCTACAGGTGAGAGGCGATATGCAATTGCTTTGGAAGTTGGTCTGCAAACTAGCATGCTCAGCTCTCATGCAGCTTACTGTGCTCAATATCACTTCTGCTCATTGGACTTCCTTTCTTGTTCTCAATAGCAAGCCTCTAATGGTTGTCTGTCAGGTGCATACTCACCTGCATGCTTACAAGACAATCTACAGTATCACATCAGGGCATAGCTTTGCTGAGATCAGACATAGTGTCACATGACTTCACACGATGGTCATGACTGGTGCTGCATTGCGTCAATTCCCAAGGAAAGCAATCTAGCAGCAAGTCTGTTTTGCTGTTACAGGGGCACAGTGGCGCTGTCATAGCCCTGACTCACATTCTTGTTGGAGACACTTTGCTGCTCATTAGCTCTGCAGAAGATCAACAGGTGTTGGTCTGGGAGTGCCAATTGCAAGACCAGCAGCCATTTGGTAGTAATGGCAGGCATTGGGCGATAAGACAACAGATCCAAGCTGGCAATGGGTTGCAACATTGCCTGGCTGTCACATGCTTGCCAGATCAGCCTGCTTGGTAATCATCTGTCCTCCCATGTTAATAATGCTTTGTCACATGTCAGCCCGCATGGCCGGCTGATCAGTAAGCATCCTATCATACACTTCATGTGACGTACATTGAGCCATGTGGCTGGGCCCTGTCATGCCTGATTGGCAAATGTCTGTCCTTTGGCTTGGCCTACATGACTGCTTGTACTGTACAGTTTTGCTGCCTAGCTTGGCAAGCCTGCTAGATCAGTGCAATCAGTTGATAAAGGCTAGGGGGAAACTCACAGACACTTGGCAGACTCAAGTTCACAAGGACCTCACATCCTTTCATGCTCAAAACAAATGGTTTAGGATGGCAAAGGACCAGACTGGTTGGAGACAGTTGATTGCTCCAGTATGTATGAGCTTGGCCGGCTGAGCCTGTCTAGAACGGGACAAAAACGAAAGAAGCAGATGCTCAATTATTTGTTACAAGTGGCATGTGCCAAGTTGCGTGGCCTGGCTGTGTCATGCCTGGCAATGTGATGCCGGTCATTGCAGCCAGAACGGTGAAACTTCACTGTGCAGAAGCTGTTTTTGGAATGTTTCCTCATGAGCATGCAAGAAGCAATGCTCGTGAGTAGACGCGCAAAAAACAGGTGCAGCAAGCGTTGCATCAGATCGGCTACAATGGCAAGCTTAGTCAGCAGATGCTCCATTATGCATCACAAGTGGCAGAAGCCAAGTTGTGTGGCCTGGCTGTGTCACGCCTGGCAATGTGATCCCGGTCATTGCAGCCAGAACAATGAATGTTCACTGTGCAGAAGCTGTTTTTTGATGGTTTTCTCACGAGCATGCAACAAGCAATGCTTGTGAGTAGGCGCTCAAAAGACAGTTGCAGCACAGCAAGCATTTCATCAAACTAGCTGCAATGGCAAGTCAATCTTTTCAACCCTCAAGCTGCTGGCTCTAAGCACCTGGCCAACTGTGGACAGTCAGAACACTGCAGGCTTCAACTGCTGCATGATGCGTACAGTAACCTCTCTTTGTATCGACTGCTTTGGTCACCAAATCTGTCCTGACACCAAAGTGTCCTTTCTCAGAGGGACCACTGCTGTCAGAATGCAGTGTTGGTCACCAATGGCGTTGTCCTTACATCAAGGTTGTCCTTACATTCAGTGTCCTTACAACGGGAGTTTACTGTATGGCCTTTATTTCCCCCTCGCACTGCATGAGTGCCCTGTCAAGCTCATTGTCCTGTTACAACTGCTGCTTGGAATCACACCCTTGCTGAGTTTTTGGAACTCCAAGCTGCTGACTCTGGGCACCTGGCCAAATGTGAACACTCAGAGCACTGTAGCTTTCAAATACAGCATCATGAGTATGGGCCCAATTCTCCCCCTGCACTACATGACTGCCTTGTCAAGCTCGTGATCCTGTTACACCTCATACATAATGTGTTCAGTATTCAATCAAGCTTTTCAATCTGTTATGTGTTAGAAAACATATGTTTACTCCCAATGCTTGGAATCATAAGCTTCCCAAACAGAACACATTAGTAGTATCTAGCACTGGTGCCGCACCACCAGGAGACATGCCAGCTACATGTGATGCTATGACTGAGTGGTGGGCAGGTGCATCAGGCTTCAGCATTTTCGTGTGTCTATATGTGTTGTCCTGACTCTGGCGTGTAGAGAGGATCAATGTCACATACTGTACATGATGCAATACAAAGAGGCTAACGTCTGGGAGAGTGGTAGGCATGTCAGTCTGTACAGCTGTAGCCTTGTAGTGGACAAAACGGTCTGATTGTGGGAGAGTGACATGTACGAACAGCTGTGAGGCTGTAGCCCTGTGCCCCTGTGTGTGTGGTGCAGGGTGTTGCTAGCAGTGGACGGTGTGGACTGCAGTGCTGAGATGGCAGAGCTTGATTGTAGATGATGCTGTACACAGAGCGTGGTGGCTTGTAGAGTATCAAATGTGAAACTGAAGGATATCGCCCTGGGTGTGTGGTGCAGGGTATTGCTAGCAGTGGGGGTTGGGGACTGCAGGGTCAGGCTGCTGCTAAGTGCCGGGCTACTGTGAGTGCAGTGTAGTGCAATCATATGTATGTGTTGCTGGCAGTGGGGGGTGTGGACTGCGGTGCTGAGGAGGCAGAGGCTGTGTGTAAACAGTCTCACCCAAAAAAGGCGGCCTCTGGCAGAGCAGTGTAGGCAAAAGTTCAAGATTGTAACCCTACAACTCTTTGTGTGTATGGTGCAGGGTGTTGTTGGCGGTGGGGGGCGTCGACTGCAGCATCAGATTGCTGCTGGCTGCCCCTGGCCGACCCTTCAAGGAGGTGTGCTGCCTGACTGGCCATGCAGACTGGGTGCGTTCCCTAGCCTTCACCCACGTGCCATCTAACTCCCAGCAAGGTCAGTGCATCTGACCATGGTACAGCTGGCCGGCATGATTCACACCTTTGCAAGAACGTATTGGGAGGCGTTACTTGGCATGCAGAATCCCTTGATCCAATCCATTTCCTTGCGGCAGCTTACTCTGTGGTCCCTGCTCAGCACGCAAAGTGCACTTTCTTCTCCCTGTGATGTGCTCTCCTCACAGTATCAGCATCTACACTGGTGACAGATTTTGCACTTCATGGATGTCTTCACTGTTCCCAATTTTGAGCTCATTTTAATTCAGGGCACCTGCTGCTGGCCAGCGCTGCACAGGACAAGTACCTCAGGGTGTGGCGCATACAGCCTCAGTCCCGCAAGCCCACTTCAGCTGCAGTCAGCCAGGATGCGGATAGTGCCATAGCAGATGACATTGCTAGGTGAGACTGAGCCAGCCTGGACCAGTTGCATGCATTAGTAGCAGCATCAGGCCCGGGTTTATGTATGCCTGTCATGTGACTGTTGTCTGCGTTTGGCTGGAGCACTGCAGAGGTAGTGGACTGGGCCAGCATGCAACAGTGACCATACAGTGTTTGAAAACTGGCTCTATGGTGGCTTGCTATGTGATTGTTGTCTGTGTGCTGCTATAGAGCTGCAGAGGCGTACATTGCTTGAACTGGACAGCTGTATGCAGGCTACGCAGGATAGCCTTGTCGACCTCCTTCAATGCTTTGCAGTGTGCCTGTTCATGTTCCAGCCAGAGGCAAGTATGTGACTTAGCTTCTGTTGTGGCACGACAGGTATGCACCAAAGCCCACTTTTGGCACAAGCAAAGGAGCCTTTACGGCACACCTGGAAGCCCTTCTGGTGGGGCATGAGGACTGGGTGCACAGCGTGCAGTGGCAGCCCCCCTCTGCCCTGAAAGGGTCCCAGGGGGCAGCCCCTCAGCAGAATGGCAGTGCATCATTCCAGCGCTTGTGCCTGCTGTCCACATCTATGGACCGTACCATGATGCTCTGGCGACCTGACCCGGCCACAGGTGCTGCTGAAATCATCCATCATTCATCATCATCATCATTGCCATGCTTTCTGTTGAGGGTGTTCAACAGCAGAATGGCACTGCATTGCTTCAACGCTTGTGCCTGCTGTCAACACCTATGGGTTGTACAATGATGCTCTGGCGACCTGAGCCCGCCACAGGTATGCTTTGCAGCTGGCTGATTGTTCCATCATGTGTCAAACACTGTCACTGTTACTGTGACTGCAATGGTTTGTATCAGAAGCAATGGCCTACTGTAGATGTGCTTCATTCATGCTTCAAGTGTGAAATGCATACAGAGTTGACTGCACAACAAGGCTTCTGTGCTGCAGTCAGGTGTCATCCCACAATCTGACATTATGGCAGGCTGCCACTGAAGCTAGCAAGCAACAAGCATGACTGCACAATCTTGACATCTCACGCCATTTCATCAACTATGTTCTGGCCTGAGTGGTGCTGCGAACAGTCCAGCATGCAACAATACTGAGGTGGGAGCCTGAGGCATGATGCCTTCAGGGCTGGGGATGAGTGAGGAGAGTGTGGGAACTGCTGGGGACAACAGCCTGGCACTATGGCTAGACCAGTGCAACAGTCTCTGCCATGACCATGAAACTTTGTGTCATTCAGCAAGTCGACAAGTGGCCAAGTGGCACTACAGCTAGTCCTCTGCATGTAATAGCGTCAGAGACATGAGTCTGAGGATGTCAACTTGTGCAGGGCTGTGGATGAGTGAGGAGAGTGTGGGGGATGCAGGGGCCAACAACCTGGGCTACTTCACTGGCTGCTGGCGCCCTGACGGCCGCAGCATCCTGGCCCACGGATTCACAGGAGCCCTCCACCTGTGGTCACGCCCTGGTACACCCTTTGTAGCTGCATATGTCACCTGTCCTGCACCTGTTTTGCAGCTGTTGGTGTCGTCTGTCTGCCTGTTCTGCAGCTGCAGCTGCTAACATTTCCTGTGCTGCCCTGCGCCTCTGGTCACGCCCTGATACACCCCTGCACTTGCTCATCCTGCTTGCTGAACTGTGCACGCCTTGATAAATTCAGATGGAAGTGATCTGTGTGGCAAGTAAGCAGCTCTCAACACGTGCAAGCGTGTTCTCAATCTGCTATATGGCCCTGAGCTGGCATGAGACAGGCTCATTTGGAGGGGACACACTAGTATCTTGCAAAGCGGCTTGGAAATAAGCTGGGAAGTCTATGCATGGCGTGTCACAAGCATGTTTCCTTGCAGCAAACGGCTAAAGTGATAAGCAGCAAGCACACAATGGTGATGATGCAGAGGGGCAGGGCGAGGGGTGGCAGCCCAGGCATGCCTTGGGGGGTCACTATGGGGCGGTGGTGGACATGTGCTGGGGTCTAGACGGCAGCTGCCTGCTGACTGCCAGTAGTGACCAAACCTGCCGCATCACAGCGCAGATTGATGGACAGTGGTCCGAGCTGGCTCGGCCCCAGGTATACCATTCTTCCTCAACAACCAACGGCACTCAATGGTTGACTGGACTCGATAGTTTTCACCTTGGACTTCGGTCTGCAACTTCATTACAGACTGAGTGGTATAACACTAGTACTGTGCAGCCAGCACTATCACCCAATGACTCCCAGGCTGCCTCTTTAGACACAGGCTCCAGTTATGACGCCTAATGGTGTTTCCTTTCCTTTCCTTTCCTTTCCTTTCCTTTCCTTTCCTTTCCTTTCCTTTCCTTTCCTTTCTTTTCTTTTCTTTTCTTTTCTTTTCCTTGTTCTCACCCCAATGACGCAAAGCATCAAAGCTTGTGAACACCAAGCACTGAGTCTTGGCTCAGGGCAAAGCTGCCGCTTGTCCATCAAGCACCAGGAATTCTGATTGTACAGGTGCATGGGCATGATATGTCATGCCTAGCTTACATTCCCAACAGCTCCTGCTACGCCAGTGGAGCTGAGGAGAAGGTGCTGCGTGTGTTTGAGGCCCCCCAAGCTTTCAAGCAGACTCTGGCCATGGCACAAGGCCAAGCCCCACCTGCTGTACAAAGCTCTGCATCCCACTCTTCTCAGGTGCGCAATGTGTTCATGCACCTTGTTTTGGCAAATGTTATGTGATAAGTTCAGGGGTCAGCACCAAAAGTGCATCAGTACTTTGAACCAGTGTGGTTGATGCTGTCACTCCCACCCGTGAAGCATGTATATTGATGAGTTGCATAAGTAGCTGACGTTCTGGCTTTTACAGGGCAATGCAGAGTGTGAACGCTAGGACAAGAGCATGCATGATCGCCTCAGATACAATCACTGAGATAGAAACTTGTTGTGCCAGCTTTTACTTGCCCCCTTCCTTTGACCCCATGCTCAATGACAGCAAATATATGTTCAAAGCTATGACCTGAGTTGATACAGCGCAGGGTCCTGCCCTTGGGGCAGCTGTTGCAGCCCTGGGCTTGTCCAACAAGGCAGTGTACGCAGACCTGGTGCAGGAGAGCAATGGGGGTGTGGCAGCCGGGGTGGAGGGGGGTGGCTATACAGATGGGCCTGATCTGGCTCCAAATGCCATGCCAGCGGCTGTCTCAGGTGTGCTCCAGCATATACACCATTACAGTAACCTCTTGATATAACGACTGCATTGGTCACCCAGAAAAGTGACCTTACACCAAATTGTTCTGACTCAGAAGCACCATTGTAGTCAAGATGCCGTGCAGTGCTTGGTTCCCAGTAGCATTGTCTTTACGTCGAGAATGTCCTTATTTTGGGTGTCTTTAGGTTGAGAGGTTACTGTATAGTCATTACCACCATCTCATGTCATTCTAAGCGTGTTGCCAGGCAGGCTTGGCAGGCCCAGCTAGGTATGTACTGGAGCAATCAACTGCCTGTATTGAGCATGAAGGGGGGTGAGGTGAACGGTTGTCTGCCAAGTGCCTAGGTTTGCCCCCACCCATTGCACCCCACTCCAACTGCATGCTTCCAAGTGACCTTCTGTGACCCGGTCAGGTGCATACAGCAGCAGGTGTAAGTATCAGATGCAGCCAGCATCGCATCAACTGGCTAGTGGGGTACTAGACTATACCGAGTCACTGCTGTTGTCGGACTGCAAGGCTCAGTGGCAGCTCTTCCATGTGTACAATTTGCAGCAAAGTCCGTGTTTCCAAAGTGCTGGGGACACCTTTATAAGATTACAGTGTTGTTGAGTAGCTGTGTTCTCTGGAGACAACGTGCTCCCAGTTTACCATGCATTGCATTTGCCTGATTTTACAGTAGCTGTACTGCCGGGAACAGCAACAAAACACCAGGCAAAAGGCCTTGTCCTTTTGGTTTCATGAATGTCAACTCTGGCTCATGTGTTCCTCAGCCCAGCCAAGCTGTTTGGCGGCAACAAGATGGGAACCATAGGTTCCTGATCTTGCAATGCAAGACAGTAATCTTCTGTAGAACAAGTGAACAATACATGCACATTGCTAACTTGCTGTATGGCTTTGCAGGGCCTCCTTTGGAAGAGCACCTTGCACAGAGCAGTTCATGGCCTGAGATAGGCAAGCTGTATGTCTCAATGTGCTAAGCGAAGAATTTCCAATCTGCAGTAATGAATGGCTTGCTTGCAGGTCCCCCTTTGGAGGAGCACCTTGCACAAAGCAGCTTGTGGCCTGAGATAGGCAAGCTGTACGGTCATGGAGCTGAGCTGTTCTGTGTGGCTGCCTCACCCTCAGGCGATCTGCTGGCCTCAGCGTGCAAAGCACAGACCAGCGGCACAGCTGCCGTGTGGCTGTGGGATACAGCCACATGGACAGTTTTGGGGTCTCTGACAGCTCACAGCTTGACTGTCACTCAGCTTCAGTTCTCGCCTGATGGCCAGACACTTGTATCTGTCAGCAGGGACCGCACAATTGCTGTGTATCAACGCCAAGCGGGTGCGTCAGCATCTACCTACGTCATGGGTCTTGTCTTGTTCGCATACATTTTGTCTCATCTGCGTCTTGATGCCAAGTGAAGGCACACTTCAGGTGACATGTGCTACTGAAGTCTGTTGCAATGCATGCAGCAGCAGCAGCAGCAGCAGTGTAAGCGTGTTGTTTGCATGCAGGTCCTGTGCCTTTTGTGCTGCAGCATCGAATCAAAGGCCATGCAAGGATCATTTGGGGGCTGTCATGGGGTGCTGATGGCTCATGCTTTGCGACTGCTTCTCGAGATGGCACTGTCAAACTTTGGTTGCTGAAGAACATCAGCAGCAGCTCAAAGCCACTTACTACCATTACGCCTGGCCAGGCTGTCACAGCAATTGCTTTTGCTCCCCACAGTCTCAGTGCGCAGAAACATGACACATATATCAAGAACGAAATGGCCCTGGGGCTTGAGTCTGGAGAAATACAGATATGGCGAATAGCACGGGCAGATAGTGAAATGACAATGGTTTGCTGGTGGCAATCAAGCGAAGCATGCAGCCATTGTGCACCTGTCAGAAGGATTTGCTGGCAAGCTGAAACCTCGCATGACACACCACAGACTTTAAGACCTTTGCGCATGGCAACCTGCGCTGACGATCACTGTGTGCGTATATTTCAGATATGTAATGCTCTGGATGGCTTGTGACACCCAGCATGACTCAGTTTGAGCGTACAAGCAATTACACAGCATAAGTCAGCCAGCTTGAAGCTGGCTAGAATCCAATGCCATTCCTGTGCTTGAAAAAAGGAAAATGAGTGCATGTGTGCGAACCTACGCAGCTGTGGTACACATCACAGCTGGGCAAGAGAAGCCTTCAATGCCGCATGACAATGCTGCACTTGAAACGGCACAAGGTGCAGGCGAATAGCTGCAGCTGTCCTACAAATCCAGGTGCAATTTCATTCCATTGCATGACGAGCTTAACTGCTCGCACCCATGCTTCCAGGATGACAGATGATCCAATACATTTGTTTCAGGTCTTTTGCGCTGTGTGCTTCTGCATACACAGACTCAGTCTTCTTCGCCTGTTTCTAGATCTGGCAGATCTGCTGCGTTCCTGATGGTAGCTGGAATGTTATGTCTGAAGGGGTTCATGATCACTGGGTCATCTGGACTTGCCTCCCGCTCCTGCAGCACCAAAGCAAGCATGACAATGCTGATTCCTTGCGGGTCCTAGCCTGCTTGCGACAACAAGTAATGTGCAAAGGCCAGCACCATGTTCAAGAAACGCCTGCGTTCGGCTTCTTTGTGCTCAGGTCTCCATGACATCAAATCTCTTTCCGGCAAAGTGCCTCCCAATATTTTGCCATGCTGCTGAGACCAGTAGGCCGCTACGGATACACCTACCAGTGCCGCCGCTTTGGGAATAAAGGCTGATGCCCAGCTGACAGATGGCTCTACCATGCTGCCTACGCACTTGCTCAATTGCGTTGAACCGTATGCGATGCTCGACGCTGCTGTTCTGCTACTTGACGAATGACTAAAAACACATTCAGTCAGTGTAGCAGAAAGTTCAGCCCAAGCAACTCTGCAGTCGCGAACCCACAGCTAAGGTGGCCAAGGTCGCTCTGTAGCTGTACGCGAGTTGAGGGAGTCCTTGACATACTCACCGCTGGACGTGCGTGGTCTATACTGAGCGTTGTCTGGCAAAACAGATTGTTCAGATCATAGTGAGCGCATCTTTCGCCGTTAACATCGGCTAACAAGCCAGTTTACCAAGATGGAGATGCACCATAAGCTCCGTCGAGACCCTGCATGGCCTTCTAACGCCTGTAATCTTTGCGGGCAGGTACGCTGCTGCCAAGTTGCAGTCTACTTTTTCTACAAGCCAGTGTAGAGACATCTATCAAGCTATGAATTGTCTCAGGTAGGACACCAGGCTGCTCAGTGTACAAATGGCACAATCAACTGGAAGGGGATCTATGGAGAAGATGCTTTCAAGCTCAGAGAGCCTCTATACCACTCAGACTATAGCAGAATAGCTCAGGAAAAGAAGGTTGATTTGACAGCGCTGGAAGAGCGAGCACGACAGTATGCCAAGGTATGTGGAGCTCTTGTATTTGGCACAAGTCTCACTGCATGCATTGCAAGCTGAACTTCCCTTCATTGGCAGCTTGTTTGAAAGGCCTTGTGGCTTTCAGGAAAAGTGTATGGCTGCTGGGCTAGATTATGATGAAGTTCTGAATAAGTCTGCGGTCTGGCAAGCAGCGACGCCTGCAGTCAATGGCAATGCAGCTGCAGCCAAGCAGGATGGTGAAGAGGTCAAGCCTGCACCACCAGGTCTGTTCGCGTACAACAATGTACTGTTCTGCAGTGTTGAGTTGCTGTACACAATTTTCAATACGTATTGTGCCATGCATAGTGTTTGAGAATAGGAATTACTGAGATGCACTGCAAGTTGGGAGATGTGCAATACGTTGGCGCCGATATGGCATACACGCTACGCAAGAGTTTGAAGCATCGATCACTGAGAACAGGAGTATGGTGATGCATTGTTTGGCTGTCTGCACACGCCATGGCAATTGACTGAGAAGGTTTGTCTGCAGCGGCTGCGCAAGAGCCCTTGCCAGAGGGCTGGTCTGAGGCCAAGGATGGGCAGCAGCGCACATACTACTGGCATACAAAGACAAAGAAAGTGCAGTGGGAACGGCCAACAGCAGCCACACCAGCTTGACATTCTACGAGCTTGCCGAGGAGTTTGGATCAGAGTACAGTTTGATCTGATGGGCAGTGCAAAGATGGTGCCAGCAGCTAGCATCCGATGCCGCAAATCAGCAAAGTCGTTGTCAGAGGCGGCCATACTCCCGCTCAAAACCTAGCTGTGGCCTTGCAGCAAAGCGTGCTGCCCATACAATCACTGTGCCTGTCTGGCTGCAAGCCAGACAATAGAGACCAATTCGTGTGTCCACGTGGAGCCACATGTGCCGTACCCAATCCTGACTTCGGCTGCATACACTTTAGGCCATTTGGTGTGCACAATGCCTGCTCTCAGATCGCTTTGGCCTCTTTACAGATGTGCTGCTGTGGCTACATAACAATTTTTGATGCAAAAGTGTTGCAATCAGGGCACGACTCACAACAGACTCGTGCAACGGTTTCTATTATTATGAGACCAAACATAACACACATGGCAGAGGCATCGAAAGTGATGTTGGCCACTGGAGAGATGCTCGAGTAGTTGAGTGTGAAACGCACACATGAACAAGGAAAACCGGTCTGCTGTCTGGTTATGCTTTACCCGTTGATTGCTGTGCTGTGTGTAATTGATGAATGGCCACATGGCAGAGCCAGACTGCCTCACAAGATGTTTGTCAGCTCAACTACTAATTGGCTGATGCTTAAGAAACAATTGCAAGTGATGCTGCAGCACCAATCATGTCAGACACAGCAGCACTTATGCGCTCAAGCAATCACAGCGACGCATCAGCATTCCATACACACTGTTGCACAGCTTCAGGTGGTACACTGGTATGATACTAGGTGAGTATGCTGCCAGGCAAGTATCCTTGACACACTGCTGAGCCACAGAGGCAGCGACGCCTGGTGTGAATTGCAATGACTTCTGACGCTGACGGAGTGCTTGTGGGTGAGACAGACTTTGCATGGTTTTGCTGCTGCTGTGCTGCAAATGACATAGCCCCTGCTGATGCTGTTGAAGGACCATACCAGAACGTCATCTCATCACCAACACAGATATTCTTGCTTGCAAACATAGCCACATGAGGCAGCGGACTGCCGTGCGGCCTCACCACCTCAAGATCAAGGTTGCCTCCATCACAGCTGCAACAGCATGCATTCTTGCAGACAGCAATCTTGAATTGGATGGCTTGCAAGCTTTACACACACCTGTGATTGAAAAAGCGAGCAATGTTGCCACACTTTGTTGCATCTATATTGAAGCGCAAACAGGCTTTGCCAGATGGAAGCAACTCCCTGATCACCTGACAAGCAGCCCAGCCAACTCTTCTCAGGCAGCAGGTATCAGAAAATTTGCAATGCTTTATTGTAGGCCACATAATTGCAGCAACAGTCTGGGCAGGTATATACCAGTAACGCATGCCCAATACTGTCCCTTGCTTGGTCATACTGCGCAAGGCGCTTGTCTGCCTCAGCATTGCTCAACATCTCACCAGCATACTGGGCTACAAATTGCCCTTTGCTAATGGATTGTCTTGCAATGACAGCTGAGCCCTGAGTAGTAATGACGTGTATCAGCAAGCTAGGCAGAATTTATGGCACAAGCCAGCCATAGTCACCTTGCTGGACCATCTCACGGCCACCAAAACAGACAAGCCTTGCTGTGTAGCCCTGAGAGGGCATTGTGGGCCACAGCTGCATGCTGGCCCACACTCATGAGCAGAACCAACTTTGCCTGATGAGCTGCTGTCCTGTACATTTGATGTGAGTCATGCCTCGCATTTGCGGCAGCCGTGCAATGGTGCGACCAGATGGCAGACATTGCGAAGCTACTTGACTTGCCTTCAATGCTCTGAGACATGCACAGGAAAGGCATGCCTCTGCTGTGCTGCAGCACACAGTATACGTTCAGGGCTGAGTGTGCTGAAGGTAGCCTCTCAGGATGTCACGGGGGATTGGAGTTGGCGTGGCAAGTGTTGCAAGTCTGTGCAGCAAATAGCAAAGCCTTTGCACAGGCCTTTCTCAGGACCTACAGTTGTGACCCTGGTGTACAGCCAGTCAGAGAGCCTGGTGACTGCAGCAATTGCGGCAATACATTATGCCTGGTGTAGATGAAGTCGAAGAAACAGCTAATCCTGCACAGTAAGCTTCTGCTGCACTTCTCAAGCTATGCAGAACACTGCAAGACAGTGAAAACAGCTCAAACCTGTTAGACCTGATCCGTGAACACACGTCAAGCAAGCTCAACTCGAATGGAATTGCTTGTCTCTCGAGCCCGTTTGAAACATCAGCAGCACTTGGACAGAGCAAGAGCATCACAGCAACTTTGCAAGCCCGACTGGAGCAAGCTAAGCTGATCAAGTCTTGATCGTCAAGCCGGTGCAGGATGTCAAGTGCACAATCTCGACGAAACAAGAACGACAAAGTGCAATTACTTGACATGCACTGATAAGCAAAAGTCTGCTGCGGTGCTAAAATCAACTTGTAGAGCTGTTCCTCAGCAGCTTCAACAGCTGTGAGGAAGAAGGACAGATTCAACTTCTTGGCAACTCACTTGGCAATTAGATGGTGGCGGAACCTCCCTGATCAAGCAAACAGTTTGATACATGAATCAGAAAATGCATACTGCAAGGCATTGCTGCTCCAGACAAAGTTTTTGTGTTTTGAGCCTTGGGGTTTCCGAGATTTGGGTGTGCACGGTGAATGTTGGTGTTCAATCGACCATGAAATCTTCTCGCACATTACCATATATATAGGTATAGCAACCTTGCAGGCCATGTATTGTCGGTGGCTCGTCCAAGCAAGCAGGGTAAATTTGCTGTCAATGAAGTGTGTGGGCAGCTAACAGCTAAACTCTTATCTTGCATTCAGCTTTGACTGTATGCCATACAGTATACTGCTATACAGTATCTGGGCTGATGCTGCCACACACAACTTCATGTGACACAATGCACACATGACATTAGTGCTGAGTGTGACCTCATGTGTTGCTCAGCAGGCTTGGAGCTGGAATACATAGCATGTACATAGATTATCAATAGTGACAACAGCCCTGCAGATGATTGTTCGAACTAAGCTTGAATGCTTTGCATTCTACAAGCAAGAGGTGATTGATTGAGTCATGGATTGAAGAAACAATCTGCAAAACTGGCTTTCCCATCAATGTTCTTAGCTCTAGCAGCACTTATGCCCTGCTGCCCAAACCATTGGTCTGCAGTGTAGTACTGTGTTTTTTCTGCCTGTGGTACATGTATTGCATACATGGCCCTTCTGCATGCTGAAACACCTCAATGCACACCCCTGACTCTTGCTGCAACTCTGCAAGCTGCTCTGTGGTAATGTGTACAGCTATGCTGCCAGACTCTGCTTTGTTCTTATTCTGTGACACATATATTACATCACAGCAGCAGCCGAGCAACACTGTTGTGTTCAATTTAGACAAATTATTTCTGCATCAGGCCTCGACCGCTGAATGCAACCTTAATGTAGACTGGCAGTGCTGTCCGTGTTGTCCGGCTACAAGACAAGGGCACAAGCTGCACCAGTATTTGACACCGCAGTGGGTGGCTATACGTAGCACTCGCGAACCATTCTTGTGCAGGCTGCACATCATGTTTGAGATTGCCCTCAACGTGTTGCCTCACCTCAGTCACACCACACACCGGCAACACCGATGCAGTTGAACACAATGTCCGGCAGCAGTTGCAAAGCTATCAGTCGTTAGTGTAGATGTTCGTCTCGGAGTCTGCTTGGCAGAGGGGCACAGATCGATGGCCCACGTGCAGGCGCAGGGGCAGGTTGCACGATTGGGACGAGGCAGTCAGAAGGCAACTGAACGCGCAGTAGCAAATCTTGAGATTTCGATTGTCTGTAGAGGCGGTAAAAAGTGCGAGGTGAGCAGAAGGCCACCGGCTACTGAGACACTGAGGTCACTGTGCACACTGCGAAGAAGAGATTGCAGCTGTGTGAGTGGCACCAGCATGTTGTCAGGCGTCAGCATGAGCTTGTGATGCAAGGGTGATCAGGCAGATCGATAGCAGCCTCGCGCTCATGCTTTGTTGCTGTTTCGAGAGACGCCTCTGTGTTGGCACAGTGGTTGATGTCTCAACAACAGCAACAGCTTCCCTATGACTTTTCGGGAGTCGACTCTGGCGCTTCTTTGTATCAAACACAACAGACTGTACCCTCATCTGTCCAGTGGCCAAAAGCTAGTACAGGACCAGCGGGACTGCCATACGCGAGTGCACAGCTAGGCTCGCAGTTGGCATATGGTGACGCGGACCTCGTGAACGGAGGCACACAGAGCAGGGTGGAGGATTGGGCAACACAGGCAGTGGAGGCGACTTTGCAACAGGTTGTAACACGAAGTCAACTTGTTGCTGCTTTCGTGTGACAAAGTCGGAGGTAGCAAGCCAACCCGTAAAAGCTCGCTTTGAGCTTTCTTGGCCATCTCCTCACCCGCAAGCTCTGATTGCACGTTCAAACCAGCGCCATGCACAAATCGTCCAAGGTCGCCTCGCAGTGCACAGCCTCAGACAAGTTTGTGGTCTATGCTGAAGCAAGGCACTGCAATCTCAGACTGAAAACAGCAGGATCAGCCAGAGAAGCTATTTTTGACAGAGTTTGTGCATTCAGGGCATGTCAGAAGCAGCCAGCGAGCCTTCAGGTCAACCAAGCCTTCTGCACAGCGCGGAGGAGCCTCACTCACCTGCCCACTCCAACGGTCCGCATTTGCAAAGCACTTTGCAGCAGCAGCAACTTCTGCAGCAGCAGCAGTTGTTGCTGATGCAGCAAAGTCAGCAACAGATGCTACAGCAGCAGCAACAGCAGCAGCAGAACCCGGCGGCGGGCATGCTTGGGCATATACCTGGTTTGGGTGGACAGATTGGCCCGCAACTGCCTCCAGGTCAGTTGAATAGCAATCTGGTTGGGCAGCAGCCCTTTGGCCCAGGCATGACAGGTCAGATCCCAGTTATGCCAGAGGCGTTAGCTCAGGGTGCTGGGCTCCCTCCAGGGGCTGGCGTGCCACCAAAGCACAGCGCTCATCTTTTGAAGCAAGGCATGGTTGGTCTCATCCCAACAGGTCCTGACAGCTCCAAGCATGGCCAAGCTTCTGTAGCGTCTCAAGCATCATCCATACCTGCCCTGCCTGGCTCCATACCTGGCTTTGGCATGGTCGGTCAGCTGCCTGACAGTGCACTCACCCGTGGCAACATGGTGGGACAGTTGCCGCAGCAGTCGATGTTCCAGCAACCAGTTTCGTTCGGCTTTCAGCAGCAGATTCTAGGGCAGCAGCTACCCTTAGCTTCAGCTGGGATGAGTTTACCTCCTGGTGCATTTGGTTTTGGTCATCAGTTTGGCATGTTTCCTCACGCAATGCAGCGGCCTGGCCACATGGGCGCTACGTCTCATGTTGGTTCCCTAGACGGCTCTGTCTACAACATCCCAGATTCAGCGTCAGTCATGTCACGAGCGTCAGCTGCTCAGCCCATGTCCCATCCCCCCGTTGTGAGTCTAGCGTCCCTGAGCACCCAAACAAAGGTAATTGCTACCCCATCTTTTGCCAGGCCACAGCTATTCAGGCCTGCCAAGGGCTGCTGCTGTGATGTTTCTTCGTGCGTGCATGGCATCATGCCTATTTGGTCCCTTGCAGTTGATTGCAGGCATGCATGGCGTCATGCGGACAAACGCTGTGGATGCATGTGTTCACTGTGGCAGTGCTTCAACCAATAGCAATGCTTGCCAGCATGTTTCAATGCGCATCTGAGTGAGGGGCTGGCATGTGTGCTACAGTCACAGGGCAGCAAGAGGTTTGTGATTGCGTCATCAAGCGTGGCATGCTTGTAAGCAATCCAGTGAGCATGCAAGCAAGCATTGTTGTTTGTAGGTCAAGATGTTGTGTAGTTCTGGTGGCCATTTTAGCAAAATCCAAAGTGGCTGGGAGTATCAAGGAGGAGAGACACGGCTTGTTTCTGTGAGCAGCAATTGTCACATGCAAGAGCTGCAGGATGCTCTGCACAGAGTGTCCAAAACTATGCGCTTGGATCTCAGCAGCAGCAGTGGCACGGTGAGTTCTGTTGTTATGCCAGCTCACACCATAAGGAAGCTGCCTAATGCCAGCAGCGTGCTGTCAGATTTGCTTTCATGTTGTTTTAACCAAACGTCTACCCGCTTACATGTATCTCTTGCATTGCTGGCAGCATGCCGTCTGTGTACAAACACACAGCAGACCAGACTGTGTTCAGATCATGACTGTCACACCGTCAATATGTCTTCAGATACTTCCAACTTCAACAGTATGCCAATCATGGAATCCTTGCAAGTGAACAACAGACCCTCAGAGACTTCATGATGCAGATATCCAACACCAAGTATCAGCTGCCAGGAAGCAACAACACATATGTGGACCTGATTGATGATGAAGACGTGAAGCTGATGTTTGATGAGTGGGCCGAGTATCTAGAAGAAATTGGCAAGGCTGCCCGCAATGCCAAGCTGCATATCTATGTGGACTACTCAGAGAAGCCTAGAAATCCTGAGATGGGCATGCCAAGCGGGGGTCATGCTCATGCTGCCCTAGGCCTAGACACCATCAGTGAAACTGCTTCTGCTGATACGCCTGTTGCTCGCGCGCCACCTCCACCCACTGCAATGGAAGCTCGTCACTCAGAGGAGCGGCTATCTCAGGAGAACTCACCTATGGGCCAATCAAGTATGCCTGCTTCTTCCAGCTCGCACAGTGTCTACAGCCTTGGCCTGCACACCATGCACCTGTTGCTAAGTGGAACATCCTGTGCAGAGACGGCTTACAGCATTGCTTTGCTCTGGTCTGCAGATCAGAATACTGTCTGCCACTGGGGCCTACTGCCCAGTTTGACCATAGCACTATGCTGATTTCTCTCTGGGTCAAAACAAATCAACAAGATTGTCTTGTGCTAACTCAGTCCAGCTTGCACTGCTGTCAGCGGTTCTGTTGCTGTTTGTCTTGTAAGCATGATTTGAAATGCAGGCTCAGCAGGCTCAGCGCCAGCAGAGCCGTCTCAAGTAGGGCAGGTGCTGAGTTTGCAGAGGATAGCCAGCACCATGGAAATCATTGACCCTAGGGACATCACCCTGGTCAAGTTTCTGGGTAGTGGCGGGTATGGTGAAGTCCATTTGGGCAAGTGGCATAGCAGTGAAGCTGCCATCAAGTGTCTCAATCCCAGCCTTTTCTTTCAGGTGAGCTGAATTGCAACACAATCTGCATGGACTGCTGTCAAACATGCGTCCCTGTTCCTGTGGCTTGTAATCTGCTGTATGTAAGCGAATTACAGCTGCAGACGCTGATCTGTGTGCTGCTGACACCTGGCGCTGCTGTGTTCACCAAGCATGTTGCATTCCCTGAACGTGCACATGAGCTTTGCGTCTTTTCAACGTGTCCATCACAGCCGCAGTCTGCTCCAGTCTGCCTGGCGTGCCTGCTTTGTGTTGAACTTCACACCAGCATGTGTGAATGCTATTGAATTGCATGAAAGATGTTGATTTGGTGCTGTGGCATGTGCTAGGGGGGTGATGCTGGTGGGCAAGCTGCCATTGCTGAGCTGATCAAGGAAGCCACTCTGCTCAGCAGCATGCGGCATCCCAATGTGGTATGGGTGTATGGTATTGTCCTCAAGCCCATGACCAGGGATGATGACAGTGATGATGATGAGCTGGGTGATAGAGATCAAGGTCTGTGCTCGACTCTCCAAAAGCTGCCAAATGGTTCCCAATAGGCTGTATTGTTCCATGCGATGCTCTGCATTGCCAGCCGAAAAAGCAATCTGCATGGGAGCATGCTCAACCGGCAGCAGTTCCACAGCAAGTTGCGTTGCTACAAATTGTCAGATGTTATTTGAGGGGCCAGGCGGCATTCTCCGGCTCCCACCTGCCACTCAGAGTGACATCTGACGACTGTCAAAGCTGCAGGACTTGGTGATGCTGCCAGTTTTGCTCTGCTCTCATGGCTTGTTAAAGCGAAGTTGGAGTCAGTGAGCCTGTATGAAAAGCAGACTAGCAATCATAACCAGAGATTTGGGGTGGTAGTGAGTAGTCATCAGGCTGTCAAGGCTTATCAGTCCTATCAGACATTCCACACCAACTCTAGGAAGCCTTCTCGCTCCTCCTGGAATAGGTGCGGAATGTCTGATAGGAAGAAGCGCTTTGGCTCCTGTGTGGTGTGCAGCCAATCCCTTTGTGCGGCAACACCAACCATGCAACCAACCACGAAATATCCTGCCCTCCATGTCAGTTGTCCACTGCAAGTTTCAATGTCATCAGAGGGCCCACCACAGTCTGATGGTCATCAATAAATGTGTCAGAGCTGCAACCAATACATTGCTCCACTGACATGAGTTTGTCACATGGCTTGCATGTCAATGGCACTGGTCTCCAAGCGGTAACCAAGCAATCTTGCTGCACTTTGTATTTAAAACAGCATTTGTTTGAAGCCAGAGTGCACAGTGTCAAGTAAAGCCTCAGACTCTGGCGGCGAGATTGCAAACCATCCCCACCTCATCTTCAGGACACTACATATGACTCATAAACAATGCTGCCACAGCAGCAAATGTACTCTGCAGCAGAAGCCCCACAATGACAGCCATGAACTGGCACATTGCCCATTGGGTAGTTTCTTGTCTGCAGCTTACAATTTAGAAGTAGCTTGCGTGTGGCATCAGGTCATGCCGTGCAGCTGAGCCTCATTAGTACCTGTGCCCGTCATGGCATAGCACACATGATTGATGGTCACATGCAGCATACAGCCTCAGAAGCAGCTTGAGAAGTTTACAAGACGTAAGAAACACAATTCTTTGCAAAAAGTGGGGCCAAATGGAATTGATCCATGCAAAGAAGTGAAGACTCTGTGTTCTCAACTTTACTTTTTGCCATGGCTCACAGGTGATGCAGTGGAGTTGGCAGCAGCCCTAGCTCGGCAGCCCCAGGCTGGGGTTGGTACAGTACGGCCCCCTGCCATTGTGGTGGAGTACATGGGGCAGGGCTCCTTGAAGGGTGCCCTTGCAAGGAAAGCTGACATTGTGCAGGGAGCACTCATCAGGGTCCTCATTGCCATGGATGCTGCCAAGGTGTGCAGCTGCTCTGCTTATGCTGCTGCTCTGCAGTCCTAACTGGTGCTGATTGTACTAGTTCAAGGCACTTAGACGTTTTCATAGTGTCCTTTTGCTTGTCTGTGCCGTTTGACAATCTGCTACTCTTAACGCTGCCAAGGCATGCTTCTGCTCTGCTTATGCTGCTGCTCTGCACATGTCAGCCGGTGCTGATTGCGCTGAGGCAAATGTCCTGAGGGCAATGAGCCTCCACAAGCTGTACTTGCCTGTCTGCACCATGCAAAAGGCTTTCTGGCAAGCATATTGCAATACATGCAGCATGGCTTATGCACTAGTACTCAGCTGGAACAATGCTGGCCACTGGAGGGGATTTGGCAGGTCCAATGCGCAGGACAATTCCTCAGTTCAACTTGCTGCTGGAATCTGCAGCAGTTTGCAATTTGTCACTTGGCAAATCTTGCTGACAAGCAAGACGTTGTGGCGCTTCCAGGAAGCATGAGTATCTATCTTGCACTTGTCACAAACACTTGTCATGCCGATGTGCAGGGCATGGAGTATCTGCATGCCAAGCGCATTGTGCACTTTGACCTGAAGAGCGCCAATTTGCTGCTGGGCTACAAGGACAGGCGGGCAATCTGCAAGGTCGCTGACTTTGGTCTCTCGAAGCAGAAGCGAGATACATACGTCAGCAATGTGTCCTCCCAGCGCGGCACTCTGCCCTGGATAGCACCTGAAATCATCAAGACCCCTCACGCTGTCACAGAACGGGTAAGTCACACTGCAAACAAATAAGTGCAGGGAGTCAATGAAATGCTCTAGCCTTTTGGCATTGGGCATTCTTGCTGCATGGGCACATCCTTGAGCGTGTGCCTGAGTTCAAGCTGCCTCGAGCTGTGCAGTTATGTCAGCAAGCTACCGTGTGCTGCTGACACGATGGTCCAGCGTGAGCCAGCTCAAACCCAGGCACATGCATCACTTGCATTAGCAACTCACCATGTGCTGCTGATGCTCAAGATAATGGACTGCAGAGGAAGTATCATTGCCAGTCTGAGTATCTCAAATGCTGTGGTGGTGTAACACTTCAGCGTAGCAGCAAGCACTGCCCATGCATCAGAAACAAAACACAGTGTTGCTGTGACAGGTTGATGTGTACTCCTTTGGGGTGGTGCTGTGGGAGCTGTGGACAGGGCGTGAGCCATACGATGGCTTGAATTATCATGCCCTGCTGCATCAGATTACCACTAGCAAGGGCTTGGTGCGGCCTCCCATGCCCAACTCACCAGAGTGGGAGCACCCGCCCCTGCCTGAGCTGGTGCCTGGCTACAAGGCTCTAATAGAAGCCTGCTGGGAGGAAAACCCTGCCAAGCGGCCCACGTGAGTCCCCTTTTCATGTTTAGGTTTCTGTTGCCCTGCCGAGCACATCATATAGCGTCGTCACCTGTATTGGTATGCCAGCCTCATACATCACAGATGTTGCATGGTCCAAATTTGCAGTGCTATTGCTCTTCGCAGTTCTGCATCACAAAAGTTGCCTTTAGGATTATGATATCTGGTTGCAACGCAAACAAGCCCATACGTGTTCAGTGTGCATACATGACAGCAATAGCACGATCATCTTGGTGTGACTTCAGACATCATGCACCAAGAAACAAAGGGAATTTTGCTGCAGCCTGTACTGCAATGACATAGGCAGATATTTTTTGTTTGCATACATCCACACACTCCCTGATGTCTACTGCCATCTTGCTTTTTGGCAAGACATGCTTGTGACCAGGTCCCTGCAGCCGCTTGTCAAACTGTCTGATCATGCCACAGATTCCGTGAGATTGTGGCCAAGCTGAAAGGAATGGCTCAAGTGCTGCGGCCTCCTCCAAAGAGGCGGCCAAGTCAGATTGCCCCTCAGGCATCAGCCAATTCATCTGTGCCCAGCTCACAGGCTCAAAACTCAAACCCCCAGATCGTGCAGCTGCCAAGCATTGGCGACTGCGTGAAAGCTGCTGGCTTGAAACCTTGCCCCACTCCCACTGTCAGCATACCCATCAGCGAGCAAAGCGCAGATCTTGCTGCTATCGATGCAGCAGCCACAGCAGCTGCTGCTGCAACAGTGAAGGCAGCTGCAGAGGCAGCTCCAAACGCTGCTGACGACAAAGCCAGCCACCCAAGCGAAAGCCCTCAAACCGCAGGTGATGCACAGCCTGCTAAGGCCGCAGCGGAACAGCCTCAGACACCGATTTCTGATGATTATGTGTCGCCTTTTGAGCAGCCAGCAGCACAAGGCCCAGTTGCTGCCGCTGCTGGTCAAGCAGATTCACCCTTTGCGCAAGTGTCGTAACTGCAGGATGCCTCTGCTGTCGCAGCTTTGATGGTCTTTAGCACTTGCCCTTCAGTGACTGGTCAACACTCTGAACTCTTTGTTTGTCATCATGTGGTAGAAGACGTGTAGGGACAGTGTACTATATCATCAGCAGCTTGAGCACTGTGTACGCCATTGCTCTTGCTTCTTGTGTGAAACTTGAGCGCATTGCCTTTCTCCAAATTTAGTTGATAGCGAACAGCTATGCCTGGCAATTCTCTGCTGAACAATACAAGCACCTTGCAGTCAGTTTGAAACACATTGCTTCGAAGCTATGCTTCCTGAAGAACGAGTGCTGTCAGTCGCTGCTCTAAATTTGCAAAACGCTGTTTCCCTGCCTTTTCACAAGCCATTTAGCCCATTTGACAAACCAACATTTACATCACGGGACATCAACAAACCAATATCTACATGCACCCTGTTTGTACCCAATGATTGCTGACTAATGTTTGATACGATGGCTGAAGCCCAGTGTCGCAAGCCCTAAAGCTTGTCGGTTGCTGATGCTGTTGCTGCTACCGTCACGCTAGGACCGATTGCGCCTGCTTGCTGAACTCATCGACCCCTGCATTCACTTGCCTCGCCCTTGTGATCGGTACTTCTTCGATTGCGTTCTCGAAGCACGAGCGCTGAGGTTGTTGTCGAGATTCATCCACGCTTTCGGCTGCTAAGCCGCTCATCGCTCAATACTTGCGGTCTCCAAGTCGATCTTGCAGCTCTGGGGTACCGCTCGGTATGATGCAGCAGCAGCTGCACTCGTATCTGCGGTCACCAACGTGAACAATCGTGCGATCATGGTGAATCCTCCGCCTGGGGACAACCTGCCCAGCCCTGTTGGCACGTCAGGGCGATCGGAAGCTTCAGAAGAAGACGAGGATGTTGCAATGGAGACGGACCCCAGTGGCAGGTACATGACCTTGTCTTTCCTGTTTGTTCTGCAAGCAAAAGCTGGCAAGAATGGAACGCAAATATTGCCCACATGCCTGCAGTCAATGACATCATCATTCACATCAAAAACACGGTCCGCATCATCTGCTGACTGTCCTTGTTGCTCCTGCTTCAGGTTTAGTAGATACAACCATGCAGTGGGCAAAGGCAGATTTAAGCGCGTATACAAAGGCTTTGATGAAAAGCAGGGCATTGATATAGCTTGGAGCAAAATCCAGCGGCAGGATAATCAGCTCAATGACAGTCAAATACACCAAATCGCTGCAGAGATGAGCATTGGCGTCGACTTGGATCATCCTAATGTCATTCGCTGCTTCAAATGTTGGGCAGATGAGCAGCAGAACTGCGTCAATCTGATCACAGAGTACTTCACATCTGGGAATCTGCGGGAGTTTAGAGCAGCCCACAAACATCTTGAGCCAAAAGCAGTCAAGAAATGGGGCAAGCAAATCCTGCAAGGGCTCAGTTACCTCCATGACAAATCCCCACCAATTGTCCATGGCGATCTGCGCTGTGATAAGATCTACATCAATGGTCACAGCGGAGAGATCAAGATCGGCGATCTGGGCTTGGCCACTTTGCTGCCTCGGCGGTTTTCCCCTGGTGTATTGCCAGACGGCGTAAACAAGGAGAACCAGTATACACAGCACGTGGACATCTTTGCATTTGGATTGTGTCTGTTGGAGCTGGCTACTCTGAGGCGTTTGGACAGCAATAACTGCCAGATTTGGCCAGACTTGCTGGAGACTGTGACACATGATGATGCCAAGCAGCTCATTCTTCGTTGCTTGGACCCCCAGGGGGTGTACCCCTCTGCAGCCCAGTTGCTCCAAGATCCTTTCTTCATGCGGTGCGTTTTAGCCCACATCAAACAGCTTTGTGCAAGCGTTTTGAAAGACTGCCCAGGCTGCATCTTCCAATGCTTTTGACATGCTCACATGAACCGCTGCTGCCACAATACAAACAGTTCTCAAGTGTCTTTGCAGCTATTTCAATAGCATGCCTTCTGTCAGGTCTTGCACACACACAATCTCACTGGCAAGCTGCCCATTTTGTCCTGTATGTCGCCACCAAGCTTTTTGCTCACAGTGTCACTGGCCGACTGCAAATAGCTATCATTTATAGCCAATAGCATGCCTGCTGTGAGGCTGTGCATAAACAGTGTCGCTCATCAGCTGCAAAGCTTGCCTTGCATGCTGTCAAGCTTGGAAGTCAGTGTCAGTGACCAGCTGCAATAAATCATCATGTACGTCTACCTATATTTACAATGCAGCCATCTCAACAGCATGCCTGCTGTGAGGCTTTGCAAACATGTAGTGTCATGAAGCAGCTGCTCACTTCATGCATGCTACTGTCTGGCTTTGAATACAGTCTGACTGACCAGCTGCAAAAAAATCATCATTCACGTCTGCCTACATGTGTGGTGTCCTTGTCCCAATAGCATGCCTGCTGTCAAGCTCTGCACACACTGTGTCATTGACCAGCTGCAACATTTGTCATTTGGTTTGCTGCTGATATACGATGGTCGACACTGCACAGCCCCCCTTGCCAAATCCCTGTGCATAAGGTCATAAGCTCATCAGGGTCGCAACTTGCTGGCAACCGTAGCTCTCAATATGTTGCATGGATTGATTTGGAGGTGAAGTCACAGTTGCGCTGACACTGCTTTCCCAAACACACCAGAATTTCATGCTTTCCCACGGTCCTTTGGTGGGCTTGGAGGATCTTGAGATGTCATGAAGTACTGTTGTATTTGAGCAGGAAGCGTCAGCACAGCTGTGCCGCAATCACTCTGCACAGCAATTTAAACAATGCAAGGGATGGCCGCACCTCATCACAAGCCATTCTGCTGTGTGCGTGTGTCAACGCCCAAATTGCTGCTCAGATTACAGCTTATCTGTTGCTGAGGCTATGTTGGGTGGTGCGTGTCCCCAGAACAATGTAGCTCAATCTGTGCAGACAGCCTTGATCTGCGGCTGAAACATCATTTTGAATGCATGGTCATGCATGAATTGTCGCCTTGCAGGAAGTTGCAGCCAAGCGAGAGTCAGAAAAAGCTCATAGAAGGGAAGCCAGACTTAGGACGCACCAGCAGCAGCATACCAGTGCCCAGGCCGTCTTTGGATACAGAGGGTGCCATCACCTGTGCAGTGGGCACTGTGAGAGGGGAAGACTACAACTTCCATTTCACAGGCAAGATCAAAGAGGGCAAGCTGTATGTCAGACTGCATCTGGAGTACGAGGGTGACGACGAAGGGCAGCTGGGCGCTGGGGGTAAGAAAACCATTGATTTCACATATGACCCTGATGGAGACACCCCCGAAGCAATCTCGAAGGAGATTGGGGATGAGTTCAGTTTGAGCTCCACAGACAGAGACATTTGTGCTGCAGCGTTGAAAGAATGGCTCGCTAAGGAGAGCCCAGATTCTGGTAGATAGATGCAAGATTATTACTTTGTTGCAACCCTTTAGTTTTTGTCTCTACACCTCGCTATCATAACCTGAGCGCGTTTTCTTTACGAACCCACTTGAGCCCCTCACAGTTGCTGCCCACAAATTGACTGTTCAGTTGCTGTCTAGGAGCGCTGCCTTTGATTGAGCTCACTTCGCATAGTGAGCGGTTGATGGTAGGTTGCCGTTTTGCGTCAGCGCTTTGAGCACAGCATGCCCTGCATTGCCAGGTCAATGGTGAGAAGATGACTTTGACATTGCTTTCTGCTATTGCCTTTAGCCAGCCCTAGATCAGGTCAGTATGCTCGCTGAGCAGAGTCAAGATGTATGGTTGGCAGGAATTGCTTCTCTGCGTCTCGAGATACAATCGCCACAAGACGCTGCGGATGACAATTGCAGCTGTGATCAACTCGCTAAATAAGTGTAACAACAAGATTTCTGTGCTTCGTTTGGTCTCGGAGCTATTCTCACAGGGTCAGTCTTGGTGGGTCTAGTAGCACTGTCAAAGCGACTGTGCGTAGATCAACTGGTTGATCCTCTCAGCGCATCTCGTTGTGCCTGGCTCTTGGGTTATCTGGGCATGGCGGAAGCATCGAGCACTGCTCAGCGTCGGTGGGAGCTTGAAAACAACGTTCAAGCTGTTGACGAGGTCGAGGGCTTCTTCCGCTATAGCCAGGCCGAGCAACAGGCGATCCAACAGCAGAAACCATGGGCCAAGGATCCGCATCTTTTCAAGCAGTAGGCACTCGACATTCACTTGGAAACGTCCACAGCAAAAGGCACCTGATCACACAAGCTGATTGTCTGCAGCGTCAAAATCTCGGCTTTGGCCTTGCTCAAGATGGCCATGCATGCAAAATCTGGCGGCAATCTGGAGATCATGGGGATGCTCCAGGGCAAGGTCTTCAACGACACATTTATTGTCATAGACGTATTTGCATTGCCGGTTGAGGGCACAGAAACTCGTGTCAATGCCCAAGCAGAAGCCTATGAATACATGGTGGACTTTGGAGAGACCGGAAAGGTACACATCTGTGCATGCAGAGAGAAGCAAGCTCATTTTTGCTCTGTCCTGGCAACACAGCAGTGTCTGAGTCACTGCCCTACTTCTCCTGCAGAAAGTAGGCCGCTTAGAAAATATGGTTGGCTGGTATCACAGTCACCCTGGCTATGGGTGTTGGCTGTCAGGCATTGACGTCGGCACACAGGCAACACAGCAAATGTACTCAGAACCATTTCTAGCCATAGTCATAGACCCTCACCGCACAATAGCAGCTGGCAAAGTAGAAATTGGTGCCTTCAGGACATACCCAGAGGTAGGCCTTGTCTCAACTCTGCGCACCCACTTATGCAATGCCAAGGTGCAGCGCTGATGCATACAGGCACTTGATAGGCCATACATGCTGATGCATAGTCTGATGCATATCAGGCATGGCACCGCCCTCTTCTGCTGAGCATCAGCAATCCTGGCTGTTGTATGATTTAGTTTGTGGGTATGGCTTAGGGTTTCATGCTTCAGCATGCTAGCACTTCAAATGCTGGTTGTGCTCATGAGCAGAACTTCAGTCTCAACTAAGTTCACGACCATTCTGGCTTCAGTGTTAATCTGCTTGACATGCCGAGGTCAGTTTGTGTCATTTGCCACCTACAATTAAAACTATAGCTCTTCTTGCAGGGGTACAAACCGCCAGATGCAGCGCCTTCTGAATACCAGACCATTCCTCTGAACAAGATAGAAGACTTCGGAGTTCACTCAGACCGATACTACCCTCTAGATATATCCTACTTCAAGTCCTCCCTGGACAGCTACATGATGGATCTGCTGTGGAACAAGTATTGGGTGAACACCCTGTCAAGCAGCCCTCTGCTGGGGACCCAGGACCTCAGAACTGGCCAGATTGCTGACATAGGTGAGTAATCTGGCCACAATGGTCTTGTTGCTATCTATGGAAAGCCGTGACATGCTGAAACTTTCTGCACAGCGTGCAGCTTATGTTGAGAACAGCAACATACTGTGACTGCTGACAAGACTTGGGCGATAACGGGTGAACCCAAACTTCTAGGCTGAGTATCTGACTTTGAATTGAGCTTGAGCTCAAATTGTTGTCGCAGATGCACTGCCTGTCATCATGCTCGAACAGCTACATTTTGTGGTCTGGACAACTGGGTCTGCGCAGTCTCATTTCAGCATTTATTATTGCTCCTGACAACTCCAAACGGCCAAATCACTCACCCATGTTAGAACTGGCCACTTGGTCTTGTGAAAAGCAATAATAATTGCTGAACTATATCTGCACAGGCTTCAGCATATGTTGAGGAGAACAACATATTGCAACTGCTGACAAGTCAGTCTTGGGCAATGATAGGTGACCCCATGCTCCTGCGGTCACTATCTGGCTCATGGAAGTCAAGTATGAGTGATTGACACAGATTCACTGCCAGTCATCATGCTTGTATGCTACATGTTGGTGGTCTCAAGAATTGGCCGGACTGCTGACATAGATAATTCCATGCTGCTGCAAGAGTTGCCTTCGACATGAGCTCAATGCCAACCTGTTGATGCAGTTGCACTGCCAATCATGGAGCTTGTCCAGATCTTGGCAGTTTCAGGTCAACTTGGCAGTGCATTATGCACTGCAATCTTTGTTGTCTGGCTGCAATTTGACATCATTTGGTCAAGCAATGGGTCTTGACAGAGTGCTGTCACGGGCTGGACATGTGCATGTGATGCTCTTTGAAGCTAACTTTGCTTGCAAGCTGTCTGGTGCACTGTGTGAGGGAGATATTTGTCCTTTGTTCTGCAAGAGTAAACAGCAGCTTAATCCGTAGTCCTTAGTCTGTTGGGTGGATCCCTGCGTTTGCAGTGAAGCCAGTGAGCGGTGTCAACATGTTTCAGTCCACACTGTCAGTCAGCAGTTTGCATGCACACTCATCGTGCAGCTGTGTGTGGTCAGCTCTGATGAGTCCCTCATGATGCTTTGGTACCAGCCTATCACAATTTGCAATCCTTGGTATGCAATACATAATGCTCAAAGCGCAATCCATAGAGAGTATGAAGCAAAGCGATGCAAAGTCAATTGTGGAGTACGCAGAACGATGGCGCAAATGCATCAGATGTGACATGCACATTATTTAAGGCGTTAGTGTTCAAAACGCAGAGTATGGCAGTCCGTTGTTCAGAATGGCAGCATCACGAGCATGTTGTGTCTGCAGCTGAGAAACTAGAGCAAGCTGAAACCCAGCTGAGTCATTCTGGTCGCACCGGCCGCTTTGGAGCGCCCTCTATGGACAGAAAGCCAAATGCAAATGACAATCAGCTTCTGAAGATCTGCCGAGACTCCTCCAAAATGTCAGTGGAGCAAGTCAAGGGCATCTCAAGTCAGGTACAGCAAGCTCTTGATATAACGACTGCATTGGTCACCAAGACAAATGTCCTTACATTGAATTGTTCTTACCCAGAAGTACCGTTGTAGTCAAAATGCTGTGCTTGGTTCCCAGTAGCATTGTCCTTATGTCAAATGTCCTTATAACGAGTGTCCTTATGTCGAGAGGTCACTGTATGATGTCTTTTCAGTTGTCTGTTGTCACCAATGTGCAATTTGATCTGAAGCCAGGTCAGGAGGTGGGGTAACGTGCATTGCAATGTGCTATGCTCTGCATGCATAGAACTTTGGCATTGATGCACTAGCGCAACTATGGCAGCCATGAGTGCAGCTTGTCAGTAGGTCTAGATGCATGTCATATGTGCCACTGTGGGATCTGATTTGAAGACAAGTGAGACCTCACTCAGGTGCAGTGACCTGTATTGCCACGTGGTATGCACCTGACCTGCATGCACAGATTTTTGGTGTCTATGCAATAGCGCTGTTGAGGAAAGCCATGAGTGCAGCATGTAAAATTGCTCTGTTTGTGCAGGTCATCAAGGACATACTGTTCAACAAATCCTCCATGAGTTGTGAGAAGTTGCAGCTGCCAGATGCCTCGAAATTGGTACAGCAAGCTATCAATGCAAGTCCAGATGCAACAATGGCAGAGCCAATGCAGGAATGATCTGCAACTCACAGCTGTTTACAACTGGTTCCATGCGTAACTAGTAGCACAGTTTGACACAGCCGAACTCCGCATGCTGTATGCAGCTGCAGTTTTGCTCTGACTGAGACCATATCTTGCTCAGAAGCTCCTGCCTCGAAGCAACTGCAGTTTTGCTCTGACTGAGACCACATCTTGCTCAGAAGCTCCTGCCTCAAAGCAGCTGAGCAATTCAAATTAACAGTTGCGCTGAACTCGCAGCACAAAAGCCTGGTCACTCAATTGTCTTGCATCATGTCTGTCAGATGCTCATACATCACGACCAGCAGAGGTTCCGAACACCATGGCACCTAGAAGAAATAATGATTGCAGCACAAAGGAGACTAAAGTAAAGATGATTGACCCAATGCAACTAAATATATATATTTGCAACACTGACAATTGACATTCTGTGATTATTAAGCACTTATTCTGATTTCTATTGTAATTATTGTTATAGTACTTAACACAGTGTAGTAGTAGTAACGCCATCATTCCCACATTACCACATTCCCAAGAAAAGTTCATAGAAATGGAGGTAGCTCAGAGTGAGGGATCTCAGCAGAGTGTGAGTGTGAATGAGCTATTCTGGGAAGGTTACTGAAAGCCACGTGCGGCCAGGGGCGCACTCCGACAACCCCTGGTTTTGCGCCGCTTGCGGCGATGCACTTGTCCACAACCCTGGGACTTTAACATAACTCATTCAAATTCAAACTTTTGACTATCTGTACGCAGAGGTTGTGACAGCTGTACGCAGTCAGCGCAGAACCTATACGCAGAGCGTACAGACCTCATCCTGCCAGAATCCTATCAAAACCTTGGTCATTTCAGTAGGTTCTGTGGCCCAGTTTCTGTAGCAACTGCGCGCAATCACTAGAGGATCAGCGCCACACCACTGCGGCGTCAGCGCCTGACGTTTGTAGCGATGCGTGTAGCTTCTGCGGGGACTGCATGCAGCTGTCAATCATCCTGCGTACAGAGAGTCAAAAGTCTGAATTTGAATGAGTTATGTTAGAGTCCCAGGGTTGTGGACAAGTGCATCGCCGCAAGCGGCGCAAAAACAGGGGTTGTCGGAGCGCGCCTGGCCGCACGTGGCTTTTAGTAACCTTCCCAGAATAGCTCATTCACACTCACACTCTGCTGAGATCCCTCACTCTGAGCTACCTCCATTTCTATGAACTTTTCTTGGGAATGTGGTAATGTGGGAATGATGGCGTTACTACTACTACACTGTGTCAAGCACTGTAACAATAATTACAATAGAAATAAGAATAAATGATATGGGAAACAGGATAGTGTATGTGAAGTACCTGGATAGATTCCCCCCTGCTTTCACATCCATAAAACCTAGCCTGGGGAGCTGCAGACATTTGTCATGTTTTTCTGACTGCTCAGTCATGCACGCGCCATGACAAACCATGACATAACACTCGAAATGGTTAGTTATCACAGAATGTCAATTGTCAGTGTTGCAAATATATATACTTGTCTCCATTCATATATTTACGTCTCCATTCTCAATCACACAATACAAGATTGTACTGGCTGCCATCAAAATGCAACACGGCTCAAAGCCAGCCTCCTGTTGACCTTAACAGAATTGCAACAGGATCGTATGATACAGTAACTGCCCTGCTGTTGTTGGCAACATATCAGATAGCAAATACAACAGATCCGACAAGTCAGAAAATAAGAGGATTGCGATTCACTGACACTGCGCCCCAAGCCAGAACTCAGACAACTGTTGTCAAGGTTCTGCTGTCCTTGACCGCCTGCTCTTGCCGACAAGCTTGTGCAGACAAGAACTCATTGTACTGCCTCCCCTTGGCAGCTAGGGCAAGCAATGCAACTACAGGCGTGACCAACAACCCCAAAGTCCCTCCAAATATCAGCTTGAACAGTTGTGGCTCCTGCACGCCATCAAGTTCTGTTGGCATAACTTGTGATGCCATCTATATGACTTGCTTCATGCGGTGTTTGAGACCATTGCTGTTACCAGTACAGTAAGCTCTCTATGTAACGTCCGCATTGGTCACCAAGGAACATGTCGTTAGTCAAAAGTAACATTGTAGTCAGAATGCAGTGCTTGGTTCACAGCTGCATTGTCTTCACATCAAGGATGTCCTTGTATTGAGTGTCCCTATAAAGAGAGATGACTGTAGCAGCGATGCCAGGTACTGCCATAGCAAAACCAGGAGCTGGTCAAAGAAGCAGTGCTAAGCAGTGCACCGTGTGCGCATTGCATGCAATCTGGTGCAAGCAGGTGGCAGCTTACCGGCCAGTGGTTGTACTCATAGTTGCCGCCGCCAATGCTGTGGCCAACACCAGCCATGATGGCAATTGCAATGGGCCACCATATGAGGAACACAGGCACACACAAGAAGAGCGCTTTGATGACTCCCTCAATCACTCTTTTCAGCCTTGTTCTCATTGTGATGTGTCGTTCGATTAGCTCCATGCCTTCTACAGAGATGTACCACCTCAGAAGGCGGTTGTCAAGAGCTTTCTGTGATGGTTGAAGCGGCCTCAGGCCAAACACTTTGGTTCTGACATCATTGCAGACCATGGCTGCTGATATCAGCCATGTGACAATGATCTGAACAAAGACTGTCACAGCTGCATCGCCAGCAAGTGTGTTCTCATTGACTTTCCACAACCATACCAGGTGACTGCTGTGCCTGCACCAAGTTTCCCATGCCTAAGTAACTCTTCAGTCTCAAGAAAATTGTTGACTTGGTGGCTTATGTAAGCGCATCATCAGTTGCCAGCAGTCTGACACTCAAGGCCTGGATGCAATGTTCGTGTGGAGTCTTGCATGTGTGCACAAAGCCAAACTACCTGTACATGGCAGTAGCGATGCCAAAGTTGATCCCGCCGCCCAGTATCAAAGCACCGACTCCTTGCAGCACTAGGATGTATGCAAGCTGCGTAGCGGACAATCGCGTTGTAGGCGGATGTGAAACTGCGTCTGTGGGTGCACGAGCCATTTTGCAACAGTGCACTGGCAGCTGGTCCAACGGCAGTCGCTGTTGCTTCTACCGCATGAACGGCTCAAAGGTGTACTAAGCAACGCGAGTTCGTCAGGACCGCCTTCAGATCGCTGCAAGTTGCGCACACGTTCGCTGTTGCGGTGTGATAGTGCTGCGAGATAGAGGTTGTATCAGGCGATAGAGACACCGACGGCAACGCAAACAGACGCGCAAGAGCTGCTGAAACTCGACACTTAGCGTTGTTGAGACGGAAACGGCACAACGCTGTCGACCCCTACGCAAACGAACAGAAACGTCAAACCGTCGCAGGATACTTTTAGTCGCAATTGTTTCCCTGGACGCTGGCGACGCTGGTCCTTGGCAAAAGCTTTGACTAAGCTTTGTAAATTGAATGCTCCCAGCAAATTCAGGCTCCCAGGAAATCCAGTGCTTATTTCCAGCACAGGCAAAGTGACACAGGCAAAGTGACACAGGCAAAGTGACACCCCTGAGAGCTAGCTGGACCCTCATAGACCGCTCAGATGGATTGTTCACAGAAAAGCCGCTCATAGCAGGCTGATCATGCATTAATGCTGACAAGGACCAGGCACATATGGGCATGCAGAGCTGTTGAACAGCTGCTTCACATACACATATATGTTGCATGTGACGTTCAAATCGCAGCTGAGAACAAACATGAGCAGCAGCTGAGAACAAACATGAAAGACACTGGTCTTCTCAGATGGCATGAAATCTTGAACATTCACATTCGTCCAACCCTGCACTGATCCTAGAACGACTGCACCCTCCAGTTGACATAACCGCCTGACTTCCAAATTGGCAATCTCGTACACAATAACAAACCAGATGCACCTTTAAAACAGCGAGTTAGCATGACCAAACTCACGCGCTAAGCTATACATACATGAGCCATTTCAAGGGCGACTGACAGGCTGGACCAAACGTTCAAAACTAACACAGGCTGTAACTGTTAGTTCACTTGTACAAGCAGAAATTAAATCAAATGCCCATTCCTGCGAAATCTGGACTGATCCATTCATTTGCCATGGCCTTGCGTGCCTCAGGCGCAGCAACAGGCTTCTTGGCAGCTCCATTGCCTGAAGGCTCCTCAGAAACAGAAGCAGGACTGTAGTAGGCCACACCAGCAGAGCGAGCTGTCTTGAGGGGGTGGTCGACTAGGTGGGCCTGAGGGTCTGGGGACCCCTCATCAAAACTCTGCATTGGCAAAGATGTAGTCAGCATGAAATGCAACACGCCTCTGAGAGTGTATGTACAAGGTTGCTCACATCTGTGAGGCAACAGCATGCAATCTGTGTACAAGGATTCACAGGCACAGTGGCCTACAGGGACAGTTGAAACAGGAGGCTTTGCGCCACAACCCAGCTAGGACATCATTGCTGTAGCAGTACAAGACATCTTGCGGCGCTAGCAGCAATATCCAATTGGTGATTGCGACCTGACTACAGATGCTGCATGAGCTCCTTGCATTTAGGCACAAACAGCTGTGACCCAGTGAGGGTAGGTGAGGCGTACCTTGGCCTTGATCCAGTCATTGTTGTAGATCTTGGTCAAGTACTTGACACCATTGTCAGCTAGAATGGCCACAATTACACTCCCAGGCTTTGCAGTCTTGGAGATCTCAACAGCTGCATGCAGGTTGAGCCCAGCAGAGCCGCCTACAAGCATACCCTCCTTCTGTGCCAGCCGACGACACATCTGCATGTACCATGCAATACGTCAGACAGTGATGCCGAGGGCAATGGCCAATGCAAAACATCTGCAATGTGCCCATTTGAGCGACACAGAAGCCACAGATTACACATGAGGTAGGTGCCTTGATGCAAGAATCTGTCTTGCTTTGGTACAAGGGAAACAGTGCCAGTGCGGCACCTTGTTAAGCTGAAGCAGCACTTCGCATGACAAGGTATGCAATGCAGGCTCATGACAGGCAGGCTGCACGTAACAGGCAAGTAATGAGCTGTAGCTGGTGCAGCGTACCGTGAAGGACTGCTTGTCAGTGACTTGCATCATGTCATCAACAACATCAAAGTCAATGGCGCCTGGAATGGAGTCCTTGCCCACACCTTCACACTGCACAAGCACCGCACAATGTCAGCTGAAATCCACAGGCTGGCACTGTCATAAGGACACTGCAAGAATGCACAACAGGCATTGTGCTTGAAGTTTGCAATGAAGATCTGCTTGTTCAAGCAAGCATCAATGGACAAGAAGATCAAGTGCAACAATGGTTGCGCAGCAAGACTTCAGCTATGAAACGGCACACAAGAAGCGCACAAAGCAATACACTCCGCGCTCTTGAGGACAAGGCATACACTGACCCGACAGGACTTGAAGGGCTGACAAGAAGCACACAACAAGCCTTAAATGTTCCACAACTTGATCTATTTGACACATTCAAATCTGTCTGACGTTCTGAGTAAATCATATGCTGACCTGATAGGACTTGGCCTCCAGCTCCTTCTCAGACTTGCGGTTGGCCCAGAAGTCCCAGAAGACACTGCCCACAGGGTCGGGCAGCATCACCTGAATCTTGGGGTTCATGTCCTTCAGGAAGCGCCCAGTGCCACTGATGGTACCACCAGTGCTGCCGCCGGCAACAAAGTGGGTCACACGCGCCTTGGTCTGCATCCAGATCTGCAGCAACCCAGTGAAGAGCTTGTCAGCTATTGGTCCCGGCAACAAGACAATAATGTGCCCATAGCTTGTCTGCTATGATTCAAACAGCCAGTCAACAAAATGAATCACATGAGCATTGGTCTGCATCCAGATCTGCAGCAGCGCAACTTGGGATATTGCTGTGACGCAAGGCAATGTTTGCAGGACAAAAGCCTGCAAATGCCTGCAGCAACAGAGCGAATCGTACATGGCTTGGTCTGCAACCAGATCTGCAGCAGCCAGTGTAAAGCAGATCAGCTATGTTTGCACAGCCAAGAAGGTGTCAGCTTGCCAAAATGGACATCTTGTCAGTTTGAACCAGTCATCCTGAGCGTCAACTGACAATGATGCTGACGCTGCCTTGACATCTGCACAAAACATTCTTGCTGGAAATGTCCACTGCAGCATGAGCGAGCAAAGTCATGCTGCTGTTCACCCTTGCTGCTGTGAGTATCTGCAGCAAGCATGTTCTTCAAGAGCAAGCATGTTCGGTGTCAAACCAGGCATTGCCTCTTAATCAACCAGGAAATGCTGTGTAGTGAGTACATGACATTGATGGCAGGCAAAGCTTAATCATGCAAGGGTAAGGCGAGGTGGGAGGAGCACTCACCTCAGGGCCAAGGGTACGGTAGTAAGCTTCTGGGTTGTTGGGGTTGTCATACTGGTCAACGTCAAAGTAGTCAGCGTGGTCCTTACAAAGTGTAACAGCCATGTTCTGGTAGTGGTCAGGGTGATCAGCTGGCACGCCACTGGGTGCAACAATAACCTCTCCTCCATATGACCTCTGCACAAGCAGTGAACAAAGATGAAACAGGGTTCCATCACTTATTGACAACGCCTCACGGTCAGTGTCAGCCCTCAACTGGGTGTCTGCAAGGTGTGTACAAAAGCAGTGGGCTGCCTCCAAACACGTCTGTCCAAAGCAATTTTGTGCCAACACAAACAAAGGAAATGACACGGGCGGGAAATGCCAAACCAGAATAGCAGCGTGCTGAGACCCTCACAGTACATGTCGCCCTGTGCACTGACATCACACCCTGCAACAGGCGAGTGCATGCTGCATGCAGTTGATTGTGCAGACAGGGACATCGTGCTTGGGAATTGAGATTGTGGGATGAACTCACCATGGCGTCACACTTCTCCTTGGATGTCTTCTCATTCGTAATCACTGCATACACGCCAGCAGTGAGTCAAAAAGCTGTCTGCGGACCACGACATGCAGGAACATCTGGAGTTCAACCGCAAACACATGGTCATGCAAAGCTGCTGTGTCTAACATTAGCAACAGCAACAATCAAGCTTGCAGAATGGCAGTGATTGAGAATCTCTGGACAGTGTTGGTGACGCACGTCTACAACAGCACCAGACAGGCATATGAGATTGTAGCCCTTGCACTCCATAAGTGTCAACACACACTCCAGGACAGCAAGCAAGACAGCATGCAGAATGATGCCTACCAATGTAATGGTAGCCCTTCATGGCAGCAATCATTGCCACTGAAGCTCCTGTGTTGCCAGAGGTTGCGGCAACAACAGTGCCTCCAGGCTTGAGTTTGCCCTCCTGCTCAGCTGTGGTCAGGATGTGGTCAGCAATACGGTCCTTGATGGATCCAGATGGGTTGGCAAACTCACACTTGCCCAGGATTTTGACCTGCCAGAGCACCAGAATCATCACACTGGATATGTGGGAAAAGGGCACACAGGACACACTGCGGCCATGACAATCATCCTTGCTGCTTGAGTGGTCGGACCAATCACCCAGGGAAAGCTGCCACTCTTGTGCACTCTCAGCTGCAGCAGCCGAATTAATCAGCTGACTAGACCTTGAGATGCGCAACCTGCTTTGACTGAAGAAGTGATAGCAATTTGTTGGCTTGTTGAGACAACGCTGCACAATGTCATGCTACAAACCGGCAAAGGTCGCTACAAATTTCTCTGTGATCTACAGTGAACAGGCTGCCCTATAGCAGAGCAAACAAATGAGAGCTTGTACTCTGTATAGGGCATGTGCATGCCCGCTTTCAGTTCAAAATTGTAAACAAGTTGGCTGCCTGCTGAGCATGCAATAGCTTGGAGAGTGAATCCAACTGCAGGAAATGCGTACAGAAAACAAATGCATACCTGAGGGTTGGCGCTCAGCGACGACAAGTCCACCATAGCAGTGTTGCCAATAAGCTGCTTGTACAGAGGAATCTTCAATTGCTGAGTCAGCTCTTGAATATTGACATTGTCTGTGCTTTGTCCCAAGCGACCTGACTGTGGTGCCTCGGTGTTGGGTGTGCCGTACTGGTATGTCCTGTGCAGCAACTGTAACTGGCCGGTATTTTCGTAGCGACTCCTCCTTGGCTGGAAGTCTGCGTCTGAGACGGGACGTCCGCCATGGAGACTGTACGCCTGCAGTTGGAATGGAGTCTGAGCGCCAACTAATGCAAGTTCAAACCGCTGGTCCTGATAAATATCGCCTAGCATAACATACCTGGCTCACAACTCGAGCGGGCCGCCCGACTTGCAGGCGAACACCTACGCGAACACAACGTAGTTCAGGAGAGGCACAACGTATCATCGATTGACGATGACACTGAAGGAGCTCAGGTCGGGTGCAGCAAGCATGCGCGCCGTACCGCTGAACTGACTGCCTAACATCATACTGCCTGCCTTCATAATTGTTCTCAGGTCCCCGCACGTACTGAAGAGCGCTATATTGCTTCGCTGTGAGTTCGCTTGGCAGAAGCCGCACTGATCTAGCAAGCTATGCTTACGCAAGCTGGGCTTAACGAACCAATAGCGTATCTACACAACTGCAACCACGTGGAGCCCAGTCAGTTGTCGTCATGCATGGTGGTCTCGGAGCCAAAAGCGGGTTGTCGTTCAGCAGTTGACGAGGTTGCATCGCATGTCTTCACTAGCGGGGCTTCCGCCCATTCAGGCTCACATTTATTTTGTTAAATCGTCTGTCCCTCCAGTGTGCAGCAGTTTAAGCCAGGGCTTCCCCAGTGTCAGCCACCGCAGAACACGTGATAGACGCAACATCGCCTTTGCACCGCCTCGCGCAGGGCTCGCGGCGGACATGCGCGTCATGGATCGAGTCAATGGAGACGCCGCACAGCAGAACGGTCATACAGATCCGACACACGGGATTGAAGGTCCTGAAGCTGCCGAATTTCTGCAAAAGGTGCTTGCCTCAACAGCAACCCATAATTGTGGGCAGTCCTTGAACACTACGTGTCGAACACATCGCATCCCTCAAAGCGTGGCACAGCCTTCATCAGCCTGTGTCGCGTAGCAACGCTCGTTAAAAAAGCTGCCTGTCGCAGGTTGCCGATATACTGTGTGCGTACGTTAGTTCGCAAAGCAACAAAGACGAGCCTGTCATTCGGTTGGCCAATCCGGATGCCCTGAAACAGCACTTTCAAGATGCTCACATTCCTCTTGAACTGGAAGACAGCCAGCCAGCCACCCCCATCAGCAGCTTACTGGCGGGTGTTGACACAGCTTTGCAGTACTCTGTCAGGACAGGTCACCCTGGTTTCTTCAACCAGTTGTACGCCAGGGCAGATGCTGTCAGCATTGCTGCAGACTGGCTTGCAGTTGCAGCAAACACCAATGTCCACACGTATGAAGTAGCACCAGTTTTCACAGCTGTAGAAGTCGAGGTATTGTCCAAGCTGGCAAGGTGCATAGGTGGCCAATATGCTGTCAGTCATGATGGGCTTTTTGCGCCTGGCGGCTCCATCTCAAATATATACGGTAAGATTGCAAATCCATTTGTTGCACACCACAAACAGGCCAAACAAACCTTTGTTGTGCATCCTGCAGTGTGTGTTCTGCAGCCTGTACTGCGTCCCTTGCTGGTCAACTCTTTTGCTTTGTGCCACTCTTGTCATGTTTGCACCCATGCATGCACTTGGCCAATGTTGATACCCTCAAGCTCGCACATGCATCCGCCAAGCGCAATGCTTGCTGCTCATGCTGCAGGCAAGCAGGCAACCTCTTCAAGCTTGACTGCGAGCCGTTCTAGATCACAACTTTTGTTGATTGCGCTGCAGGCATGCACTTAGCTCGCAATCATGCAGATCCAGACTACAGGACCAGGGGGGCCTTTGGCGGGCCTCACATGGTTGCTTTGACCTCTGAGCATGCTCACTACTCCTATCTCAAGGCAGCCTTCCTAACAGGTGCAGCAACAGTTGCATTGGCCTTGGGCTTTGCCTCTGCTCTGCTCTGATACCATAGCTCACAACTGATCATTCTGGCAAAACGTCTCCTGAGAACTTCAACACTGATCATTCTGGCAAAAAGTCTCGTGAGAACTGAGATGAGAAAAGTCTCCTGCATCCCATAGCATCAGCTCACATACTTTGACCAACACACTGCTATTGTCAAGCATTTTCCTGGCATGTCAAACACTCATGCTGCTGCCATATCTTGTTGTGCACAGCTCATCTGCGGTCTGATTTGAGCCAAGCAGCATAAAGCCACTTCTGTTGTTCCATTGATACTCGCCAGATGTGCATTGAGCCAACCGCAAGTGGTCTGCATCTGGAAGTGTTGCTGCAGGGCTTGGCACAGAGAACCTAATCAAGGTCAAGTGTAACAGCGTTGGCCAGATGCTGCCAGAGGCTTTGGACCAAGCCCTTGCATCCGCCAAGGAGCATGGTAAGGTAAGAAAAGCTGCTTGCTGCAGCCAAATCATTCTCATGTAGCCAACTGATATGGAAGCTGCCATCATGCACATTGCTGCAGGCACCAGCTGAAGCTGACAAGGCGTGTACTTGTTGTTCAGTGACGCATAACATCTTTGATCAGATCATCAAGCTGGGCATGTTTGCCGCACCACAGTGCTGAGAGCCTTTGACCCTTTTGAAGAAACTGCTTTGACCCCTTGACACTCAAGGGGAGTGCTGCCATTTGCAAGAAGTGTGGGGTGTGGATGCATATGATCGATCGCCATCTCTTTGCTTCTTGCTGCAGACGCCTTTCTTTGTGGGCACCACAGCCGGCACCACAGTGCTGGGTATGTTTGACTGTTTTGAAGAATTTGCAGCCATATGCAAGGAGCACGGGTGTGAATGCATGTAAACAACTGACAAAGCTTTCTGTTCTGTTTGGTGCAGGTGCCCTTCTTTGTGGGCACCACAGCAGGCACAACAGTGCTGGGTGCCTTTGACCCCTTTGAGGAGATTGCTGCAATCTGCAAGAAGCATGGAGTGTGGATGCACGTGGATGGCTGCTGGGGCGCTGCAGCACTGCTGAGCCCTGAGCAGCGGCACCTCATGAAGGGCTGTGAGCTGTCTGACAGCCTGGCTTGGAACCCCCACAAGCTTATGGGCCTACCTTTGCAGTGCTCAGCTTTCCTCACCACTCACAAAGGTCAGTACTTCCTTTCTGCTGCATCACCCCTCAAACAGTGCCAAAAGGCACCTGATGAAGGGCTGTGAGCTGTCTGATGGCCTGACCTGAAATCCTCACAAGCTCATGGGCCTACCCCTGCAGTGCTCTGCTTTCCTCACCACTCACAAAGGTCAGTATTCTATTTCTGCTGCATCACCCCTCAAACAGTGCCAAGAGGCACCTGATGAAGGGCTGCGAGCTGTCTGCCAGCCTGACCCGCACCCCTTACACGGTTGTGGGCCTGCCCCTGCAGTGCTCAGCTTTTCTCACCACCTATCAAGGTCAGGATTGTGTCACAGTGCTTTTGTAGCTTGTAGTCACGTGCATGATGTTGATTGAGTCACAGCGGCACCTGATGAAGGGGTGCAAACTGTCTGACAGCCTGGCCTGGAGACCCCACAAGCTCATGGGCCTGCCCCTGCAGTGCTCAGCCTTCCTGACCATTCACCAAGGTCAGTACTCCCAGCCCTGCTAAAGTTGCTGCTATCACAGCTATCATACTCACCCTGCTTTCCTGAGCACATATCAAAGTCAGCATTCAAACACTGCTGAGCTTCAAGCGGCAGCACCTGCTGAAGGGGGTGCGAGCTGTTCAACAGCCTGACCTGGAACCCCCACAAGCTCATGAGCCTGCCTCTGCAGAGCTCAGCTTTCCTGACCACGCACCAAGGTCAGCACTGCATCCTGCTGAAGTCACTGTTATTTCAGTTGTCGTTGCGGCAATTAGTCATACACTGCTGGGCCCTGAGCAGTGGCACCTAGTGAAGGGCTGCGAGCTGCCTGACAGCCTGGCCTGGAACCTTCACAAGCTCATGGGCCTGCCCCTGCAGTGCTCAGCTTTCCTAACGACCCACCAAGGTTGCTTTTCCATCTTTACTGAAGTCAGTGCTGCTACAATTGCCATTGCTGCAATAACCCCAAATTTGGGCGACAACTAAGGCTTTCCTGCAGGACTGTTGCAGCAGAGCAACGCCTCCAATGCAAGCTACCTGTTCCAGCCAGACAAGCTGAACCAGGAGTATGACCTAGGAGACAAGACCATCCAGTGTGGCAGGCGCGCTGATGCCTTTAAACTGTGGCTGGCCTGGAAGGTATGCTGCCTGTGCCCGTACACATCGTTGTAAACTGTCGTAAACCGGAATGATGTCACTCATGGTGCTGTACATGGTGTCGCTGCTGCAATGTCCCACCATTCTCCATACGGTATTTCCTCTTTGTAATGACCGCAAGGGGTACCAAGCAAAATGTCCTTGTACCAAATTGTCCTGACCCAGAGATTTAAATGCAGTCAGACTGCAGTGATTTCTGCATGATCACAGGTGCATCAGGGCAGTTTGGAGCTCATGTTGTTTTGCAGGCGTATGGCGACGCAGGCTATGGAGCTCGTGTGACTCACAGCGCAAAGCTGGCAATGCACTTTGAGCAGAGGATCAAGGCCTCGAATGGTGCATATGTGCTGTCACACCCTCGCAGCTTTGTGAATGTGTGCTTCTGGTGGGTTCCTCCTGCCTTGCGGCCTTTCAACCCGGCAACAGCAAGCCAGCAGGACCTTGACATTCTGGGAAAGGTGATGCCCTGGCTGTAAATTCACAGCGGACCTATCTCATTCTGCTTGTGGTTGTGTGCTTTTGGTGGATTCCTCCTGCCTTGTGGCCTTTTGACCCGGCAACAGCAAGCCAGCAGGACCTAGACACACTTGGAAAGGTGGTGCCCTGGCTGTAATTGCATAGCGAACTTATCCCACACTGTTTGTGATTGTGTGCTTCTGGTGGGTCCCGCCTGCCTTGCGGCCCTTTGACCCAGCAAGCCAGCAGGACGTAGACACTCTGAGACAGGTAATGCCCTGGGTGTAATTGCACAGGGGACATACCTCATGCTGCTTGTGATTGTGTGCTTCTGGTGAGTTCCTCCTGCCTTGCGGCCTTTCGACCTGGCAAAAGCAAGCCAGCAGGACCTTGACACTCTGGGAAAGGTAATGCCCTGTCTGCAATTGCACAGGGATCGCATCCCATACTGTAACACCATGATGGGTTTCTCCTGCCTTGCGGCCTTTTGTCTCAACAACAGCAAGCCAGCAGGACCTAGACATTCTTGGAAAGGTGATGCCCAGGCTGCAATCGTACAGGGGACATATCTCATCCATTTCCTTTCGTTGAATTTTATTGCATTTTGCTTTAATTCAATTGCCCCCTCAGAACGGATGCTAGACAGGCTCAGCAGGCCCAGGGAGGTAAGTCCTGGAACAAGAACTTGTCTCTTACTGTGGCGTCATGGCTGCAAATGTGAAAAAGATTTAGTGTGTAAAGAGGAGTGGTCAAGCTGCAAATAGCATATGCATTTGCATATACTTGCCAGACTGCTTGCATGCTGCAACTGTGTGCTGTATCAACTCATGCGTTTGGGTGTTTATCGTGCAATGAATAGCTGGTCAATTACACTGTCCTGGCAAGCTGTAGGCCGGCTGCGTTGCCTTTTACAAGCACAGCAAGGACCAAGCATGCCCAGCAGGAACCAAGCATGCCCACCTGGCATACTGACATGCTAATGCGTGCTCATTTTTGGCAGTCCAGATACAATCATGCTATGTGCATGATGCAGATAGCCCCGAGGATCAAGGACGCCATGCAAAAGGCAGGGGATGCCATGATTGGCTTCCAGCCACTGCAAGGCCTTCCAAACTTCTTCAGAATTGTGTTCCCAAGTGCATGGACTGTTTCAACTGATGACTTGGATGCGTTGCTGACACGTATTGAAGCCTTTGGGAACAAGCTATTCCCAGCGTTGCAGGAATAGCAACTGATCGGCAAATGCTGTGCAAGATTCTGACCGAATAGATCTACATGAAACAGCTGCTGTTGCTTATTACTATGTTGTGCCTGTGATGCTGGTCTGATGTCTGCATTGTGTGCTCCACAGTCATAGCTTGAGCTCTTATCATAATGGCACCCTATGTGTTACTAAGTTAGCATAGGCTATGACAAATAATGATGCAATCGTAAGCTCGAGCTTACACAAGCCCTAAGATGTAGGACATTGTGGTCGAAACATCAGGTCACGTCACAGGAGCGTGCAATGCAATTCGAGGTTTGTGCTAAGGCTGCTCATGCAATGTAATGCAGTCACACAACCTGCGGTGCTCACACGACCAGCGGCCGACAAGGCGGCAAGGTTCATTGCGCAACAAGGCAATTCAGTTACGTGATTGAGACCTCAATATTAGTCAGATATCGTGAACACGGGGAGGACATGTGATATCTGATGTGCACTTTATGTAATGTCACTTCTACCTGTAGCGATGCACCTTACCGCAAGCCGGACCACTGTAAGGATGACCTTATACCGAAGCATATAGTTAGGTGACGTTGCGAGGTTGATTGGGAGTCTCTAAAAGCTGCTGCAACACCGGCAACAGTGTGACGTCGGGTCCACTGCCGAGAGCCCTTATAATAAGGGGGCAATAGCGAACTAGCTGTAGTGACTCCGCGGTAGCTCGCCAGATCTGCATGATGCGTCACTTCTGCACCATGTTATCGTGCCTTGGGCTGTGTCTCAGCGCATTGTCCCTTATCACGGCTCAAACGCAAACCCCAGTCCTCGAGCGGGCGCAAGACGGACGAAGTGAGCCTGCCAAGTTTGTTGTGTTTCCCGGCAGTGTCTCATCACACTTCGTTCAGGCAAAAGTGATCATTACTGAACTGTCTCGCCGAGGCCATCGTGTCCAGGTGAGCTGCGTTGTCTCCCGCTGCAGTTGCATGTGATACGGCTTGAAGCAAGGTTCGTGGTCGGCTGGCGTCCTTGGCCGCCTGCTCAGATGGTCACGCGCATGCAACAAAGTACCTCTGCGGTCTTGAAGCAAAACACCTTGTCGCTGAACGCGCTAGTCTGCATATCTGCAGGTGATCTTGACAGATGAGGGAGCCAGCAGATGGGGTTCAGGCCTGACAGCGTTGTCAAATGTCAGCGTCATTGCGTATAATACTTCAAATGTAGATGAGATGTGGCTTCGGCAGCAAGTGCGCGAAAATCAGCGTGCTGTTGGCTTTGACAGCATCAGGAAGAGTTTTGGATTCCCCGCACACTCAATACCTTTGCTGCAAAACACAGATGTTCACAACAAGATCCTGGTAAATGCTCGGCCGTGCACACCCTCACATGGAGACTAGCTGCATGGGCTATTGCAAACATGCCGCTGCATGCGCATGTCATGTCTGTCAATGTCCTGAATGTCAATGCGGACTGTGGACATAGTGCCTTCTTCAAATCACAATGCTGCACTTTGCTGCTACACCCAGGGCAACGCTGCGAGGCTGCACCACTTTCATTGTTCCTCAATGTCAGATGCATGATTCACCGTCAATCCAATACAACATGTACCCCGTCAGCAGGACCTGTACACATATTGCCACAGAATGTTGTGTCATGTTGAAACATAACACACTTGTATCATGCTGTGAATTATGGCATATCATGCTTGCTATAAGTATTGCAGCAATAGCAGCCATGCCTGGAAGGGCTCAACTGACACTTGCACCTTTTGCAAACGCTCAGCACATTCTGGAAAATGCTCATATCATTCTGCAGGAATTTGGGCCGGACTTGGCGTTGTGTGACATTGTCCTTGCTGGTGGAGCAGCTCTAGCTGACAAGCTAGGCATTCCAAAAGCCATGCTGTTCATTCCTGGACAGCTGGCACCCCTGGGGGGTCACCTGTATGGTTCTGGGGCCAGTCTTACCTCAACAGTCCCTCAGTGGATGACCCTGTTGCCCCGTCACATGGTGAGCACATGTGCAGCCATCACACACGCCTGTTTAGGTGTCGTCATCATGGCTATGTCACGTATCTCGCATGCTGCAAGCAATGAGATGCAAGCAAGGAAGGACACTGTTGCCCTGCGACACGGTGAGCACAGCCACAGCCCATGCTGTTTAGGCGTTTCATCATGCATCTGCCACACGTCTTCCATGATGCGTGCAAGGGATCACCTTGTTACCAGGTCACATGCTGCTTGATGTGTTGCCATGTTGAGTCTGCCACATGGTCTGTACTTACACAGCAACTGTATGTGGAACTTGCTGCAGTGTTGCGTGGCTGAAAGCTTTGGGTGTGAATGTGCAGACCTTCTTCTAACTGCACAGCAAATGTATGCGCAACTTGCTGCAGTGTTGCATGGCTGAAAGCTTCTTGTGTGAATGTGCAGACCTTCCAACAATTACACAGCAACTGTATGTGGAAGTTGCTGCAGTGTTACGTGGCTGATTACTTTATGTGTGAACGTGCAGACCTTCTTACAAAGGGTGCAGAACTACTTTGGGCATTTGATGAACATCTACGTCTGGGACAATGTGATTGCGCCACAGATGGACAAGACAATCTGGTAAGATGCCAACCTCTCACTTTTTGAGCACATGTACATGTGCACTCATATGGCTAGCTGTTTCTCTGCGTGCCATTGCCCTTGCCTGCAGCTTAAATGCAGCATATGCTTGTCATGCAATGATGGCTGGTCAAGCAATGATGGCTTGAGGTGCTGTGTTCGTGTTGATCCATATGGGTTTGTCGTGCCGCTGTGAAGTCATGACTGATGAGCCTTGCAGCAGTGCCACTGAAATGTTTTATTGCACGTGCAGGCAGCGTTTTGACATCCCTCCTTACTCCTACAAAAAGTCAAACCGGCAAGCCCCGCTTGTGCTGTTTCCATCTGACTGGGCCATCACACCTGCTGAGCCTATGTCACCACATCTAGTCAGCGTAGGGCCCATCACTGCAGCTCCTGCCAAGGCCCTCCCCTCAGATCTGGAGGCGTTTGTGCAGTCAGCTGGGGACGCTGGGGTTGTGTTTGCATCGTTGGGTGTCACAGCCATCCCAGGTGAGCAGACTTTGGTTGTGCTTTTCATCTGAGGCTGTGCTTGTGCACTTCACTGGAGTTTGACGCCATCCCAGTTGAGCAGATTTGATTTGTACTGTGCTTTTGATTGATGCTGGGGTTGTGTACACTTCATTGGGGGTCACAGCCATTCCAGGTGAGCAGACTGTAATTGCCCATTTGGGTGATGCTGGGTTTGTGTACCCCTCGTTGGGGTCACCGCCATCTCAGGTGGCCAGGGCATCGTCGTGCTCTTCATTAAGCTGCCCATGTGCCTTGCATACAAACTGGCCTGAAAGGATGCACCCATGATGAGGCCAACACTCTTTGCTCACGCTGCACAAGGCTGAATTGCAGCTTTGTTGTCATGCCTGCATTTGACATTACTACAGTGTATTTCTCAATGCTGTTGCTGCTTCTGCAGAGGCAGCAATTCTGAGCTGCTTCTGCTCACACAGGCTTGCAACATGATGCCTAGTGGTGAAGACTGCTTCCATTGATTGCTGCTGCTGTTTCTGCAGAGGCAGCAGAGCTGAAGGCCATTGCACAGGGGCTGTCTGCAATTGCCCCAACCAAAGTGATCTGGAAGCTGGCAGAGTCTGATGTCATACAGCTGAACAGTAGCCAGCTGTCTGTGGGCAGCAATGTCAGGATTGTCAAGTGGGCACCCCAGAATGACCTGCTAGGCCACCCCAATGTCAAGGTCTTCTTCACGCAGTGCGGCAGCAACAGCTTCAATGAGGTATGGTGATTGTCTGTGACCCCCTGTTCTCGTCTGGGACTAATGAAGCATTGCATATGACCAGGCAAATAACAAGACATTGTGGTAGCAAGTCAAAGGAGTTCAGAATTTGAAAAGCTGTTCTGAAAAACATGCATGCAACAGCTCCCAATGATATAGACAAGAGCCATATCTCCCTGCTGCCAGGGTTAACGAGATGAGTCAGGACTGCATGTAAGTGAGCAGTCAGCACAAAATTGCAGAAGGAATCCTGTGAATCTGTCCAGGGCTCCTGCAACCGTCTGAAGATGCAGTTGCATGTAAAGGTTGAACATCAAGTGGCATTGCCTCTGCATTCAAATGAGCTGCAGCAGCAACATCAGAATGCATGGTTTTCTGAAAGCCAGTTTAATGCTAAGGGTGTTGTAGGCACAGCAAGGGCAACAATCGTGTCCCTTGGTACATTCAAATGCCTGCACGTAGCATTGTCTGCTACTGTTGCTTACCTGTACAGCAACACTGTTGGGATGCTTTGTTGCGTTGGCTTGGGAGCTACAAGAGAAGCCCAGACAAGATTACTGGGACGCACAGACGCTTAATTCACAGCAGCTGAATGTGTCTATTTCTGTTTGCATGAGCTTGCTTTGATCTGTAATGTGGTTGCAGGCTTCCTATCATGGTACACCAATAGTTGGTATGCCTTTGTTTGCCGAGCAGCCAGACAATGTGGCACGTGCTGAAGAGCGGGGTTTTGGTCTGTCTGTGAGCGTCAAGAAGCTGAATACCCTTGCCAAAGACCTTGAAGGGGCAATCAAGAGGATCCTGATTGAGCCCAGCTTCAGTGATAATGCCGCCAAGATTTCAAGTCTGATGCGTGCGCACAGACTGAGCGCTGCTGAAGTTGCTGCTGGTAAGCAAACATGATCACAGCAGAAGGTCTCAATGCCAGTGCTGGTGCAGTTCAGCTTCTGTTGCATATTTCCTGTTTGTGCACAGCATGCCATTGAGGGGACTGCTTGACACAGTTTGCATCTGCAACCAGCAAGCATGCTGCTGTGCAAGATCTTTGCCTGCTGGTAAGTAAACCTGCTCATGAGAGCAAACTTCACTGCCAATGCTGGTGTACTTCAGCTTTGACTGCTTGCATCGCATCTCCAGATTGCTCACAGCATGTCAATGAGTGGACTGCATGTCAACCCTCTTGCCCCACTCTAGGTCTGCAATGACTGCGCGCAGCATAGATGCTATCTGCAGTTGGCACAAGTTGTCACACTGGCCGATCTATCTGCATTGAAAGCTGCCTTGTCTTTGGTGCTGCAATCACAGCTTTGCTTAATCAAGTCTGACCATGCCTGCTGCCGCATGCCACATCCATCAATGTCATATACATCAATGTCACGTACATCAATGTCACATACATCAATGTCATGTACATCAATGTCACATACATCAATGTCACATTGAATCCAACTCTGCAGGTCAGCATGCCCCTGGCCCTGCATCTCATTGCCGCACTGCTCACAGATGCCAATGCACATCAGCAGTCTGAGTGGCTTGTTGACTTTTGTGCAGATGCACTGGAACACGCAGCATGGACAAAGGGATCAAGGCATTTGCAGCCATTGAGGGATGATCTCAACTGGTTTCAGCACAGCTCATATGATGTGTTCCTGTTCCTGGCCTGCATTGGCCTCACAGTCATATCTCTGGTTGGAGCCCTGTTGGTGTTTGTTGGCAGAAAGGGTGTACGGTGGCTGCGGCAAATCTTGGCTTCACAACATGCCAAGTCAGCCTGAGTTGTGCTGCCACAGTACAAGCACCGCTGGTTTCCACCTCCATCGACTGGCTGCAGACGCTGCTGTCAATCTGGTACAAAAGCCCAGATTTCTGTGTACTGTGTCAGTATTGCAGCTGAACCTCGGCTGCCTTGATACAAGTGAAGTCACAGTGACTGAATGCATTGCAGCAGGCTCTGTTGATTGCCTGAGTGCAGCCTGCTTGTCACATTCACAAGTAGTGCCACCCTCATGCAAGCATGTTCGAGTAAGGGTCAATCTGCAGCAAGTCTCGAAATGTGCCAAGATCTCGCTACAAATGATTGCAGCAAGGCTGGAAATGATGCGCGTGTAAGCAGACATGCCAGCATCTTACAAAAGTGCCAGCATTCCACAATAGTGCATAAAGCGACAAAGGAGTTGATCAGGACGTCATCAGTCTTTTCACAGCTTGCAACTGCAATAGGGCAAAGTCAGTACTTTAAGGCCAACTAGGAAAGTGATAACAGTATACGTGACATGCAAAGGTCTTGCCGACAGCAAAACCAAAGCAACTCTGCACAGACTTGGCTGCAGCAGTGCTAGACATGCTACAGCTGACAACTCACTGGAAGAGAACAATTTTTGCTGCAGTTGCGCAGCCACACTTTTGACCCATCAGATTATGTCCGGATTGGTCTGAACGTCAGTCGCATTACGTGACTTGGTTTTGCCCAGACATGTTCGGCATGTGAAAGTTGGACCAACAATCTCCTTGCGGCTCAAATGCATGAGTCTTGCTACGAAATGTGATCTTAGCAATTGTCCGAGGCTTGCTCATCAGTGTGGTGTCGGCAGTTAACTTTCAGATCACCAACAAAGCATAAACGTTCAGCATGATGGATACTGCATTGACATCATGTCATGATGGCCATTGAGCTGGCTGCTCAGATTGGCGCTCCCTAGCTATGTCAAGGCTGATGTCCAAGAACACATCCCGATCAAGAAATGGATACTTGGCTATCCAGATGCCAGACTCAGGCAGATAAGCCTCTTTCAATGCCTGCATATGCAGCAAAGCAAGATTGCAACAGCATGCAGGGTCTGTGAATTGTACAGCATATGCAGCAGCTCAGGTGTGGTTAGGGATATCGCAGATATTCTCATGCCCAAGGGACCTTCAGCTCTCAAAAGTAGACAGTATCGTTAGCGCATGAGCAAAACTTTGTAAAATGTTGAGGGGATCCTTGATGCATGAGCGAGGTACAGAGCACAAACAGCGTGACAATGAAGCATACACACTATTTGCCCTGAAATGCAACAGCAGGAAACTGGACGACACATGCGTCTGATTGTGTCATGTGACATGCATGGCGAACAAGCAGACTGACCTTGAAAGAAGAGAAGTCTGGTGTGTTGGACAGCAGCAACAGCTCAGCTGACTCTCCTTTGTACACATCCTGATATCTGCACACACACCAGTGACCTTGTCACAATGTAAAGAGAAAAACATCAACAAAAGAGGAAATACTGGAAGAGACTGCATGGCGACTGACGTACTGAGTTCGTCAGCCTATGGCAGAGCTTTGGGCATGCTCAATTGCACACAGCAGCTTCCACGCAAACATAAATATTGACGTGCCCAGCAGCTGCAGACTGACCCGTCGTTGTACAGCACATCCACTTGAGTTCTTGCACTGCTCTCATCAACAAACAGGAACCTGACAGCAGGGCGAGACTTGCGGATGTGCATGCAGCAGTTCTGACATGAACAAAGCAGTTGCCACAATTCAAGCTGAGCAGCTGCAACCTTACCTGTCATTGTATGGAACATCCACTTGGGTTCTTGCACTGCTTTCATCACCAAACAGGAAGCTGACGGTAGGCTGGGAGGTGTCGCGGTTTTGGAACCCAGGCTGCTGCTGAAGGGTTACAGACAGCACGCTTGTTTGCCAGAAGCCCACATATCTGCAACAATGAGGTATAGATTGAGATGATCAGCTGCGCATGTTTGCATTGAGCACAGCATGCTGCAGAGCCATGCATGCAGACATGGCTATCAAATCAAGCACGCTACCCCAAAGAGCAAAGGGTGTCACCCCTCTGCTTGCGGTTGATGACATGGGCCAACATGTTACTGGCCAGCCCTTTCAGGCCAAACTGACCCAGCACGCAATGTGGCTGTGTTTGCTGACTGGCAGTGCTGAGCAGAGATGGTCACCAACAACCATCATGACAGTTACATGTACTAGCTGGACGTTGCAGCGTTAACAGCCCTATTGCTCAGCAGCAATGCACGCACCTGTACTGGCTGCGCAGCTTTTGATTCTGCCAGAAAGCTTGATAGACAGGCCACCACAGAGGGTAACTCAAAGTCAAGGAGGCTAGCAGCGGAATCTTGGATGTAGCAATGGTGGCGACAAGGCCAGTACCCAATCGCACTCCCAAATCCACAGCAGCACCACTGTAATACTTGATCTGCTGTGACTGTGGATAAAGCTTCAGCAATTGGTCCTGCATGTGCAGAACAAAACAATGTCAAGGTTGTCGATTCATGGTGGCATATTTTGCTGCAGCATCTGGGGTCATTAAGAAAATTTGTACGAATCCTCAGGTGGATAGACTTGCAAAGACTACTCCTGCACGTGCAGACCGCACATACAGACCAGGATCGCGTCAAGTCCATGATATACTGGCAGCTCATGCGAGTTCTTTACTACATCGTGTGAAGATGTTGCTGCAGCTTTGCTCCAGCATCAAACAGCACCTTAGACACTTGAGTGAAAGACACCAGATGCTACAGCAAGGTTGAGTGTAGTCCAAGCGAGTGTTAAGCTCAGAACTTAACAGCAAATGATGTTGAAATTTCAATGGAAAATGGCTGGATGTGGTAGCAAAGCTCATTCTGGCAGCATACCGCTTCACGACGAGAGAGCGCGGTAACATCAGGGCTGCGATCAGCTGGATCATCAGCATCATCTGGCTGTTGATCATCCCAGTCTTCATCTGGCTGTGGTGCATTGGGATTGCTGTCTTCTGATGCAGTTGCAGGCTGCTCTGTGTTTCCATGCTGGCTGGCCATGTCAGACTGAGTGCCATTGCGAGCACCTTGTGAATCATCCTTGAAGCTGCCTGTTGCTACAGCAATGTTGGGATTGTCAAAGCCCCAACCCCAGTCGTCAGGCGCAGCATTTTCGCCCCAGCCAACACCATTGCCTGTTGTGTTGCTGGGCTCTGTTACATTGCTGCCGTTGCTGGCGCTGCTGGGCTCTGTTACACTGCTGGGCTGACGTGCTACTGAGCTGTCAGATGAGGGTGAAGATGAAGTAAACACTGATGACCTTTTGGGCTGACGTTCAGGTTGTGCAAGTGACTGGTTGCGCAATGGCTGCTGCCTTTCCCTCTGACCACCAGTCTGCTTGGAGTCTACGTTGTCCAACAAGCTGTCCGTGTACTTGCGACCGCGCCGCCGAAAAGGCGCTGCATATCAAATCACTGTCAGACTGTTTGCGTAGTTAGTGAAAAGTAGCAGGAAGTGTGCTATAATACCTGCTTGTGCTCCGGATGCTGCTTGCTCGCCGACAGCAAGCTGGCGCTGTCGACCGCAGTGGCCAAACTTTTGAACTTTGAGTGCACGGCGACCCAAGTACGGGTTGCTCAAGCTGTTGCAACTAGAGTCAAGCCGCACAGTGTTGTGAGCCTTTTGACCTGCAGCCGCGCGCACGACCTGTGGCCTGAGCGCTTGCGTATTCGCAGACGCGACCGTGCTGCTCATGTCATCAGCAGATCTTTCGCAGCGACGATAACAGCTTGTGTCTCGACGATGCCGGAAACGATGTCAACGCAGCAGTTTGACAAGGTTTGACGGAAAGAAACGAAGCAACTTTTCCGAGAGCTGTGCTATGCCTGCTGTGCATGTCGTTGTCAAATTTCCGACAGCTTGAGCCCGAGTCACGACGCGCCTTCAGAGTCACAGCAGGGTGAAAGGCATCGCCTGAGACGTATGCTGCTGTGATCTGTAAGGCGGTCGTTCAAACCCCCCCCCCCTTCGACAGGCATGGGTGAGCAGGAAGATGGCACGGAGGTATCCGGAAGAGTGGTACGGCTTGAGGTCGAGAACTTCAAGTCGTACCGTGGCTTCCAGAACATTGGGCCGTTTAAGAACTTCACGGCTGTCATTGGGCCGAATGGGTCCGGCAAGTCCAACCTGATGGACGCTATCAGCTTTGTACTAGGCGTCAAGACAGCACAACTGAGGGGGTCTCTCAAGGAACTGCTGTACAGCAACTCAGCAGGTCAGTCTGCTGAGGACCGCCCGCGCAAAGGGCTGGTGAAGCTGGTGTATGAGGGCGCTGATGGGGTTGAAACCCATTTCAGCAGGATCATCGTGCCCAGCAGCAGTTCTGCTGATGCCACCTTCCAATCTCAGTACAAGCTGAACAGCAAGACAGTATCGTGGGATGGCTACAACAATCAGCTGAAGAAGTACAATATACTGGTCAAAGCCCGCAATTTCTTGGTGTTTCAGGTGCAGCTGCACCTTTCTTTCATGTGATGCATTTTGTCGGTCATAAAACCCAGATCTATGTTGTGTTGCAAGACACGTTCAGAGCAACACGTTCTGTGAGCAGCACACACTTGTGTTGTAGGGTGACATAGAGTCTTATGCTGCCATGTCGCCCAAAGACCTGACAGACCGCTTTGAGCATATTTCTGGATCAGAGACATACCGTAAGGAGTATCATCAGCTGGAGCAACAGAAACTGAAGGCTGAGGAGCAGACCAGCTTTTTGTTCAGCAAAAGAAAGAATGTGACTCAGGAGAAGAAGCAGAAGAAAGAGCAGAAAGATGAAGCTGAGAAACACGTCAGGATGCAACAGGAGCTGGTCAGTATCTACAGCATCAGCAGAATGCAAACCATGATTCACTTTGCTGTGTGACCTCCGCTTTCATGGCTGCTGACGTCCAATGGCCCCAGCAGCTCATTGCATTGACTGCTCCATCTCACTTTCCTGCAGGACTTCCCATATCTGCTCTGTGCTCGTTCAAGCGCATGTGCTCATACACACCTGACATTTGCAGCCTGGCACTAATACAAGCAAGTTCTATGGCTATTTCAGCATAGTACTGGACAGCCTGCCTGCTCACATGTCAGAGCTTGCTCGACTGCTATAACATGTCAACACTTGACATGTTATAGCCTCATTCACATGTCAGGGGCTGCTCTCATGCTGGGGCTTGCTCTCATGTCAGGGGATGCTGTCATGGCAGGGGCTGCTCACATGCCAGAGCTTGCTCACATCTTATGAGATGCTGCCATGTAAGGACATGCTCATGTGTCAGAGGTTGCTGACATGTCAAATGTTACCCGCAGGATGGACTCAAGTCCACCTACTTCCTGTGGCAGCTGTTCCACATAGATCAAGACCTGAAGAAAGCTCAGCAGCGCATGTCCAAGGAGCAGAAGGCACTGGAAGCTGCTGCTAGAACAGGCATACTTGCTGACAAGGAGATAGAGGCTAAGCGCAAGGTCCAGGCTGGTATTCACCTGGATCGCATGAAGCTGGACAGACAGCTGAAGCGCAAGCGCACAGAGACAGACCAAAAAGTGGGTCTCACTCAATACAACCTACACTGCTCATTGCAATTGTCTATCGTGCTAGGTCCCTCCTGGCACTCAAAAACACCGGCAGGCCAAATTTCATCAGTACTGTCAAACTTCTTTTTGGATGTTGCAGTAGAGAGTAATTACTTGACCTGAACCACCGTGCCATGGTGATCGAGAGGCAGCATTGCTGCAGTGTTTTTGTGCTGCAACAACACAACCGCTAATGCCATGTCTGCAATGCATGCCAGACTGCTGCTTTGATGGAAAGCGGCCCTGCATTCAAATGAACTCCTGAAATCACGCTAGCAGCAAGCAGGCACGATGGATGACCCACTGACTGCTGGTCATGACATACTCTGATTGATGTTTGGATTGTTGCAGAACCCTGAAGTAGTGTCCCTAAAAGAAGACATCAAGCGTACAGGCAGGAAGTTGAAGCTGTGGGAACAGGAGCTGGAGCAGCGAAACAAAACCCAAGCCAGTCAGCACAGCAAGGTGGCCAAGCTCAAGGAAGACTTTGAGAAGGTCTCTGCAGGTAAGACTGCAGCAATATTGCACATTATACTGCAGCAACAATGCAGCACGTGCTACGATCCCCACTCAAAACATGAGACAAAGTCTGTGTCAAGAAGGCATACTGTACGCTAGTTGAGCGTGTCGCATATGTTGGTTTGTGCAAGCAATGTTGTCTTGCAGGCTGCAACATCAACTTGCCTATCTAGCAGTTGCCAAAGCTTGCCCCACTTGGCTGCTGACCTCCTCTGAAACTTAGACGAGGAAGTCACCAATTTTGCCCTTACGTTGCCTGGCCTTGAACACTTCTGCTGGCCACCTGTCCATCTGGGCAGGGTTCAACAGGTCAGAAAGTGTCACAAGTCTCGACACTTGTACAAGCGGACCCTGTTCTGAAGATACTGACTCATGCAACCCCCTGGCGTCTGGTCTATGCAAAGGCACAGCACCCCTCAAGCCGATCAAAATGAAAGCCAAGACTGTGTCAATGTGTCTGCAGCTCAGAGCAAGCTAGAGCAGGAGATGCAGCAGCAGCAAACAGAGGGCCTGCTGTTGCATGGAGATACTCTGGCAGAGTACCAAAGCAAAATGCCTTGAGCAATGACAAGGCTCGAAAAGCCAACACTGTGTTATGTTGTCAAAACCCAAAACTGTATCGCTTCGTTGAAAACTGACAACTCTGTCAATGTGTATGTAGCTCAAAGGCAGCTAGCGCAGGATATGCAGCAGCAGCAAGAGCAGGGCCTGCTGCTACATGGAGACATCCTGGCAGAGTACCAAAGCAAACCACCCCTCAAGCAATGACAAGTATTGAAAAGTCAAGCTTGTTTTAATGTGGCTACAGCTCAAAGCCAGCTGGATCAGGAGATGCAGCAGCAGCAAGACAGGGGCTGCTGCTTTGTGGGACCTGCTGGCAGAGTAACAGGGCTCAGCACCTGAGCAATGACAAGGCTTGAACAGCCAATACTTTGTCATGTTGTCAAGATTCTAAATTGTGTCGCTGCGTTGAAAAGCCAAGACTGTGTCACTGTGTCTGCAGCTCAAAGCCAGCTAGAGCAGGAGATGCAACAGCCGCAAGAGCAGGATTTGCTGCTGCATGCTTTCACCCTGGCTGAGTGCCAAAGCAGAACACCCCTCAAGCAATGATAAGTACTGAAAATCCCAAGCTTGCTTCTTTCATATGCAGTTGCGGTGCTGGCCCCATCGTCTGCACACCTTTGGATGACAAAATGAGCCTGCTGTATGGCCTACAGAATCAGGGTGAGGCATACCTACCTTGGTTCGCTTGGGCACAGGTATCAATCAATCAATCAAGCTTGCTTCAATGTGTCTGCAGCTCAGAGCCAGCTAGAGCAGGAAATGCAACAGCAGCAAGAGCAGGGGCTGCTGCTGCATGGGGATACCCTGGCAGAGTTCTCTAGGCTAGAGGCAGAAGCCAATGCCAAGACAAGCAAGAACAAGGCAGCGCTGAACACCCTTGCCACAACACAGCAGGTCAGCAGACCCAGCCTACTCAGGCGCTGACACTGTCTGAACATGCTTAGTACCACACAACACATCAGCAGACGCACCCAAACAGGCGCTGACGCTGTTGTGGAACGAGTGCAATGAATAGAATGAGATCAACCAGTAGGGTTCTGAGATTGTGATGGGATGTGCTGATCAGACGTCATGCATTCAGAAGCAGAAGGCTGCAGCCACAGGCTGTCACAATCAGGCACTTCAGTACTGACACCATGTGGCACAAGTCTGCTGCTGCTGTCAGGGTACAGCATTCAGTTCCCCCTGTCATCATGCGTCAGTGACTGTTCCAACTGCTGCCAGTGTGCCAGTTGCAAGGCAGATCTGTTGGCAGCTACCTCAGTGCAGTTGCAGGTGTTAGTCATATGCAAGTCACCTGTCATCCATACAATTCTTAGCCTGATCTGCATGTATGGCATCTGCTCTTGCATATTGTCACTGCTGACTTTGAGCAGTCTCTCAGATTGAGGTTAGCTGTCGGTTTTGCAGGCTGACAAGGAGGCGTTGCGGGACCTGCAGAGCACTAGTGATGCAATGCAGGAGCGCCTTGCACAGCTTGGTGAGTCCCAATCCCATTTGACTGATTGCCCTGACTATAATCACAGTCATGCAAAATCCTGAATATTCATGCCCTACCTGACATGTCCTTAACAAGCATGCTGCCTCACATGCAGAGCCCAACAGCCAGATGCAACTGCTGCAATGTGTATCATGCATTCCTGCTGGTACACAGCTTGCATATGGCATCAAGGACGCCTCCCGTTTGTTGTGCATAGTGGGTCACAATGTGCACATTTGTGTACAGAGCAAGACAAAGAGAGGACTCAGAAGCACCATGATGGGCTGGTCATGACCATCAATGAGGGCAAGAACAGCCTGCGGGAGAAGAGGAAGGAGCGCGGGGCAGCAGCAGATGCTAATCGCAAGGCTGGGTAGGTTGCTGCTCATGCCTCTGCCCTTCTGTTTGCACCATTCCAGTGCTTTGGCATGAACCCAACCTGCATCAGGACACTTCAAGGGATGCTCTACAAGACAGCTAATTTTCTTGCTGATTGCAAAGCAATTGAATCACACATCTGCAATCTGCCTTCTTTGGATGAACCGCCCCCCTGGCTGTACTGGATGGACCTCTTGGTGACAGAAGCCAAGCGTGTGTCGTATGCCTTGCTTTGGCAGGTCAAACCAAGTGTACCTCTGCGGCATGACTAGCAATGTGTGCTTGATTCTCAAGCCTTGCTTTGGATTGCATGCAGTGCGCATAGTGCCCATTTGGAGAAGCATGCTTGTGATGGGGTCTTGCTAGGCTGATTGCTTTCTTTGCACTAAGTCTTGTTCTTCCTGCAAATTGGTTAAACGGCTCTTGGGGCTTACAACCAGCTGTGTACCAGCAGTACTCAGTCTCTGCCTTGGGTCTTCTTGTGTGCAGTGCGCACAGAGACCATCTGCAGAAGAAGGTGTATGACTGTGAAGGAGCGCTGGCAGAGGCAAAAGCTGACCGCAAAGAAAGCGAAAGGGATCGCAAGATCCATGAAGCTGTGTCCAATCTGAAGCGGCTGTTTCCAGGTTTGTTTCCTGCTCTCATGTACACCACTAGGTGTACACGAGACATGTACATGCAAAGCTAGTCCTGACTTTCAACTCAGAACAAGCTCGATCTCTGAGTCTAAAGCTTGTCAGAACTTTAACTCAGCAACTGGAAGACCAGTCTCAACCTCTGATTCATGTCAAGATGCGTCTGAGAAGTCGTTTGTACAGAGCTATCAGCCAAAGCAAGCGTTATTGGTGTTTGCGCATGTGCCAGCTCCAGGTCATAGTCATTGCATGCACCAGTTGCTTGGGAGAGTTGACCGCTTTTGCTGCCAATATGAGCTGGTCTGCCAAATCCATCTGTTCCAGTCTAGTCAGCAGTGGCTACAAAGACATCTGGCACAATCATGTTGCCCAAGCCTTGACTGCTCCAGGGTCCAGAATCAACAATACAACAAAACAGTCAGGCACCTATACAGTGGAGCGCTTCCTGTCAGTATTGAGGTTTGCCTTTCAAGCTGCCCAGCATGCAAACAAAGGAGAGTATAAAGCAAGCACTGCAATTGCACCGACACTGGCCTGGCTTGCAGGGGTGTACGGGCAGGTCACAGAGCTGACCAAAGTCAGCCAGCGCAAGTACAACGTGGCAGTCACAGTTGCTCTTGGCAAGGAGATGGACTCAGTGGTGGTGGACAATGACAAGACAGCAAAGGAATGCATTCAGTTCCTGACAGAGCAGCGGGTGCAGCCCTTGACCTTCATCCCTTTGTCGTCAGTAAAGGCTCAGGCCATCCAGGACAGGCTGCGGCAGCTTGGAGGCACTGCTAAGCTGGTCATTGATCTGCTGCAGTATGAGCCACACTTGGACAGAGCTTTCAGATATGTGTGTGGGTGAGTTGCTTGCCTGCTGTCATCACTCTCGAGACCCTATGTCTGTGCAGCCTTCACAGCATAGCCCAATTCTGATGGGCTGCGGCAGCTTGGAGGCACTGCTGAGTTGTTCAGTGACCTGCTGCATTATGAGTCACATTTGAACAGAAGCTTTTGACATGCCTGTGGGTGAGCTGCTTGCCTGTTGTTATCCCTTCTGTGATGTTCATTCCTCTGGCCTGAGTCAAGGCTCAGGCCATCAAGGACAGGCTGCGGCAGCTTGGAGGCACCGCTGAGCTGGTCATAGACCTGCTGCAATTTGAGCCACACCTGGACAGGGCTTTCAGATATGTTTGTGGGTGAGGACGGATACACTTTGCTTTGTACCCTCTTGCTGCAGCAGTACTGTCAGTTGTCCAGCAGCGCCTTGCCACCTCAAAATGTACAGGCGCTCTGCTCAGGCAAAGCACAGTCTAGCCATGCTATCCATATCATAGACCCAGCAATCAATTCAGATACATTGGCCGCACCCAATTTACCTCACAACGCTAGCTGATTTGCAGGAACACCCTGGTGTGTGACACAATGGCAGAGGGCAAGCAGCTGTCATGGGGTCAGGGGGCTGAGAGGCATAAGGTGGCCACCCTGGACGGCACCTTGTTTGCAAAGGCTGGGACCATCACTGGAGGCATGGCTGGCAACCTTGCTGGTAGAGCACAGCGCTGGGGTGACAAGGAATATGACACCCTGAAGAAGGTACTGCAGCCCTGCTGTGATCCTGCACAAGATGTTGTCTTTCTGTTGTATTCTGGGTGCAGGCACCAAGTCATGCAGCTGCTCATGCTGTGATTCTCAACCACATGTGTTGTGGCAGGCCAGTGCTGCAATTTAAGCTTGCATGCAACCCATTGTGGCTGATGCTGTCAATTAGACCGCCAATGTTGGCCAAACAAGGAGACATTAGAGGCTGTCACTGCAGCCCTATGCAGCCAGAGCCTTGGCCTGCGTTTTGACCTCAATCAAGCCATTTGTGCACAGAGCTGCAAACAACACATTGTCAAGGGAAGAACAGACAACCTATGCTTGTGTATACAGGTTTGGGACCACACACACCCAGCGCTTGTGATGAAACGTATGAGAATGGTCAATAGTACCATGAGTGTCTTAATCATGCTGGTTATTGTTGTCATTTGTTGTACTTGGTATCACCAATCATGATTCCTACTGTGTTTCTTGATCATGCTGATTATTGATGTCACTCTTTTGTACTTGGTATCAGCAATCATCATTTCTGCTGTGTTTCTTAATCATGCTGGTAATTGTTATCATTCTTCTGTACTTGGTATGACCAACATCATTCCTACTGTGTTTCTCCATCATCACTGCTGTTGTACAGGAAGTGGCAGACCATCAGCGACAGCTGGATGCGCTGCCTAATGAGCGCGACTGCCGGCAAGAAGAGGAGCGGCTGGCTGCTGAGGTCCAGGGCATGGAGAAGGCTGCAGAGTACCTTGATCTGGACATGAAAGCCACCCTTGAGAAGCAGCAGAAGACTGACGCTGAGGTCAGTGGCCCTGCTTTTGCAAGCCATACTATTCAAGCTTTCTTGTGCCCCGTACCTTGAACTCCTTGCCCTGCAGTAGGGTATAGATTGAAGGGTAAGACTGCTCCAAATTCAGAATTGATGAATGATGATATGATATGGTATGATATGATGAATGATGATGAAATGATCTGAATGATGATGATGATGATGATGTGATGATTGATGATGATGATAAATAGTGAGCTTCAGGCCTTGTTGACCTGATCAAGGCAATCGCAAAGCGCCAGGCTGTCCTGCATGACCAGCAACAATGCAGGGACTACTATGATGACAGCAAAACATGCTTTTACTCAACAGTGAGAAAAGCTAAGCGTGTGTCGCAGCAAAGGCAAGATGTAGTGACAACATTTGGATTGCTGTGCAGATTGCTAGTTTGACAAAGGAGGCACAACAGCGAGCTCCTGGGCTTGCTGACCTGAACAAAGCAATCAACAAGCGGCAGGCAGACATGACTGCTATGGAGAAGCAGATCAATGCTGTCAAGGACTCCATGTACGGCCCAATCAGCAAGCAGGTCAGGTCAAAACCAGTTTGGCACCTGTTGTGTTGTGATGTCTGTAGTGCATTGAAGCAGAAGCAGATCAATGCTGTCAAAGGCTTGATGTATGGCCTCATCAGCAAGCAGGTGAGGTCAAAGTACACTTGGGCAACTGTTACATGTAAGTGCCTTATGTGCATGGCATCAGAAGCAATGCTTTCTGCAGTCTGTGCTGAACTCATCAGTCAATTTGATCAGATGCTCTGACTCCGACTTCCCTCAGTCAGCACTCTTCACATATGCCCTCTCTCAAGCATTTTTGGGCACATATTACTGCACTGTGCAAACAACGCTCACAAAGAAGATGGCTGGACGCTCCTGTCACAGCAGTGCCTTACATCACCGGCGATGCCAGCTACATCGCTTGCATTCAAGCACAGGTTTTGGGCAGAATACACACCTGCAATTCAAGAACACTGGCTGTGTCTACTTGGCCTGCTGATTGATTTGTTTGATTTGACACCTGTGCCTGTGCGAACATCAGGTTGGTAACAGGTATGCCTCACCCTGTTTCTGTAGGCCATGCAGCAGACTTATCTTTGCACCCAAAGGTGTGCAGACAATGAGGTCAGCACTGCAACAGCATATCAACCTGTATCTATCCCAACCCATTGTAAACCCATGAGCCTGCTGCAATCACCTTAAATGTGGTCTGCTTGTCAAATGCAGCTTGGCGTCAGCAGTGTGAGGGAGCATCTGGAGGGGGGCATGCAAAGGGTTGAAAAGTTCAATGGGCAGAAGCTGAATTTGAGTGCCCAGGCCTCCAAAATCAAGCAGGCCATTGCTTATGAACAGAGCAATGATGCAGGTATGCTGCTAAAGTAGTTTCTCTTCATCACGACTGCATTGGGCACCAAGGAAAATGTCATTATATCAAATGGTCCTTACTCAGAAGTAACATTGTAGTCAGAATGCAGTGCTTGGTTTCCAGCTGTATGGTCCTTACATCAAGAAGGTCCTTACATCGAGTGTCCTTACAAAGAGACTTTGCTGTACTGCAAATTCTGCTGTAAAAGATTAGCCACTGCTGAATTGCTTTTCCAATTCAGTCTGGACATTGCATGCCAATGACTACGCCAGTCCTGCCTCTGTAAGCACCTCATCAGGACCTCACCCCGTTCATCATGCAAGTAAAGTGAGGCTGAGAGGCAGTCGTCTTGCTGCAGTGTCACTCTTGTTTTGCATCCCTGCCAAGTTCAGCTCAGGAAAATGCATCATACACAGCCAATAAAATTTCTCTGTTGTGTTGTGGATTGTGGTAATTTGGTGCAGGCAAGAAGGTGAAAGAGCAGGAGAAGGAGGTGGCTGACCTGAAGGCCAAGCTGGCCAAGCTGGAGGAAGAGGAAGCAGCTGGCAGGCAAGCCAGGCAGAATCAAGAAGCTGACCTTGAAGCCAAGGTAAGCGCTACTGCTTGCGTGCAACATCTGCTGCAAGCAGAGTGCCAATTAGTAGTGCCAAACAAGCACAGTGGTGCCAATGAAGCTATACAGCAGCTTTGCATCAGTTGTAGCCTCCTGTTTAGGTTCCAAGACTTGACTCGTTTAGTCTGCATCCGCCAGTGGCTATCTGTACATCACAAGTCTGCATGGCACTGCAACCTTGCTGCAGTTGCATGTGGGTGTCCCAAGAAGCTGATGATTGGGCTTGCGTGTGCAGAATTGTGAGTTGCAAAGGCTGCAGCGACAGACTCAAGATCTGCAGACTCAGATTGAGGACCTGAGAAAGGCAGCTCAGAAGCATAAATGGCACATATCAAGTCAACATGTGACGCAGCGCATCTCACATTATGTTGCTGCACACAAATGTTTCCTTGATCTGGTCTGTGTCTGCAGAGCCATGACTTGCAAGAGTCACAGCAGCAGACTCAAGATCTGGAAACCCAGATCAAGGAGCTGAAGAAGGCAGCATCGAAGCACACCAGCAAGTATCAAATCAGTACAAGATGCAGGACATCGCACATTATGCTGCTGCTCATTTGTGTTCCCACCATCTGGTCTGTGTCTGCAGAATTGTGAAGTGCAAGAGCTGCGACGGCAGACTCAAGATCTGGAGACTCAGATCAAGGAGCTTTGAAGAAGGCAGCAGCGAAGCACAAGCAGCAAGTCAACACATGACGCAGGACAGCTCACAGTGTGTTGCTGCACAGGCACATGCGTGTTCTGACAATCTGGTCATGCTGTGGGTCTGTGTCTGCAGAATCGTGAAGTGCAAGAGCTGCAACGGCAGACTCAAGATCTGGAGACTCAGATCAAGGAGCTGAAGAAGGCCGCAACAAAGCACAACCAGCAAGGGGCGGCCATCAAACGCAATGCCAACAGCGAGCAGGCTGCTGTGGACAACCTCAAGATGCGTCGGGCTGACCTGATTGGAGCTGCTGCCATGGAACAGGTCTGCCTTTGTGTATGCACTCTCCTGCAGATGTTCAATGCTGTTAAGGACAAGCTGCTGCCATGGAACGGGTCTGCCTTTGTACACTCTCTACGCTGCAGATGTTCAGTGCTGTTGGGGACAAGCTGCCGCCATGGAACAGGTCCGCTGTTTTACACCCACTGTGCTGCAAATGTTGACCACTGTGTAGGGCAAGCTAGCGCCAAGGAACAGGTCTGCCTTGTGTATGCACTCTCCTGCGGATGATAATGGCAGCTTACAAACTGGAAGATGGCTTTCAACCGCATACATGATAAGGTGCAGACTGGCATGCGAATGCAGAGCAGCCCAAAAAAATGAGCAATAGCCAAGGCCAGCGCTGTGATAGACTTCTTTGCTCATGCCCATTTCAATTCATTTCTGAGTCACATCAAGCAAGCAGAGAGAGACATAATGAGACAAGCAGAAGGCATAGTTTGCAAGCAAGCAGAGCCTGCACTACATGAGCAGACATGCTTGCTGCAGATTCAGCTGCCCAGGGCAAAAGGTGATGAAGAAGAGGACATGGACACAGAGGAGCAGGTGGCTCAAGCTACCACCTCAAGTGACCAGGTGCGTGATTTCCAGCTCTTATGCCTTGACCGTTTGTTTTTTCCAGTTGCTTGACCTCTGCCTCCTTGCTTGTCAAACAGACATAGGCAAGGCTGTGCAGTTGGCAGTTCTGAAGTCTGTCAATCAGTTTCAAACTTGTTGTGAAGCTGAGACAAGGGTGACATGCAGCTGTCTAACAGCCAGTACTTGCAATGGCAGGCTGTACCTGTCATGTCTAAGACTGTGCTGTGACAGCCTGTGAATCACAGCTTATCCAGCTTACACTGGACCAAAGTTTCAGCACAGTGTGGTGTGTGCGCTTTGAACCAAAAATTTGAGAATCAGAAGCCGCTGCAGCCTGGCTCTGCAATTTACTATGTCTCTGCCCATGCAATCTGGCTCTGCAATTGGCTATGCTTCTGCCCATGTGCATGCACACTGATGCCCCAATTGCAATGGCTGCAGTTGCAGGTGCAGCTTGACTACAGCAGCCTGAAGCATGAACACAAGACGGCAGCAGACAGTAGGCAGCGTGACAAGCTGAGCAGCCAATTTCAAGCTGACATTGAGGAGCGGTCTACCCTGCTGTCCAAGCTGGCACCCAACCTCAAGGCTGTTGAACAGTATGAGGCTGTCAAGGTGAGAGAGCCTATGCTTGTGTGGCTTTGGGCCCTTTGAGCACCTTCCAGAGAGGTCGCCAGCACTGAAAGAATCACCACCTGGTGCTGAGCAACGTATGCATTATGCTGCAATGTTGCATTTTAGCCTGCTGTGGCTAGCTGGCAGCCTGATGCATTTCTCTTATACTTCACACAAGAGTCATCGCCAAAAGGAGAGTGTCTGTCAGGCCATGACCTTCGTCCTGCTGCCCTTCTGAGGAAACCCTTTCACCTCTTGATGTTGAGGCGTGCTAGAGGGGGAGCTAGGTGTGCTTCAGCATGCATGTAGCAGCCGCACAACAGCTACTTGCATGTGAATGATGCTGGTATTTGTTTTGTAGGAGCGTGAGAGAGGGAGCATGGAGGAGTTGGAGGAGGCCAAGCAGCAAGCTCACAAGGCCACCCATGCCTTCAATGCTGTGCGCCAAGCCCGCTTTGACACTTTCATGCAGGCCTTCAACCACATTAGCGCTGGCATTGACCGCATTTTCAAGGTACTCACAACCTGCTGTTTGCCACATGCATTTAAGCCATGCAAATCATTGACTTTGAATGGTCTTGTGTGCAGCTTCTGCAAGCCCTCAGCCACATTGACCGCATCTTCAAGGTGCTTGCAGTTTGCTGGCTGCCATGTGCATTTGAGCCATGCAAAAGTTGCATGTGAAAGGTGACCTTCAGCTGTCTCTAAGCTCATGATTTGCACAACCTCAAAATGGGCAGCAGATCAGGCTTCATCAATACAGCCTGTGCCAGTCTTTGGCAGAACAGATGCAGTTTGTTGCACATCAACCGCCAAATTGCCTAGTCCTACTCCAGATAGGCTCATATGCTTACATGCTCGTTGGCAGAAATGATGCGTGTCAAGAAAGGTTTAGGCAGTCATCATGCTTGAGTTTGTTCATGTGCAGGACTTGACAAAGAGCAGTGTGCACCCGATGGGCGGTCAGGCCTACCTGAGTCTTGAAAACAGCGAGGACCCCTTCTTGCATGGGATCAAGTTCACAGCCATGCCTCCCAGTAAGCGCTTCAGAGAGATGGAGCAGTTGTCTGGCGGCGAAAAGGTACAGCAAGTTAGCACACGCATGCACTGTTTACTTAGTTGGTGACCTGGAAGCAGACTCCCAAAACTGCACTGACGCCCATGCTTTGAAAAAACGCAGATATTGCATATCATTGCAACATGCACTGTTTAGCCTCTGTCTACCCGAGCTTGTTGATTCTCACAGCCACCTCCCAAAACAAGCTCAAGTCTTAGGCTGCTGCACTCTTTCCTCTTGCTGCCTTGTCTATAGACCGTGCCTCATGAACGATTTGGGACACCAAGTCTGAGCAGTGCATACTTGCAGCTAAAGGATCTGCAGCCCTTCAGTGAAGTATTGTAATGTGCTGCAAATTGCCTGAGGATGCTGCTGCTTGGCAAACAAAGTGCTCAAAAGGAGCAGGAGTCACCAGTCTCTATAGCCCATGGCTATGGAAGCCTGTTACAGGTTGTCATGTAATCCCCTGTTGGCATGTAACAGCTTTGCATTCCAATGCGTGCTCAAGCAATGTACTTTCTTGTGCAGACAGTGGCAGCATTGGCTCTGCTGTTTGCCATCCACACCTACCAGCCTTCTCCATTTTTTGTGCTGGATGAGATTGATGCCGCTTTGGATGCAAACAATGTTGCTAGAGTGGCCAACTACATCAGGGAGAAGACAAGAGACAGTGCTCAGGGCGCTTTCCAGAGCATTGTGATTTCCCTGAAAGACAACTTTTTTGAGAAGGCAGATGCGCTTGTGGGCGTCTGCAGAGACACTGATCTTGGTTGCAGTGCAACCCTTACTTTTGACTTGAACCGTTTTGTGGGATAGGATGCATCAGATGCGCCTTTCAGGCAATACTTTCAAGTGAAACCATATTTACCAGATTGTCTGTAGATTAGGGTGTGAACAAATCGGGATCCTTGTAGCTGTAGTTTTGAAGTACCGCTTTCTGACTATCACATGAGTCACAGTATGATGACAGGTCAAACTGCATCTGTACCTCTCAGCAGCACATTTACGCATGCCATCTCGGCCCCCATGCCACGCTCGCTCTTAACGTTTGCATTACAGCTTTAGGGTACTCTAAGGCTGGTCGTCAAGATCCAAACAAGCTCGTAGATAATGCAGTGGATGTGAATCAGCTGCTGGGTCAGAAAAGCTTGAAGGCTGCAGGCATGTTGCATCGCCCATTTGCAGACTGGTGTTCAAGAGAGAGAATATTGTTACATGCTTTAGCCAGCCAACAAGGCTGATCACATGTGCCACACTGTGGCAATGACTATATGTCCATGAAATTCAGG
>BDIU01000046.1:6576-45346 GCA_002118135.1 Trebouxia sp. TZW2008 | reverse complement strand
TACAGGCTCTAGCAATGCCACTGCGACGACCAGCAGCAATAGGAAGCTGGTGACAACCAAGCCTAAGCGCTGCATGTAAAATTGCATATCAAAGTGTGGCTTGAGCTCAACAGTAAACTTACTAAGGGGCAGTATGACATGCTGGACAGGGGTGTGTGACTGAATTGCTCAAGTGCATGGCTCTGAAACCAGCCGTGTGACCATGACCTTCGACTGTTTCGGCGCTTTCTTCAACAACTTGAGCTTGGCAGAGCGTCGCAACTGTGCCAGAAGTCATCAGGGATAGCCGCAGCCACAACACGCCAAACTTGCCAGATTTCGTAGATGTCTGATCTCGAGGAGGACCTGTTTGGCAAAGACTCCGACGACGAGAGCCCACAGCAGCAACAGCATCAGCGCAAATCTCCTGCCTTCCAACAGCCTGCTCGAAGGATCGGTGACGACGAGGATGAAAGTGACGAGGAGGATCAGCCCCAACAACGCCAAAGACCTATTGGACCCCCGCTGCACCTGAACGCTGAGCTGGTTGACTTGCCTGCAAGAGACAGCATCAGACTGGTCAGACTTTCGAACATTTTGGGTTTGGAAAGCCAGCCATACGAGCGCAGCACCTTCCAGGCTTCAAGAGAGTACTATGAAGATGAGCAGGGAGCAAGGCGAATAAAGCTTACCAACAAGCTGCGGTGGCGAGAAGCATTTGATGAGGATGGACAGCCTATCAGACAAAGCAATGCACGTTTTGTGCAATGGGAAGATGGCTCTTGGCAGCTGCTGCTGGGTGATGAAGTTTTGGATGTCAAAGAGCTTGACATGCAGCAAGACAACAGCTTCCTGTTTGTCAGGCATCAAGGCGTGATACAGGTCAGCAGCTGCCATCAAATACCTCTCTGCTGCACATTCAAACCTGCCAGCTTGACTCAGGAGCAAATAATGCATTTAACAGAAGCTGTCAGTGCATGTGCCACATATATGTGTAATGTGTAGGGACAAGCAGCGTTGGAGACCAAGGTAGCGCTACAGCCAGCCAGCTTAAGCAGCAAACTACACACACGACTGACAGCTGCAGTAGATAAGCGTCATACCAAAGTTAACAAGGTCAGTCCCTTTCTCCTTGTAGACACACACACCTGACAGCTGATCTTGTCCCTATCCTCAGTCAGTACACAGTTGCAGCTTGTTCTGCTGTAATCTTGAGGAGTGAAGGTAATTGTCTCTGTGCCATTGGTCGTGAGAACATTGAGTTCCAATGGGTTTTGCTATCATGCATGTAACTCTTTGTAGGTGCGGCACACAGCCACAGTTTCAAATCCTGCACAAGAGAAGGAGCAGCGAGCCAAAATGGAGGAGCAGCGGATACGAGATAGGGAGAACTTGCAAAGGCGACAGGTGCACCATCATCAAAATTTGCTTAAAACGAGTCCATAGAGCATGGCATGAGACTTGTCAATGCCAGTCTGCATTTGTCACCGATCAACCTGCCAACACATTGCCATCGACTTTTGATATTTTGGTGGTGGTAGACGTCATAGGCGTGAACATGCATGACGCAGGCATGGAACTTATCTCTGGCTGGTCCTCATGAAGTATGCAACATACCAGATACACAACCCATACCCACAATGCAGTTGTACAATGCAGTGGCACATGGCCTGAAGATTCATAGCTACACAAGTGAGACTGCACATAACTTGCAGGGCCGTGAAATGCGCAAGTATGCCCAGCCACCTGCACGTGTGCGTGGGACTGCTGGCATCACTGCAGACTACCTTGAAGCAGTGGAGGCTGAGTCTGACTACGATGATGATGGCATGACGGCCTCCAACAGAGCGCGTAAGAGTCTGCTGTCCCGGGACAGACTGGATGAGCAAGCTGAGGTACCGCTTCTCTGGCATGTGTAAACGCAAATGCTGAGTGCAATGACTTCTTTTTGTAAGGACACTTGACGTAAGGACATTCTCAATGTAAAGACAACACATCTGGGAACCAAGCACTGCATTTTCACTGCAGTGGTATCTCTGAGTAGTTTGATGTAAGGTCAATCTCCTTGGTAACCAAAGAAGTTGTTACAAAGAGAAGTCAATGTGTCATTGCAAGACATGCAGCAAAATGCATCAAGATGGACATCAGTGCGACGTAACAGATTTGCTTCTGTAACTGTCTATAATGCCAATTGTGTAAGGCCGGCATCAACATCAATGCATCTAGTGCATCAGCAAGACTCGACTAGTTGGCACTGAGTCCACACATGCACTGTGTGAAGCAAGTAGGATCAGCATGCCATTGAGTATCACTGTGCCAGTGGCGAAGCAAAGACTGAGGAAATCAGCTACCTTACTGCCTTGCCCTTGGGACACGCAGTCTCATGTTTGGCATAAAGTGAGTCACATCTTTGTAGGCCATGCCATTGGCTTTTTGATCATGTGCAAAGACATAAATAGATGATGACCAGCTAGCTGCAGCCAGTTGTTCAAGTTTCAGGCGTGGCACTTCTGCAGGCTGAGATTTGACTGCCGATGCTAGCTTCACAATGGCAGCGTTGCTTACTTGGACCCAATATATAGCAAGCACCACACCATCAAGGTCTGTTGTCTTGTAGGCTGAGGCTGAGAGGCGGCTGGGGCAAGCTAAACGGGCAGCTCCTGCTGGCAGGCCAAGACCCTCCCCGGCCAAGAGGTCCAGGCCCACTGCAGTCAGCAGCGATGAGGAGCTGAGTGAACAGGAAGGCAGCGATGGTGACGGCAATGCTGACATGGTGCGCTTCTGTGCACGCCATAACAGAAATAGTAATGTAGTACACGTTCAAGCAAAGATGCTAGGTGTGTGTGGCACAGTCCTGCTGCGTCAGGCGGAATTAAGTTGAGCGTCAAAGTAAGGCATTTGATGTTGAAGGTCAGACAAGACAATGTCATTCTAGACATTCTTCCTAGCATGTCATGACACTGCACAATTTGTTTTGCATGCTGATACTGGCACCAGCATCATTCAGCGTTGCAAACATGCTTGCTAGTGAGGTCCCACGACCCTGCTGGGTGCATACAGAAGCAGTAGTCTCCTCGCAAACAATCATGTCCAATACCATTGTGTACCTAGCCTGCAGTCAGCAACTCAAGCAATTCAGTGATATGAACAACACTCCAAACAACGGCTGCAGTAGTAGCTGCACTGCACCTGGTTGCGCACAAGCTGTCTACTACATCATTGGCTTGCACAAACTATCGACCTGATGAATTGCAAGCCTGCTGCTGTTTGCTGGTTTGACTTTCTTGGACTCAGTGGCATTAGCTGTGCGCAAGCTGTCTGCAACATGGATCCTCCACACATGCTAAGCTTGCTCCTGTTTGCTGGTGTGACTGTCAGTGGCATTGGTGGCTGCAGATCTCAGATGATGATGAAGTTGAAGAAGATGCTCCAGACACTGAGCAAAAGCCCAAGGCCCGCCGTGGTGTCATCATTGAAGATGACGACGATGACTGAGACCTTGCCACATACCTTGTCAAGCAGCTTCACTTGCAGCGATTGCTGCTGCTCGGTAGCCGTCTCATCAGCGCCTGGTAGTCTGTCTCGATAGTGGAAGGCATTTCTGCCATAAACTAGCAGCCTAGAATGAATAATAATGGCTGAATGGCAATTTGGACATGAGTTACCATCAGTTTTCCCTGGATGCAGTGATCAAATGCCTTCCTGACGGGAGTCAACTGTCCTATTTGCGGCACAAAAGCCCAGCAGAGGTCATCAATTGCTTTGTGACGTTTTTGATGACTCGCAGCATATGGCAAGAGCACAGTCAAGCTGTTGATGCATAATGATATGGCTCAACAACAACCTTTATGGCTCCCTGGAGTTTGAAGGTCATTGCTGAACAGCATTCACCCTTTCGCTCAGTTGTTGCATAGGTACCCGAGTCACTATGCAACAATCTGCTCTTTCGTTGTCAGAGTCCCAACTGCTGCTGTTGAGCAGCGACGAGAGATCAACTGACATAGACAACGCCTCATGAAAATTTTATTTAATGTTTGTTCAGTGATGCACAGTGAGCAAGAGTTTGTGTTGCGCAAAATCTGCGTTGTGGGTAACACTTTAGATTCACCTTGACATTGGCATCAGAATGACCACGTTCTGCCATGAGTTCTGCCGTCGACGTAAGCAAAGTTCAGGCGTATTACTGATGGGGCCTGATCAGGCTCAAAGCGAGACCCAAGTGGGAACAACTCGTGAGTTTCGACCATTCCGGGCACCCGCTGTGGCATGCGCGTCAATGTAGCGATGCTCGCAACGCGCTCTATATTCAGGCGCAAGTTTGCGTGTAGCCTTGTTATCAGCCACAGGCCCTGGCCTTGGACAAAGACTGAGTGATCCATCCATGCACAAAACTGGTTTCGATAAATTAGCGCGAGGATCCATCTCGCTGCATGTCGTTGTTGCAAGGCATCAAAGCGCTCGCAAGGCCGCAGTCCAGCAATGACCGGTCCTTCTGGTTGGCTGACGAGCGTGTGAAGGCTTGCTATGAGTGTGACGTCCCGTTTAACCTTATTACCAGACGGCACCATTGCCGCGTGTGCGGGCGGATTTTTTGCGCCAACTGCACAACCAGCTGTTCCTTGGAGTCAGGGAGCTCGCCGGAACGCGTCTGCAATTTCTGTGAGTGTCGGCATCGCGTCCTGAACACTTGAGCTGTGCTTTGCTTCGGTATGGCACCAACAAGTGACCTGCTCGCCCAGGCTACCGTCTGCACGTGGAGTCTGCCCAAGCATCCAGGACAGCTACAAATCGTCGGCGCTACAGCAAAGTGTCGAGCTTGTCCTCAACAGTGTCACAGCCTTTGTAAGCTTATGTGCTGAACACCTTGTGCCGCCTAGTACAAGCAATGACTTTTCTGTTTCTCAAATGTCCTGTCACACTTCCAGCATACCATGGACCGTGCCGTGAGATCGCCTGGACAAAGATTCACACTTGCATGCTCGTTTGAACCATTGATCATTGTTGCAGGGACCATATATTGCAGGGACAGCAAATGCCGTCTGCTTTGCCATGCAGGTATACAACTGCAATAGTCAGCCCAAGCAGAGCGCCACAGTATCTGCTGAACTCAGGGCCAAGGCGCACAGATGACCATAAAGCAGACGCAGAACAGAAGCTGGTATGGCTTTCACTCCTTTCCAGCATTCCCTTGCAGCTTTTGTTCAGGATACCAGCACAGCCTGGGCTGGCAGGCTTGCATGCGGTAGCGGCAGTCAATGAGTAGCTGTGGGGTGAGTGTAGGTACGCACTGATGCAAACAAGAGCCTGAAGGGGCAGCGGGATCCAGCCCTGACTTGGGATGTGCCCCAGCCCCTAGAAGAGCATGCTACAACGCTAATGCACCAGGTGTTTTTTTGTCTCCGTAGATTTGCTGCAACGCCTTGCTGTACAATGTCAGCATGGCCAGCAAGCAATTTGCATGCATTGTAATGCAACACCTAAATGGAGCACTTTGATGTGCATGCTCATTGTGGGCAGCAAGCAGTTTGCATGCATAGAGTTGCTTAGCATGACAACCTGCTGCTTGCACTCCGTTGTCGTGTTTGAGCCACTGCTCGTTTGGCCTTGTGTGCCCCTTCATGTACAAGCTAGCAAGCATCACCCACACATTCCCAGTGAGTGCTCGGCTTACAGAGTGTGCACTACCTTCTTGTGCAGCATGAACAGGGGGCAGTTTGGCATTGAGATATGGATCCTCATTAGATTGGGTTCTCCCCTTCTGCCAAATCAGAGTCAGGCCTTTTGCCACACACACCTGTCACCTGTGCTACAACCTGTTATACATCACTACCGTGTGCAGCATCACACCTAACAGCACTCTAGTCTATAGTGCTGAGAGTCAAGGCCCTGGGTCTAGAGTCAGAAGCTTGGGTCCAAGTCTGCTGTGTATCAAGCATTTGGTGTGGCTCAGCAGCAACTGGCAGCAGTGGGCAAATCTTGTGCAACCGGACCAAAGTGACTTTGGTCTGCAGGAACAGGACTGTCAGCATGTGGGTGCTGAGAGTCAACGCCCCTGCTCCGGAATCAGCCTCAGTCAGACAGTCAGGCCCAAGTCTGCAGCGCATCAATCCTTTGCAAATGTGGCTCAGCAACACCTACCTGGCGGCATCAGCAAGGCAAATTTTGCGTCACGGGACTCAAATGACTCTACTCTGCAGGAACAAGATGGTCAACACTCAAGTGCTGAGGGTCAAGGGCCCGGCTCTGGATCCAGCCCCGGTCAGGCGCTCAGGCCTAACTCTGCTGTGCATCAAGCCTTTGCAGATGTGGCTCAGCAGCATCTGGCAGCAGTAGTAAGGCAGATCCTGGTGGCTGAAGGTGCTGAGGACCTTGCAGTCTGGCAACCAATCATCACCAGGCTAGCCCTGGACGCAGCCCATGCAGTGCTGCCTTCTGCATTGGCAGCCTTTGGGGTTTCTGATCCGCGCTTCTACATCAAGGTAACGCAGCTGAATGGCATTGCAACGCTCATGAAGCATGTGCCTCCTGGACAGATGGCGCAGCACACAGCATGCCGCATGCAGCACACAGCATGCATAGCATGCACAGCACACAGCACATAGCGCACAGCACCTCTTGCTAGACAATGCCAATTCTGCCAGACGCTCATGGCAAGGTCTGCCACATGAGCTGATTACATGCAGCTGCAAAGGCATCTACAATGCTTGCTCTCATTACCTGACAATCCTTGCAATGCATGCCAGCTGCACCTTTGCTATGCCTTGTCTGCCATCAGCTTCATCATAAGGCTGTGCTTCCAGGTGAAGAAGGTGGCTGGGTGTGGGTCTCCACATGACCGCCGTGTAGTGCATGGCCTGGTGTTCTGCAAGAATGTGGAACACAAGCTGGTCTGACGTTCTGCAAGGATGCTGTACCTCATCTGCGTGTGAGCAGTATCCTCACCACTGGCAGTGATTTCAGGGGAAGAGGGTGTGCCCTCTTGATGACAGCCGCACAACAATTGGCCCTTGTCTGCGCTTGACCAATGCCACTGTGGTTGGCTGTGGTACAGGTGAAGCGGGTGGCTGGGTGTGGGTCTCCAGATGACAGCCGTGTAGTGCATGGCTTGGTGTTCCGCAAGAATGTGGTGCACAAGCTGATGCGCACACACATCACACAGCCACGCATCATGATGCTTGGCAGCATGCTGGAGTACCACCGTACCATGGGCAAGCTGTCTTTCTTTGACACTTTGCTTGAGCAGGTAATGAAAAACAGTATGCGTCTGTTTTGACACCTGATTCGAGTAGGTGCACAGGCAACAATAGTGCATTTTCAGAGCACAAGCTGGACCTGTACTTTACAGCTTGCATAGCAGGTCATTCAACTTCAATACAGCATCTTATTTGACATCTTGCTTGACCAGGTCAAGAACAGTTGGTTCTCTGCATCTTCCACAGCACATATTAGGTTTATGTGTGCAGATCTTGCAACACCGATGCAGCTGCTGTGTCACGGAAGGAGCGTTACATGCTATAAAGCTTTGTGACATAAACTTCTGGAAGCATTTCTGTTTTGGAAAGCAGCCTGTTTTGACACAAGTTATTAGTGACAAAGACTTGTGATTTGGCGGTTTATGGACCTATCTGATACAATTATAATAGCTGGCAAAACAATATCTGCTTGTACATATAATGCTAGAAGACCATATCAGCATGACCTATGACTGCATGTGACTGAGACTGTGCTTCAATGCTGCAAATGTCACTGCAGGAGCATGAGCATCTGAGGATCACTGTGGAGCGTATTGCTGATTACAAACCAGACGTGTTGCTGGTTGAGAAAAGCGTGGCCAGATATGCTCAAGAGCTGCTACTGCAGAAAGGCATTTCTGTGGTGTTGAATGTCAAGAGGTCGCTTCTCAACAGGCTTGCACGCTGCACACAAGCTCAGGTGAATGCCAGTGCCATTCATTTACCGTGTGTTTGGGTGTTGTGACAACACTTGGTCACTTGCTGCATGTGCTGAAAGACCATGCAAGCAAGCAGGCACACACTTTGCATCTACACTTCATCTCTGTAGTGTTGCTACGTAGCACCATGCACTGGGCCAATGTGCAGAGTCATTCTGATTGTTTGCTGAATAGTGCATGCATCTTGTTCACAAGAGCCGCCCCAGTGAGACGTTTGCTTGATGCAAGGATTACTCATATGTGCTGACATCAAGTCTTCATGCATGCAGATAGCGTCATCAGTCGAGGATCTGAACAACCACTGCATTGCCTTCTGCAAGGAGTTTCAGGTCAAGGTGCTCAAGTCCATGAGAAAGGTATGCTTACTCTCATTTGTGACAACTTATCTGCTTTGGCGTATTCATGCAGCCCTTCAGCTTGACTGCTTTTGGCTGGCGTACTACGCTTGGCCAGCTTTCCTTACTGTTGCACAAGCCTGCAATCAGCAAACATGTTGAGTGTTCCTGGCTCATACCTTCATCAAACCTTTTGCAGTTCTGCACTGCCAAACATAGCGTCATGCTTGCAACAGCACGTCTATGATATTGCGATGAAGAGCATGTTCACACTGCCTGCCCAATGTCTGAACTCTGAACCCCAAACGCCATTGCTCTGACCCCAAAACCTATCACCTCTTCAGGGTAGCGCCATCTTGAATGCCAGCGCTTCTTCAGCTGAGTTGGGCAGCACAGACCCCATACCCTCCAGCCCCGGCAAGCCGTCCCCTCCCTCCCCCCTGCGCAAGCTGAGGCGCAGCACCAGCTCACAAGGCTCTGGTGGTTCTGCCAAGCATGGCAGTACTGGTCCACGAACCCTGATGTTCTTCAAGGGTTGCCCACGTCCCCTAGGTTGCACTATCCTGCTGCATGGGCCAGATGCTGATCAGTTAGCTCTGCTGAAGAAAGTCACCAAGGTAGGCCCCACTGTTTCTGCTAAGCATGGCAATACTAGGCCCTACAGGTGCTGCCAAGCATGCCAGCACTGGTCCGCAAACCCTGATGTTCTTCAAGGGTTGCCCACGCCCCTTGGGTTGCACCATACTGCTGCATGTGCCTGATGCTAATCAGTTACCTCTGCTCAAGAAAAAGTTACCAAGGTATGCCCAAATATTGTATCAAGCACAGTAGCAGCTTTGCACATGAGTCCTCATGCAAGATGCTTTCTGAGATTGCTTTGCTCATGCTTGCATTTTGCTGTCTGCGCTGCCTGTTATGCACAGCTGCAGCTTCGCGCGTCAGTGCACATGCAAAGTCCTTGCGGAGTCTGCTTTCCCGATGCCTGCAGTCTCAAGTCCACAATGCCTATGCTGCAAGACTGCAGCTTTGCATGAATGCTCATGCAAGCTTCTTGCTTTCTCCAAGCTGCAGGCATCTAGTCTATGCTGCCTACGCTGCACGCTTAGAGCCTGCCTTTCTAGCTGATTACACAGCAGTGCAAAAGCCTCACATTCATTTCTGCCCATGCCTGCAGTTTGCAGTCTATGCTGCCTATGCTGCACGCCTGGAGACTGCCTTCTTAGCTGACGAAACAGCTTCTGCCAAAGCAGTGCTATACAGTGCTCCTCCATCACCCTCACCACCCTCTCACAGCGCATCCAAAGCAGACACCTCAGAGCCTGCGCCTACACAGCTGCAGGTGCGTCAGCTATCATGCAACCCAGATTCACTATTGTATCCTCCATGCTCAGGAATGACAAAGACTTGCACGTGCTCATGCAACACAATTACTGCAATGTTGCGCTGCCTTGGATGTAACAGCAGACATTTGTTTATGCTAATGCTCATGCTCAGACAGTTCCAGCAGTTGATGGTGTGCCTAAGCCAGCACACCATGCATGCAAATGTAGTGTATGTCTGGCCTGGCTAAGACTTGTACATGCATTAGCAGTGTTTGCTTGTTTCTGGTTGTTGCAGCAATTTCAAACGTCTACCTGCAATGCTCCTGTTTTTCAGGGCTGTGCTTTTATGCAGAACGGTCATGAAGGTCCAACAGCACGGAGCCCTGAAGCTACGCAGAGTCAGGAACCTGCTAGTCCTGTCAGCTCTGCAGGTCAGTTCAACTGCTTTACCCACAAGATCTTAATTCTTCATTGCCTTTTGATCACATCTTCAGATGATTCAGCAGGCACTGATCTCACATGACTACTTGTGGTCATTGTCGTTCATCTTGAGTGCTTCTGACAAGCTGTTGCGTAGATGAGCCTGTGCTGCGCAAACTTTGCTTGTTTATCTGCATAATACGCCGCTGTGTGCTACGGTCAAGGTTCTGCTATGTTCTGCAGAGCATCATCATAGCTACTTGCATGGCTTGATTAACGTCATAATCCCTTTCCTGTGCCAGAAAGTGCCATTTCGCATAGTGCAAAGCAAATTACATGCTTCTATCTTCTGCACTGAGATGATACCCCTGACTGTGCAACAGGCTCATTCGCTGGACAGGGTGAGGATACACAGAGGCTTGCATCAGAATCAGCTGCTTCAACAGCAAATCTCAGGGAGCACAACCCAATTCTGTCCGTGTCACCGCACGTCACCCACTTGCTCCATGACCACACTAACCCCCGATCCCTGTCAGCACCAGCGGCTCAGCTGCAGCTGCTGAGTCAGCCAACTGGGCGTCCTAGTCAGCACAGCTTCACGCAGTCTAGCGGACAGACATGCCCCTCCTCCCCTGCATCGCAGGGCTTGTCCACAACTGCTCCTGGCATGTCTGGCTTGGGACAGTCACTGCAGCGCAGCAGATCTGGGCAGCAAGCAGGACACACACACGCACAGCGTCAGCTATTCACCAGCTTGTCAGATAAACCCACCCACGCTTCAAGGCTCACAACTGACATCACTGTGCAGTCAAGGCTTGGCCCCCAGCCTGCTGCTGCAACCAGCCAACAGGTCCAGCTCGCACATGCGCAAAGCAGCACAGCATCGCAGCATCAGCTATCTCTGGCTGAGGTCTACAGCAGGCAGCGTCTGTTCGTGTGCAAGATGTGCCGCAACCCTGGGAAAGGCCTGTTGTGCGAGCCCTCCAGCATGCAGCGCATTGACTACTACCAGAGCAATGACATGCCTCTGGCATCTTTCCTGGCGGCTGCTGCACCCCAGAAGTGCCCCCACATTGCCTGTGGGGATGGGGTGACGGCCCACCTGAGAACTTTCCTGCACAATCGAGGCCGCGTGACGCTGAGCATGACCCAACTGCCTGCTGGCAGGCAACTGCCAGGGTCTGACAAGGGTCAGGTCTGGTTCTGGGCTCGGCCTTTGCAGGTATGATGGTGGACAGTGAACCATCATATATATATATATATATATATATATATATATATATATATAATATACACATATATATATATATATATATATATATATATATATATATACAAATTTCAGAGCGCACTGTATGCGCCGCAACACGCAAGCATCATACAGTATCAATCAGTGGGATGTAGAGTATAGTGATTTGTTGATGCTCACTGATGCCCAGCCTTTGGGCAAGCCCAACTGGGGCAATGCTCAGGCGGTACTAGTGATGACAGATTGTTGCACTTGCAGTTTCACCTGACCATGCCGAGCCTGGCAGGCAACTAGGGTCAGGTCCAGTTCTGGGCTTGACCTCTGCAGGTATGATCGATATCAGTGAACCATGGTATGTAGTTCTCAATATGCAATGTATATGACGCAATACACTAGCACCATATGTACCACTTATTGCCGCGAGGAGTACGGTGAATCACTGGTCTCCGTGTCTTGAGCAAGTCCAATCGGGGCAGTGCTTGGATGCTTGTACCTGTAAGAAGTTATTGCATCTGCATTTTCGAATTTGCCCTGTTGAGGGTATGCGCTTCTGGGCTGTGAGCAAGGCGCAACTTCTCCTTGACACGTGAGTAACCAAGGTTCACTTTTTCAGCACTCTGTGAATTTATTGGTCCCACAGGGCTGAAGAACGAGAATCTTGACTACTTACCTGTCAAGGACAAGCTGCACCTTGCTAACAGCTCAGGAGCATATATTCTGGCAAGGAAAAAAGTGAACCCGACGATACAATTTGTGACTGATTTTTGGAGCCTGTTTTCAATTCAGCAACTTGCGGGTATAGGAGTCATGTTGACACCACACATGCACAACAGCGTTGTGGCAAGTAATCCTGCTGACTTGTACCAGCACTTTGGCATTGCTCACATTGTCATTGCTAACACATGCTGCTTGGCAAAAGATGCTATGCAGCATGTACTATGCAGCATGAGCTCACAAACAGCCTATGTGTCTGGCAAACAAGTGGGATGGCTGAGCATGCTGGACGTAAGCATTGCAGAATGCATTGCACACAACCCATGCTAAATCAGAATGTAGGGTGTATGCGTCGAGCCTAAATATATCTGCTGCTGCTCATTAGCTGCAAAACATGTAAGGTGCCCAAGGCATGCTTTGTTTGCACGCTCTGGTCGCACTGCTTTCAACAGATCAGCCAGCAAACGATGGGCGGGGAGCACCATAAATGTCTACACTTTGATGCACAGCTTTTATGTGTTACTGGCTGCCTGATGCTGGATACGGATGATGTGGACACATACAGTAATGCATTGAGAAAGGCACTCAACAAAAGGCTGGTCTCCTTGACAGGACAATGCACTTGTGCCCACGGCACTGCATTGCAACTGCAATGATACTTTGAGTATGGAGAATAATCTTTGAAGACATGTACCAATGTAGCCTTGGTACAGAGAAGCTTCTGTATGCAGATGGATACGGCACAGACACAGTCACAGTCAGTGCGGCGTGTGCTGCTGTCGTCAGAAGCGCTGTGCCTGTCTGTTGGCCACTTCCTGGAGCTTAGCTTTGGTGCACACGACCTCAAGCTTCAAGGCAGAAGCATGCACGGCGCCTTTGTGCGCTACTTTGGCACAGGTAAACAAAGCATGACCCAAGTTGCAAGACAAAAGCTGCCTTTGTTCACTTATTTGGCACAGGTAAAACAATCATGCATTCAGGTTTTCAGGCAGCATCGTGCCTCTGTTGGTTACTTCATCACAGGTGGAGCAACCATGACTTCAATCTTCAAGGCAGACACATGCATGGCGCTTTTGTACGCTTTGGCACAGTGTATACAGCACAGCCAATCAGTACACATACCTTTCGGCATAGCTTGTCTTCCACTCCAAAAGCTTGATTCAGTGTTATCATGATGCTATAGCTGCAAATTTTCCAAGGAAGATGCCAATCTGCATTGCCTGTGATGTAGGCAACACCATTTTGTGCTTCCATTATGAGGCAATCAGCCCCAACACTGTCCTGGTGCCAGCCCGCCGCCTCAGGGTGCAGCGAGATGTGCAGCACAGCTGGTTACACCAGGAGATGGATGACCTGTCACAGGTATAGTCACCTTTTGCATGCGCGCAACCCTTCATGCCAAGCTGAATAATTTGCTGAATCATGCTTCATGCAGCAATTGCTTTGCTGCTGAACATCTAAACCATAGCATGATACCCCAGAATCTGCTTGTCGTAAATGGTACTGATGTTCAGCATGCTTTGCATTGCAATGTCATCTTGCGCAAACAACATCTCCTTTCTGGCAAGCAAGCAGCAGCGGTGCAGGCTCCAAGAGACATGACAACCACAAACTCCACAAGCCACAGCTGCCCAGCTTATGCAAGTCAATGCGGGCAGGGTAAGCTTATGCAGTTGTCTTTCAAGCAAGAAGATGCATAAATGTCTTTTTGGAGTTCTTGACATCGGCTGAGACTTGAACTGATTGGAGTCATCAAAACAATCCCTTTGCATGCAGGAAGCTGCAGCAGCCTTCTCAGTGCTACAGTCAGCGCTACACAGGCAGCTGGACAGCGCCCTGCCAGGAGGCCAACAGGCCACAGGTGCAGGCCTGCAGATCGCCTCCTCTGCTGCCGACTTGCTCAAGGCTGCAGAAGAGGAACGGGCAGCCTTTGACAGCATGCTCAAAGACGTAGCCAGCCTACTCACCTTTGAGTCAGACACCTGGCTAGAGCCTGGATCATCCCTGGCTGAGCCTGAATCATCTGAGGCACATGGGCAGCAGCCAATCCCTACCTACGTCACCATGCTGCATGAGATCGGCAGACTCAGACGGTCTTTGGCTGTCTTAGTGATGACGTGGGCAGCCACGCTTCATGACCCTGTGGTGTATGCTCGCCCTGTGTCTCACTCACACTCAGCGCCTCACTCACTGCACTCACTGCAAGGCTCAGGCGCTCATGGGCACCAAATGAGCACCGACAGCCTGCCTGACATGACATGTGATGACGCCCCATTACAAATCGTCACCAGGCATGCAGCTGTGGAGGAGGGTGAGCTGGCGCAGCAGGTGCTGACCCATGCTGATGAGTCATCAGCTTCCAGCATGGCTACCAGCGTAGACGCTGCGAGCGAAGCTGACAGCGTGGACAACAGGCAAGAAGGCATGATGGTAGATGAGCAGACTGAGCTTCCCATCTCAGCTCACCAGGATTTGGAAACACAGCCTACTGCAGATGAGACTCGCCGCAGCATAGAAGTTGGACAGCGTGCAAAGGCTGGGTCTGGCATGGGTGGTATTGTGGCTCAGACCATATTGAACCTGGAGAGGCAGAACATGTACCGATCCCCACCCACTAGGATGAACGCTGCAGCGGCAGCCAGGAGGTTTGTTGCATCAGCACTGGAGCAGCGAGCACGCACACTGCAATGGCTCAACAGCTCCAAGCTGTCAGCTGATGAGGTGTGGTGGCCATGCTGGCACCCCAGAATTCACGATGGCTGCAATGCTTGCAACATGACAGCAGCTGGCTCCATTTCAATCTCTTGCGTATTGTCATACTGCTGTTCACTGCTGTCCATGATGTTGCAGCATGCATACATGCATGCATCAGCATATGCCCCAGGCTTCACAGCTCTCCTATCGCGTCAATAGCTGAGCATCAAGCTTGGTGCTGTGAGTGTGCAATGCTCATACTGCATGATGAGTGTAGTTGCTGTGACTGCCCTTGTACATTCATCAGCACCGATGCAAAAGCTTGATAACCCACAACATGTTTGCTGCAGATGCTGCTGCGTGAGGGGCAGTACATCAGCCAGCTAGCCTATGTGGAGGTGCATCTGACAGTGGAGGCAGATGACTTCGTCAGCTGCAAGCTGGTCAGGGTTAGTCAGCATTCCAAGGCTCTAGAAGGCCTAGGCCTTAGAGACTCTCCAGTCAAGCCTACTGCTGACAACCAGCAGGACTCGCCTGAGGCCACTGCACAGACGCAGTCAGCAGCACCAATGCAGCAGCCTGCATACCCAATGCAGCAGCAGCGTGAACTGCAGCAGCAGCCTGAGGTCAGACAACCAATACGTGGTTTGCAGCGGCAACACCTCGCTCCCTTCCAGCAGGCAGCTTCTGGCCAGCAGCAACAGAGTCAGCAGCAGCAGCAGCAGCAGCAGCAGCAGCAGCAGCAGCGTGTATCTCATCAGCAGTCATCTCAGCTGTCTGCGCCTCGAGAGCCAGAACAGCAGCCTGCGACACAGGCAGCTGCTCTAGCAGATGCCTCTCAGAATGTTGCTGATGCACAGCTGCCAGGGTCATCTGCCGGCAACTTCCCATCCCAAGAGGGTGATGCACAGCATCCTCAGCATACACAGCATGTACAGCAGCAGCAGCAGCAGCAGCAGCAGCAGCAGCAGCAGTTTGGGTTGCCTGAACCTGGGATGCTCAGTCAAGCAGCTGCAGTGCTCAGCAGGCACCCAAGCCAGAGTCTAGAGCAGTCAAAGTCTGCTTCATCGCCTGGAGCTGGCTCTCAGCTGGCAGCTGCAGGGCATCACAGGTGTTGCTTGATGCGGATTGCTTGCGATGTTACAGTGTTTACACTGGGCAAATACTTGGCCCATAATGTCAGCCATTTGAGTGTTTGCACTTGCAGGCAAGCTGAGCACATGTATACACACTCTAATGCTAGTCTGGCCTGCTGCATGCGCATGCAACTTTGAATGCCTGAGGATGATTGAATTATACTTCTAGTCAGAAAAAGTATCCAGTGAGTATTGTGACGACATGGTAAAAACTGATTTGTATGCAGGATGAGCAGCGACGCAACTGCATCAGAAGGCCAGCAGCCTCCCGCCAGGTCCCTGGTAAGCCTTCTTCCCTTTAGGTTGTTCTGTCATTGCTGTTGCTTGTGAATCTGTCACCCGACATTCCATGGCAGGCATGTTGCACATTGCAAACTTGCTGAGCAAAATCTGCCAGTCACAACAGAGTCCCACAAGCATCATGAAGATTATAGAGTGGCAACAAACACTTTCTGCTGGCAGCAGCAGGCACCTCTGAAGTGTTGCTAGTGCTTATATGTTTATGTGTGTGAGTGAGGTAGGTGGCTGCAGGCTGAATGGCAGGAGGTGAACACAGAGGCGGCAGAGACCTTGTCCAGGGCAGCGTCAGGCTTCATCGCTCCCCAGCGCGGCGTCAGCGACGCCTCCGCCATCATCTCCCACTTTGACGACTGGGCCAAGGTGCTGGGCGAAGCCGGCGGGGTGGACGCCACCGACGCGGAGTCCACCCTTTCTAGGCGGGGCAGCGGCAAGCTAGAAGGGCTGGAGCCGGATGCGCTCAGGCATACCGTGGACGGCCTCCTGAAGCGGCAAACGGGGCCGTCCAAGCTGCAGCCTCAGCTGCCTGTGCCGCCGGTACTGCCTCCTACACAACCAATGTTGCTTTTTGCAAGGATGCCATGATGCCGCCAAGATAATCACCCTTGATTGCAAGACTTGAAGCAGCAGTGACATCATACTGACAAGCTACAGGTCTTAGCTTGTGGTCAAAGGTTGCAGCATGCTGATGCTGCGAGAAGCTCTGAGCCTGTACCCTCATAAGTCAATCTCTGCTGTTTGCTGCTCTGAGAGCAGCCTTCCTGGGCTGCTGCTGGTCACAGAGGTTCTCATTATGGCTCAAAGGTTCTACCTTTTCTGTTCTTTCATCTCTCTCTTTCAGCAACACTTCTTGGTGACCTGTGACCACTTGCTTGGCAAAGAGCCAGAGCAACCAAGCAGTCTTGTCAGACTTGCAGAGGCACAGCCCTGGCATGCCCAACAACTAGTCAACATTGGGGATATTTCTTTTCATTCACTTAATCAATAGTGTTGGCGTGGCCATGCAGGGAATCGCCACTAGCATGCAGTCCAGCCCATCTCTGAGTCAGCAGCAGATGAGCCAGATCATCTCAGCTGGATCCTACAGTCATAGGCCAGCACACCTGCAGCCCAACACCATACCCCTGTCACATGGCAAGGTATGCTTTGCGATGCTATGCCTTGCAACAGCAGTGCAACTCTGACAACAGCACCAATACCCATGCTTGAGATCATCTGAGCTGCCTATGTCACCTTTTGATGCAATCAATGAGCATAAGCTATCCTGCTCATTATGAGCTGTGCCTGACAGGACCGCTTGACGACATACCACAACCACTCTCGCTTAAACCCCTACATGCCAGCACAAGACACTAATCTAGCGAAATGTCCAATGCATCAAACTTACCAGCAAAAGATGAAAACCCCTAAACCCTAAACCCCTCCGTCAGCGTGGCCTAGGCTTAATGTCAAGGACAGAACCCAGCTGTGCTGCAACAGCAAGGCAGCAAGAGGGTGCATAGCAGATAGCAGAGGATGTTATGACTGCATCGAAGCAATTTTGCCTCTAGCTGGATCCTGTACCATCCCCATGTCGCAACTCAATGGCTGACGCATGGATAGACCATGAATAAAACTTGCATATTGCAAGCAGAGCAATATGGTACGAAGGCTGAAATATGCCTGCAGCTGGGTGCTGCGTTACTACCAGAAAGCGCGCCAATGTCGTACATGGAACACAGGCAACTAGCGTTGCAATGTAGGTGGAGCTAGAAGCCAGGCAGATATGTGACAGGACAGTCTTGTCTGCAGTTAGCTCACAAAGCACATACACATAATTCGCATGACAGTGTTGATGGATCAATACATTCATTCTTTCATTCTAAACATGTGCTAGACAGGCTTAGCAGGCCCAGCTAGGTACGCACTGGACCAATCAATTGTCTCCAACCAGTTGGGTGCTGTGTTATCCTGAACCACTTGTATCGAGCATGGAGGGAGGTGAGGTCATTATGCATTATCGGCACATATTGATGAACGCTGAAGGACATGTGCATCATGCAGGTGGAGTTGAGGAGCCGAGCTCTGCTGGCCATGGGTGTTGGCGAGGTTGTTGTACCCATCTTTGACGACGAGCCCACCTCAGTCATTTCATACGCCCTCTGCAGCAGGTCAGCCGTTGTAATGGTTAGCCTTGCCAAGAAGGTCCTATATAGATGTCGGGAAACCTAATCTTATTCTGTATCAACCATGACATTCGCCCTTTCCCTGAAAGGCAAGGTTGCTCAAGCCTCGCTATGTTCTTTTGTAACGGTTAGCCTTGCCAAAAGGGTCCTACGTAGATGTCAGGATACCTATTCTTATTCTTCATCAACCGTGACATTCGCCCCCTCTCCCTGAAAGGCATGTTGCTCAAGCCTCGCAATGTTCTTTGCTTTGTCTCGGGTCACCGTAAGATATTGCAAGGTCCCATCACCTACAAGGACCTCGCGATATCTTACGGTGACCCGAGACAAAGCAAAGAACATAGCGAGGCTTGAGCAACCTTGCCTTTCAGGGAGAGGGCGAATGTCACGGTGATGAAGAATAAGAATAGGTATCCAGACATCTATATAGGACCCTTTTGGCAAGGCTAACCGTTACAGTCATCCACTAGCCTTGCATGCAAACGATTCTGAGATCTGCCCATAGTGTAGCCCTGTGCCCTTGTCAGCAGCCACATGTGCTGTTAATTTCTTTCCTCAACTGGCTTTTGATTTGCAGCAGATCAGCTTCCTGGTGCTGCACCATTTCTTGCCCGCAGAGCAGGGCAATGCGGGCAGCAAGCAGGCCTGTGCATCAGCACGCGTTCCAGCATGTGCATCCAGGTGCTTCTGCATCAAGCTGAGCATCAGTGTTAACAGTCTGTCTAGGCGGTATCAGACTGGAAAGTTTGCGAGCAAGAGGTGTCAAGCAAGGCTACAGTCTAATGAGCGCTGTTTAGGCTGTACCAGACTTAAGTGAAGGACTCATGTGAGAAGATGAAGAGCAAGGCAGCAGCTGCGCGGCAGGCTGGCACTCAGGAGGCTACTGACTGTTTGCGTCAAGGGAGCACTGTTTGATTGCCTAAAATGCTGTTCAGGCTGTATCAGACCTACCTGAAGGACTCTCATGAGAAAATGAAGAGCAAGGCAGCAGCTGCGCGGCAGGCTGGCACTCAGGCCAGGCAGGCAGGCAGTGGCAGGGAAGCAGGCCTCAGGGCTGCCATCATGTCCCCCCTGTCCCCCAATGTGGGGGTCCCCAAACCCCAACCAGGTGAATTGCATGTGCTTTGCATCCTGCTGTGTGCTGCATTGGCATGATGATGTGCTGTTGCATGCTGCAAAGGCTGCCATCCCCCTCAATGTGGGGGCGCCCTGACCCCAATCAGATGAACTGTATGGGCTTGCCCTCTGTTGTGCGTCGCATGGTCCGTGGAAGGAGCTGTGCACAATCTGGCTGGTGCAGCTCTGTATGCATCAAAGCAATGAGCTGGCTTCTGTGAAAAGCTTGCCAGAGACTGTCCTGAGGTCCAGCACAAGGTTCCATCCCATAGCCAATGCCCCCCTGAGGTTTTCAATATAATTTAAAGTGCATTGACTGCCTTGTGAGGTTTCAAGGACGATGGTTGCAACAGTGCTAAGGGAGCAGTGATATGCAGGCATGCAACCAAAGGTAGACCTGCCAGGAGCCAGGGCTGATCCACAACCTGCTGCAGCCCCATCCACAGCCCCTCAGGCACCAGCAATCAATGTCACCAAAGCAGACCCGCCGCACCCCACTACCTCAGCTGCAACAGCAAGAGGAGCCACCAGCGCAACAGCTTCTGCTGCAGCAGCCTCTGCTGCAACAGCAAGAGCATCTACCAATGCAACAGGCAGCAGCCAATCGCCCAGGGCTGGCTTCAGAGTCGCTGACTCTGCAAAGGCAGGCAGCAGGGCTGTTGCAAACAGCCCTGGTGACAGGGCCGCTGCAAACAGCCCGGATGCTGGGGCTACAGCAGAAGCTCCAACTGCCAAAGCTGCTGCAACAGGCGCTGATGCCGGAACTGCGACAACTGCCCCTGAGGGCAGGGCTGATACCAGTGGCCCTGATGGTGGGGCTGGAGCAAGCGGCCCTGAGGGCAGGGCTGCTGCAAATGGTCCTGAGGGCAGGGCTGAAAGGATGCCTGACCTGCAAGCTCTGCTGTGCGAGGATAGAATGGATTTTCAGCATGTGTTTGAGGATTCAGCGCCTGGCATGCCTTGGGCACGAGTCACCTTCCAGGTCAGACTCACCTGCTGACAAGGATGTGACCCTGCATTTGACACAAGCAACCATAAATACGTGGCCATGTTGCGTCCAAGCAGAATGCTAATATAACATCCTCTGGTCAATACATCCTGCCTTATTGCATTAGGCAGGCTTGCTTCACCAAGCTAGATATGCCATGCACAGACTTCTTTAGCCAAAGCGGAAACCTTGGCTTAGTATGCAGCCTACGTGCAGCCTGATGTGCGCCTACTGAAGATTCCATGTCAAGCTATTGTTTCAAGCGACAGCCATATGTCATCATGTCCAGAACCAGAGCCGCACCCATTTGTGCTTGCTGTGCAGGTGATAGCATATTACGCCCCACAGTTTGAAGCCCTGAGGGGTCTCATGGTGGAAGGGGCCCACCCCGTCTTCACTGCTTGCCTCAGCAGGTGTAAGAAGTGGCTATCACGGGGCGGCAAGTCTGCGGTGTACTTTGCAAAGACCAGGGATGAGCGATATGTGGTGAAGCAGCTGACGCGCTCAGAGAAGCAGTCCTTCCTGGACTTTGCTCCTGCCTACTTCAGGTAAACATATGAGTGTGATTTATGAATGGTGCGTTTTGGTGCTCGCCACCTTGAACAGCTCTCCACAGTCAACACCTTGGTGACTTATGCGTGATGGTGCTGACTCATGCACGATGGTGCAGGTATCTGGGTGGTGCCCTCAAGAAGGAGCAGGACACCTGTCTCGCCAAAGTTCTGGGCCTGTATCAGGTACAACTGCCATTCATGCCTGCTTCTGCATGCCAACTTGAGGCAGTCACTCATTGTCATTAGTTCTGTGATTGCTGGCAGCCTGTGTGCGCGTGGACACAGGGCAGGCAACAGGTTGTTTTGCCCTGTTTCTTGAGTCATACGCGGGCTGGTCTTCAGCTTGCCGGGATGAGCAGACAGAGTGGCAAGCACCGCATTACAGATATACTCTGCAACAGCACAAGCGTCTCTCTATGAGCTGAGCCCCTGAGTGTGAAAAGAGTCCACCAGCATCGTCTTCTACTGTGGCATTTGCGCTGGCAAAGAGCACATATCTTGACAGTGTGTGCAACTAGTCAACACATACATGCGGCATGGCATCATGTTGCTTGTGACACTTAAATAGCCTGAACCGCCTGTGCCAGCTCCTGGCAGCTGTTGACTTTGCTGTTTTGAACTTTTATAGCGCAGAAAGTCATCACCATACCTGCACAGCAACGCCTAATCAAAGCACTGGTTGCCTGAGTCTGATAATCACACAGTCATTGCCATCAGGTGGCACATGTAACGGTCTTGTTGACTGGCAAAAGCATACTAAGAATTTTTTCCCAATGCAGTTGTTGAAATGCAGGTGAGCAAGAAGAACATAGGGTCAGGTGCTGGTGCTGCTCCGCCTTCAGGCAAGGACTCAGTCATGGACGTAGTGGTGATGGAGAATGTGCTGTACGCCGCCAACACCAGTCGCATTTATGACCTGAAGGGCAGCGAACGCAGCCGCTGGTCCCAGGAGGACCCCACCCAGGCTGGAGCGGTGCTCATGGATGACAATCTCAGGGAGAACAACCTGACTCAGCCCATTCTGGTGAGTCTGCTGTCTCACATGCAAGCACAGTTGCTGCAGACACAAACAGGTCTCCTCAATTACGTGAGGTCAGTTCCGGCGGTTTGTGTGTCTCGGGTGCAACAGCAATTGCATGGTCTCAGGAAGAACCCTCCCAAACGGGTCTCTACTACGCTAGAACACGCGCTAAAGCGCGACCTCAGCAGTTTACTGTGGACCCTCTTTGTTTTCTAAGCTGCATGCCAAAACTTCTTCTTTGGTTGGTAAAATTGCTTCTGTTTTGTCATGCGTGACAACCTTACAGAAGTTGACTTAGGCCATACTGGTGAGTTCTGTTGTCTTACATGCAACAAGCAGTGAAACCGTGGCTATTTTGATTGGCAACGTCAGAGCCTGTGTCAGCTGATATGGTAAATTTGCTATTTCACATACAGCAGCTGCAGAGGACTGTATAGCCTGATGATAATGCCACGAATGTGACAGCTTCAGTGAGCACAGCCTGACTCAGCCCGTAATGGTGAGTTTGCTATCCCACATACAGCAGCCATCGACACGCATTGGACAGCTTCTGACTGCTTGAGCGCGTGATTATGACTCCACCCAAAACATCTGACCTGCATCTACAAGTATGAATTGTCAGCAAATGTCAAGCCTTTTTGGCTGTGTGATCAGGTGGACCAGGCTGCGCATGCCAACCTTGAGGCTGTGCTATGGCGGGACACAGCTTTCCTGGCAGGGCTGGGCGTGATGGACTACAGCCTGCTGGTGGGCTTGGACAGTAATCAGCACCGTCTGGTCATTGGCATCATAGACTTCATTCGCCAGGTATCACACTTAAACTCTGTTGGTAGTCTATGCTTTGCTTTACATGCAGACCTTGCGTCAGGATCTTCCTTGAGAGCCCGGCCATGGATACATATGCATATCAGGCTTGGCATATTGTTGCTTGCTGCACAAGCGGGAATTGCAGTGGAGGTTTGACAGGCCATTCATAAAGACACATACATGTCAAGACTGGTAGTCTGTTCTTTGCTGTTCAGTTCATTCAACAACACGTCAGGCAAAGGCAAGGCTGCACATGAGGCTACTTGGCAGCCTTGACTAATGTGCTTGCTCAAAGCCATTGCATGTCAGGAAGTTGTGCCATGTCAGCAAGGTGACTGCCTGTCAAGTTACCCTACCAAATCAGCAAGACTGAGCTGTGATCTCACAAGCAGACCTTATCATTGTGTGCAGTATACGTGGGACAAGCAGCTTGAAACCTGGGTGAAGTCATCAGTCATGCTGGGTGGGGCGCGTAAAGAGCCAACTGTCATCTCGCCTAAACAGTACTGTAGGCGCTTCAGAGTAGCCATCTCTTCCTACTTTGTCTCAGTGCCGTCATCTGAACAGGCTTTGCCATGCTTGGACCCTGATGCAATGATGTGAGCAGCGTTGCTGTTTACATCATGAGACGCCCAGGAGGAGGAAAAGCGCCAGCCAACAAGGCTGACCGTATGTGGCAATGGCTATGAGGCCATCAGGTCCAGGCAATCTATGACATGATGCAAAGCTCCTCAGGGCGGTGAACCTCCCGTTGGCTCATCCAGTATTGTGCCTGTTTTCCCTGATGACCTTTTCTCAACACCCAACATTGGTGCAATATGTGAGCAGGATTCCTGCCCAAAATCTGCATATCCAGTGTTGTGCCTGATTTTTGCTGATGACTTCTGCAACAGCGAGTAGTGATCTGTACAAATACACATATCCAGAGTCAGTCACACACGAATCACTGATCAAAGTAAAGCCTGTATACCTTTGCCCATGTTAGTAGCATCAAGGGTGTATGCTTTCTGACTTTTATACGCACAACAATGTCTTCATGCGCCCCTGCCGCCTTCCCTTGCGCAATGCCAATAAACAGCTTGAACGTGACCTGTCATATGAAATGCATGCATGTGAAGTGACACGTTGCGTGCAGCTAGGCTGTGACTGATGACCTTGCATGTCATCGTGATAAATAAAGGCAGAAGTTTACAAGTTGTGAAGTGTCCCATTATTGTACATGTGCACAGCTGACGTGCATCACGCGACAGTACAGAATATTCCAAGTAATCATTGCATGGAAACTTGCTTACATGGGGGCAGAAGCAACTGCATACCCATTGCCCATTTGCATCCGATGATCATTTGAAAAATTCCGAGGTGCAAGAGGACCTCACTGGTGTTGGCATCATTACGCGCCTACTGTGCATTGTGCACTTTGCACAAGCGCACAGTAGAATTGCGGCAGACTGTGCAGCAGAATGTTGAGTACTTACCAAGGCTTTTGCATGCCACTGCCATCATCAGACAATCTCAATCGTTGCTGGGCCTGCATGCAGCTAGCTGGACATCGATGCTCATTGTTGTGAGCATAGTCACAAAGTGTTGCTGTTTACAGGATCGTCTGTCTGCAAATACCATTGGCAATGCACAATGGCTTAGACATGGCCCGACCTGCTAGCAACTATAGCTGCCGCAGTAGTTGGCAGAGAGAGGTTTTACATGCTTTCGCCAGCCAACAAGTCTAATCGGATGTGTGGGGGTAAACTCCCCAACAATTTTCGCAATTCAATGTACATTCTGAATGCCGCTTTGAGACTCTGCCATAAAGCAAAGCGTAAAACTTTGAAAGCGTAGCTCAAAATGATTGAAACACACCGGAGGAAAAACATTGCCCCAGCGCCAGAACACCAGCAGCCACATTGAATATGAAAAACCTTCCCAGCTCACCACTGACCAGATGCATTTATGCTGCATGCATGTATTGTGAGGCACGAATGATGCAATGAAAATGTTAAAATGTCCACAGCTAAGCAAGTTGCAGTCAAACCTGCGTGGCAGTCGACATCGCACAGCAGAGATTATACCAGCTAGTTGCGATCTTGCCGTACACTGGCCTCGTCAAGGCTGTCTCGTGTCGCCAAGCGCACTTGTTGTCAAGCTTGCGAAAAGTTCAGCGATCTTCATCACCGTTTTCGCTTGCATTGAGACCTACAGAGCTTGCCTGACAACTGCTCTTTTGTGCAAGCTCTGCATTCCCGAGTGCTGCCAAGCTATCGAGCCAGGTGCAAAGCCGGCGCATGCCTTGTGGGGCATGCCTACAGACTTGAGTGCATGATGCATGGATCTGTACAAGGTGCTTGGTGTGTCTAGACATGCGTCTCAAGATGAAGTCAAGAAGGCTTTCAGAAAGCTAGCCTTGGAGTGCCATCCTGACAGGTGACTTGAGGCTGAGCAGAATTGGCTGAGCATGCAGTGACTTGTTCTGCAGGTCATATACTATAAGGCAACATTGGGCCATCATGAATGTCATGAATACAGGAATGCAGGTGGCTCCAAAGCATCTGCAGAACAAGCTGAACAGCGCTTTCGTGCTGTGTCAGAAGCTTATGAGGTGCTTGGGGATGGTAAGCTGTGCGTGGCTGTTGTCAGCTGCATGGATTAATTCTTGACATCCAAATATTGTGACAGAAGGCTGCCTGCTTGCAGTGAACAAGCGTGATCTTTACAACAGGGGTCAAGCCAATGGCTACGCACGTCAGACAGCTGGCAATTGGAATTCAGCTACTAGTCAGCAGTACTATGCATCTCCCAGAGCCAGATCTGGCTGGGCTAATTTTAGATATCAGCAACAGAAACGCAAACAAGCAGGTCTGTACCAAGCTGAGTCTCTTTCAACATCACCCCAGCTGCTATTCTGTTCTTTCCAAGTCATCCCAACCGCTATTGTGTTCTGTGTGATGACGTCAAAGTGATAGCACAGAGCATCGTTATATACGAGTTTTGGGTGCCGATTGTCAGTGACTCAAACAGCAGCGTGGCTGTGCAATTTTTGAGCCTGGTGTCATCGCAGGAATGCCAGGTGCTTTTGCCTCAATACTGCGAAACATGACAAGGGTTGACACCTACTTTCATCTGCTACTTGCTGGCTCTCTTGTGGGAGGCTTGTTACTGATGAACACTGCTGGCGAGTCCATGTGGAACAGCGTCAACAAAGGGGTAAGCTGTAGAGGCTTGCTGCGCTGTACTAGCTTGTGCAGCATCACGCAGCTTGAGGAAATGGCACTCTAAGCGCACCCTCCCATTTATTGCCTCATTGCCTAATGTGATAAATTGCGTGTATGGGTTTCATCAGGCATAATGATGCCAAGGCTCCTGAAAAATGATTGCAAACTGCAGAAACTGTTCAAGGATCTGCCTGAGACGCAACAGCCTTTCAAACCAAAGGTGAGTGACCTCGAAGCTATCGCCACATCTCCTGTGCCCATTGCAGAATTGTCATGGCAAGTCTGTGTCGCAATGCCACCAACTGGCTGCACTGCAGGCAAAGCCTCGCAAGGACTCGAAACCTTCTGCGAAATCGGCAGATACCTCCGATTAGTCTTTCCAGGCAGCTGGCATGCATGCAGGGCAGATGGGCGACTGCAATGCCAAACATGTCCCTGCATCTGCTGCAACATGCTAGCTAGCATTGCAGCGCTGCATTGCCACTGAAGTGGCAATAGAATCCAGATCTCGTGTTGCCTCTGCCAGTCCAGCAAATATATACATGGGTGCTTCTACACTCCTCGCCGCATGGCAAACCCACTTCTCTTGACGTTTGCAAGATCTGTCAGCATAAGCTTGGAGTTGGAGTGGAGCTTCCTGGTGTGTACCAACCAGTCTGATCACTACAAATAATCGCCCCCAATTTTGACGGTACTTTGCCAAGTTTCTCAGTGATTGCCAGCTGTTGCCAAGGACTTTGCCATGCACAATCTGAATGGCAAATTTTGCCATTCAGATTGTTTTAAAGGGAATTTTGCGGCAAAGTCGGTATGGGTAGCCGGCAGACAATATGCGGACCGATAGTTTGCCGGCAGTAGTTTGCCAGACAGATTGCCAGAGACTACCACAGATACTTTGCCGGTAATAACTTGCCGCAACTTTGCCGGACAAGTGTGGTGGCAATGTCTGGCAATCCTGTTGCCAATGAATTGCCAGATGTGCAATTGATGCAATCAGCAGCTGTTTTTGGTCAATAAACGGCTGCATTACAAACATGCAAGTTGTCAAAAGGATCATACAAAGACCACATGGCCAAGGATAATATCAGGAGCTGCAACTGACGAGCTGCTTTGGCACTGAGAAGGCATTGGCGCTGGCTGGTGCTGCACTTTGCTGCTGTCCTCCTCAGCCAACATTCATCATCACTATCACTGCTCAGGCTGGCAGCATACGCATCACCTCTCAAGCTAATGCTGTGCTGCTCTGACTTCTGTTGAAAGCTTGGTCAGCTGCAACTGGGCCTGTGACAGATCAAGCAACTGGGTGCGGCTGCAGTCCTTCTTTGCGACTGGCGCTTGGCAGAAAGTGAAAGAAGCATCTTTGCATCTTGACAGGTCTCCATACCATTGCCATACGTGCTACGAACAAAGCCCAGGCTGCAAGCAATTGTGACTTAAGCAATTTTCAAATGGACAAGCGCGCGATGATTAGTACACGACTGTTGAGTCACGTGCCTGATAGATATGGCAAGGCTCAAGACACACGTATGTACGATCCGACCGCTGAAAAGAGTTTTGATGCAGCTGAATGTGCAAGGTCAACAACTTGCTTCGCCGACTTGTGTGATGGGCAATCTCACGCCCAAGCCCATGGATTCATCTCAGGCCCAAGCCCATGGAATGTGAGTCTGAAAACGCCAACCTGGATGGTGTCGGAGCACATTTCGTGATACTGACCATGTTATGTGTTCTGGCGTCAAATACCCGTTGAAGAACCCCATGTTCGTCTTGATCACTGATGCAATGTGAGCTCTTGGGCGCCGTGGCAATCGCTCACGTGTCGCAGATCACTGACTTGCTGATCGGCCTTAGCGGTGGTGCTGGAGCGCCTATACACTACCGTGATCTGTCAGTCAGGAGTCAAGCAAGCCCGTTCACTGAGTTGCACCTTGTACAGCATTTGTCTGGGACACCCTCGACCGCTAACGACAGGTGATCAGTACTGCCTGTGCACGCTGTCATAGTCGGCTCTGTTTGTATGCCTGTTCTCGGGTCGCGCAATCTGTGTCGTGCAATGCAGCTGGGAAGTCAGCCACGAAGGCATTCCTCTGAGGGGCAAAGGCCTTGCGGACCTGCCAGCAATAGTTCGCAGCAAAACTGCAGCAACCTGCAGAGGAGCACATACACTGTCTTTTTGGACACATCTGGGATTTCTGGTGTCATTTGAGCTCATCAAGCAAGGCGTGACATTCAGTGTCTATCATGATGACTGTGAGCTCCAGGTGCTGCATTTGGCTGTGCTGCAGTCTGCACTGAGAACTATAAGCCCCATATGGCTGCATCTGAGAAGCATCTTTTAACAAAAGGGATTTGCACTAAGCGTCCATGAGCGCCTTGCATAGGCTGTAAGTCCAGTACATATCTGCAAAATTGATCTTTGTGGCTGACAAGCTTTGATATTTGCTATCTCAGGTCCTATTGTGCTCAGTGAAGCCACCAACGTCAGCAGCACAGCAGGCTGAAAACATCACAAGTATCTGTAACCAGTACTGGCTGCTGAAGATCAGCGCTGATGCTTCTGAAGCGCAACAGACACGTGCTGCAAACGCCATAGGTATGTGAGCATCTATGTTTTCACATGCATTTTCTCAGTCTTGGCAGCAAACTGTGTACAAGGTCTTGCCTGCTTTGCATGTCCAGTTTAGTTGATTCAAATCAGCTTCTTGTACCGAGACAGCTGATTGCGCCTGTGCATGCCTGATCGCTGGGTTCAGAGAGCCTGGTTAGCAAGCAATTGCAATGCAATGGGTGAATTAATGTTTGGCCATTGCAATCAGTTGCACAGCAAGCAGCAAGTCTCACGACTGAACTGGTCGGAGTCAGTTCATTGCTCCAGTACTTACCTAGCTGGGCCATTTGAGCCTGTGTAGCGTACATTACGCATGAATAAATGCATGGACATGTCTCAGCTGGAGGCTGTCACAGTGATCTGTGCATTGTGTGATTTTCTGTGTGGCAGCTACAGTGATTTCTTGATGTAATGACTGGGTTTGTCACCAGTAAACTTGTCACCACATCAAGTTGTCACTACTCAGAAATACCATTGCAGTCAAAATGCAGTGCTTGGTCCCCAGTTGCATTTTCTTTACATTGAGCATGTCCTTATATCAAGTGTCACTACAACAACACAATCTGTACAGGTACCTTCAGTAAATACTTGGATCAGTACGTGGACTTCAGAAAAGGCTGAGCTACTTTTGCTTTGCAAAGATGACACATGCTGCCTCCCAAGATACCTCTGAGTGTTTGCCAACTCAGCTACATACGAGGTCTGTTGTTGGCTCTGCTTGGTTATCACATTTCCACATTGAATGTTTGACACAACTAATATATACATGGTGCTGACCTGCTGCCACAGCAGTGTCAAGTGTAGCTGAAGCAATAGCACTGTGCTCAGCTCATTCTACCAAATGCAAGGAGTTCCTGATTTGACAACTGCTTTTGTCACCAACAAATTTGTCACTGCATTGAGTTGTCACTACTCAGGAGTAACATCGCAGTCAGATTGCAGTGCTTGGTTCCCTAGTTTACTGTTAATTCATCAAGAGTGTCCCTATTATCAAATGTCACTCCAATAAGGAAACACTGTGTCCCACTGTTGCCACCACTCATGTTGTTATGTAGGATGTCAGTTCAAGCAGCTGATGCTCGAGCCAGAGTCATTCACTGTGAAACTTTGGACGACAAACAGAAGGCGAAGATGCTGCTGCTCATCGATACTGAGCCAGACACAACTCTGCCGGTGTTCACAGGAGTGCCTGGATTTCCTCTTGGACATACTCTAGCAATGTTTTTGGAGGGAAAGGCAGCATGTGCACCATCTTCTGCATGCTCAGGTGCATCAGAGCCAGACACTCCGTCAGGTCTGGATACAGTGACTTGTCTTTGTAACAACTGCTTTGGGTATCCATGACATTGTCCTTACGTCTGATTGTCCAAAGCCACAGGGACCACTGCAGTCAGCATGCAGTGATCAGTTCCCAGTTAGATTGCCCTTGCGTCAAGATTGTCCTTACATCAAGTGTCCTTACAACAAGAAGTTACTTGACTTGAACTTGGCTGTGCTTTCAGCTTCATCCAAAGCCCACGACTAATGCAGCTTCGTCAAGACCACGAGCAGCTTTCTACCGTGACTCTACAAGCTGTGCCGGCAGAGTCTATGTTGACAAGATGCTGTGTGAAATGCAGTGCCACAGAAGAAAAGCGTGAGCTCAGCATGGAAGTGGCAGCCAGGTGCTTCAGGTATGATGTGTTCCAAGCAAGGATGTGAAATGCATTCCAGTGCTTGCTTGCGAGCTGCACAAGCTGATCAACCAAGAAGGCATGTGCCTTTGATAGCAACATCTTCCGTGCCAGCACTAAGGACGTGACCAGTACATGCATGTACCTGCAGTCCTTTGGCAACAGCAAATGCAGCATCAATGTACATGAGCGTGGCACCAGTTTCAAAGAGCGTTTCTGCAGGGTGAGCAGCCACATGACCAGCAAAGTCATGTGCAAAGGCCTAAGCATGTCAGGGACATGCATGAGCACCTTTGCCCATACAGTTGTATGCCCATTCAGCCACTCAAGTTCATTTTCTACAGGCTGAACACCCCTGTTCAAGAAAGTCCTGCCATACCTGTCAGTACTTCAACGGTTGTTCTCACAACTGGTTTATCTTTTGTATGCCTCTTGGGACTGCTGCCAATGAAAACCTTACTGCCGTCACAAAAAATTATGTCCTGAGTCTACCTTGTGCTGCAGATCGGACAAGGGATTACATACGCAAGCTTTTGGCGCCTGCTTTCGTTACCGTACCAGCAGCTGCTGAGATTCCAGGACTGTTCGAGTCTGCGCTATGCAGTTCAGGCACTCCTCCTTTTCCAGTTCCAGACGTGTTTTATAAGGGCCAGATCATGTTAGACAGCAGCATGAAACACTACTTGGCGCCACAGTCGCAATCAGATGCAATAGCTTTCAGCTCACTCATTCATGCTGTTCTTGACAAGGAGTTCCCAACTGGGTCAGAGGTGCTGCAAGCAGGTGAGAGTTCGGATGCATTTTGGTCTGCTTGCATTAGCTGTGATGTATGCAAGTCTCGTGAGCAATCTTTGTGGTGATCTGCGCGGCGATGTGACGGTCTATTGCTGCAGACACTGAGTGCAAAGTGCTGAGATGCTTGCACAGCAGAGATTCAGCGCAACTCTGAGAAGGCCGTGTGTAGGCATACCATCTCATCTGGCGGACTGAGCGACGGCTACGCTCAACCTCACTTGAGCACTGACTTCATTTTGCAAGCACACTGTCTAAACCAGAGCCGAGTCTGTTACAGTGAGCCACGCATTGCGACCGTTACAGCGAGCCATGCATTGGGACAACATTGCTGATATGCAGGGCAGTTTGATCAACTTGTTTGTGAGATAATGGAATTCTTTGACCGATGCACTGGGCACAAGCTGGGGCTGAAGCGCAAGCGGAATGTAGACGAGGAGCTGGATGCAAAGCTTCCAAACCTGTGTGTGCTCGTGAGGAACGCTCTCCTTTTCAAAGGCGAGCATAAATCTGATGAGGACAGCCTTGACCAAGCTGTTGCTGAACTCAAGCAGAAGATGCGACGCTGGAGCCAAAGCTATCATGGACAGGTAGATCTGTTGATTCATTGAGATACCATGCTCAGTCCTTTTTACGTTTAGCCTTGCCAACAGGCTCCGAAACCATTATAATGGTCAGCCTTGTCAGAAGGGTCCTAACATGATGTCAGGATACTTATTCTTACTGGTCATCAACCGTAACAGTACTGCACATACACAGACAGCTTCATGCTTTTAGTGCATGCGTGAGAGCTTTCCCTGATGCCTTCTGCCTGTAAATAAACCTGCTTTGGTTTTGATCAGATCTTGTTGCGCCTTGCAGGTGGAGTTTCTGCTTTGCTATGCAATGGCAGGAGGTAAAGTCAGGATTTGCATGCTGCATCGCGATGACCCAGACAGCTGTCAAGTTCTGAGTGGAGATCACAACATCTACACTATCAGAGGCAGATTGCAGATGCTGCGCATTTCTGTCTTGTTGTATCGCATCCTTACCATACAGCAGACCCAACTGCCAACTGGTGCTGTGCCACTGGGGAGTGAGATGCACTTCTGATCTGGCACCCAGATCACTATTATCGAAGAATATGTCATAAAGCGTGTAGACCTTCAGAAGCAACCAAATCTCCAGACACCAGCTGCTGGACCTTCAGGAGATGTACAAAGCAACAACAGCCAGCAAGCACCTGATACGGTCTGAGAATGGCCCAGACATTCACATCAAGTATACAGTCATTATATCGCCTTGTGGTGTCCATCTCTCTGTCAGCATAAAAGCAAAGGCGCAACTCCAGGCTGCCGTCAGATGCATGCTGCTGGCCCTCGAAAATCTTCATGCTGCGAAGTTTGCCAACACTGACATTCGATGTGATAAATGCAGCCACAACGCATTTTGCCTGACAGACCTGGAAACGGCAGTGGGATTGGGCTGCAAGTGGGATGTCAGTAGGCATGACCCCAGGCGTGTGAGCTGGAGTCAGATTACCTTGACTGATGATAGGTACACAGCTGAGTCAGACATGGGCTTAGAGGGGCAGTTGCTGACACACCCTGCGCTGCGAGCTCTTGAGCAGTCTGACAATCATTTCTACAAGGAGCTGATGGACAAAGCTTTGTCACTGCAGCAGGCCTTACAGCATGTCTGGCTTCAACCTTAGGTTCATGCACATCTTCTGGTTGCTGTGAGGATGTTTGACGGCAATAGAGACTTTGAGCTCCTTTAACTTGTGCCCGTCTAGATGAACAGAGGCAGAAAATGGCATTCATCAGCAATTGACCCAGGCCCACAATGAACACAGACCTTGTCGGCCCTATTGACTTGTTGCCGACCAGCGGAGCAACGAACCACAGCAGGCAACTCGTACATTGTCAAGTGACGTCTCTTAGACATTTTCAAACACCTGTCCACATCAAAAAACAACTACAAACTAAATCAGTAAATCTTCTACTGCACATCTGCTTGAAATGTGCAATGACACTCAGACGTCTGTTGGTGGACGCTCAGCTGTCAACCTTGTCCTTTAAGGACAAACTCTGTGCCTCCTCTGCAATTAATCTTGACGTGTGACAACCTGTCATTGTTTCCATTGGCATGTTGCTGCATTTGCCTGGTGATACAGCTCAGGTGCGCGTACCTGAAAGGTTTGAGACTCAGAGGTCACTTGGGCACGAGAGTATCTGTGACATCACTCACACCTAAGCTGATGCATATGCCGCACAGAGTATAGAGTTTATAATTGCTGCTGCTGTTGCATCTGTCTTATACCGTAGACTGAGCTGCAGAGCATCAAGCAACAACTGATCCCGAGTTTAGAATTGACTACCTGAAAAACAGCAACCACCTACCTGAAAGGTTTATACAGGCAGAGGTCAACATCCTTTGTGCATTTTATCGCAAGTGCACAGGTACAGCATACTTGTGCAATCAAAGCCTGTCAAGGAAAGCGATTGGAGCTGTCTGTTGGTTGAATCTGATGCTAAGCTGTCATTAATGAAGCGCAGACAGACGGTACAATCACTGAAACGCCCAGAATATCAGCAAACTTGCCCTGGCCACTGTAGCTGTCCTGACAATCAGACAATCAGGCAAAACTAGTAATGTCAGAAGCAGCGCAAGCAGCCTATCAGGAGCACCTTTCAGCATTTCGGTAGGGATGTCTATTGCAAATTCACCTTTTCTCCAGTTTTCTCAGCAGGCAGAGGTCTATTGAATCCACCCCGCCTGTTCATATACTGCCTTGCTTGCCGTGTCTGTTTCGCTTTGACAGCCCCTGCATTGGCTCTCTCATCATCTACTGCCTTGCCACTAGTAGTGTCAAAGCCAAAAGGAATGCCCATGCTGGCCATCATTGCAATTTCTTCTGGCGTGACGCCAGCATCAAATTCAAGTTCTGCTTCAGGTTCTGCATTGTATGCAGTCCCCAAGCCATCAGGATCCATAGGGTCGTATTCATCAGGATCTTTGCTGACGCTGCGAGCTAAGCTTTCTGATTGATGATGCCTGTCAGTCTCATAGTCCTCAGATTCCCTTTGCCTGTGAGCCCCATCCCTATGCTTGCTGTCATGGCGATCATCCCTGGAAGAGCGCTTGTCATGTTCATGCCTACTGTGTTTGGCATGCCTGCCTTCACTTTCAAGTCTGCTGTCGTCATGCACATATCGTCTGTCACGGCTTCGGCTCCTACTGCGCTTTCTGCCTTTGTCCCGCGATCTCTTGGAGTCATCATGTCTGCTTCTACGACTGCTGTCCCTTTCCCTCTCCCGGTCCTTGTCTCTGTCCCTTTCCCTGTCACTGCGTCTGTGCTCGCTATATCGCTCTCTTTCCATGACTTGTGGTCAAAACAGGTGACTGACACAGAGGCTTACCAGGCTTCTGAGCCTGCTTTGGTTCAAACGGGTTTTGTCTTAGTTATCTTTGCATATTGCTGCTGCTTGCTGCACAGGGCGTCAAAATGTTTCACCTGCGCGGATGCAGCAATCGTTTGTTCAACGCTGTACATCCTCAAACATGATCATGGAGCGCGTGTTGCTTGTAGAGCATACCCAGGAATCCAAGCAGCACGCTTCGAAAGCCTTTCTTTGATCTTTGCAAGCGAAAGGAACAGCGGGCCCAGTGGTCTGGTTGATTCCTGACCGGGCAACGCACTCGAAATATTGATCACGGGCCTACAGTTTCGCCAACAGTTTCATACGCGCAACCGCAGACTGCAGCAGCAGGCGCAGCTTCATGTACCTGGTGACACTCGCTCCGACCAGCCCGAAGCACCGAAGAATCTGTATCTGCCTCTGCTTCGGGCATGCAAGCAACGGACCAGCAGTGATATCGTGTGAAAGCAGACAGGCGAAGCAGACCTTCGCTGTAAAGCTGCACCTAAGAGGCCTTTTAGGGCTGGTATAGCCCTGACTCGACTGAGCGCCCTGACTCGACTTCGAGTCTCCCGACCTACACGCAAGCAACTTATGCAGCAAGTTGCACGAAGAAATGACATGAGCGACTCCCAGAGCTGCAGCGTAGCGACGTCGGTTCGCGTTCACCAGAGCAGTGCTTGATCGTAGTCTCGTACATGAAAAGTTCAAACGGGCGAGCAAACGCGAACGCGGCTGCTGGCGACCCGTCACGCTCTCAACAAGGTCTGCAGTCCTCATTGTACGCGCAGCCCTGGGTTCCTGACTCAGCATCTCCGCCCGTGCCGAAAAGCCAAGGATCCACTCGCTACAACTCGAGTGCCAGCAGTACGTGAACTCAACCAACCGAATTGTGCGCTTTGTATGCAATGTATCCTTCAAACGCTCAGGATTCTGCTTTTCCTGCTTGTATTTCAGCCGTGTTAGCACTATGCGTGATTTCTGTCTCACAACAACGAGCCATGGTGTGCATTGCTGCAGCCTCTGGGCTTGCAAATAGCAGGAGCTCATCGAAGCTGTCCTTAGCAGCCGTCAACGCTGCTCCATTTGTCCCAGGCCACAGCGCGCAGGATTCAGCAGCATCAAGACCGCAAGGTTTTGCTTCAAAGCAGTGACTTTGGAAGCATCCTACTGCTTGAGCATGTCATGTTGTGTGTCAGCCTGCCACCTTGCTTGCAGCTGTTGAGCTTTTCAACGCTGCACAAGCACAAGTCAGCTGTGCATCAAGTCACCTGGCATAAAGCCTCATGATACGCTCACGCTCATGCAAAGCACTCCTGTGACATGTAAGCAGCAAGAAGCACCTGCAGCATGAGTTTTGAGTGTCAGGTGCTATTGGTAGAGGCCAGTCTCAAGCAGCTGCCTGGGCACTACCAGAGGGGGATGACCTGCTAGGCTTGAGTGCACACACCCCTCAGCAACCCCCCCTACAGCACCCAGCCACCCCAGTACAGGATGGCTGGCTGGACAGAGCAGCAGCAGACACCGCTCATGTGCAGTCTGCTGCAAGGTCAACACTTTGCATGCCTTTGGTCGTTGTTTGCAACCTGTTTCAACGTCACCAAGCAATCAGGGGCGACACAGGTTTTGCCACAACAAGCTGATGTGCTGAACCGGCAGATTGCATTCATCACGTTCCGTGTACAGAAAAGGCAGCTGTACATGAGGCAGATGCAGCACATCAAACGTGACTCAAAGCTTGAGCTTGTTGTTTAACTTGAGCTCATCTTCACACCAACTGTTGTAGTTTCACTCAAAAGTGTTTGAGCTGAAAGGCCTGCTTAATGGGTGTGCCAGAATGCCATAGCACCTACATCAAAAGGCTTACAATAGCAGCAAGCATGGCCGTCACAACTCTTTGATCATGGCAATGTGCTGCCTCAGCAGTACAGTGATTGCTTGATGCAAGGACTGCATGTGTCACCAAGAAATTCATCACTATATTGAATTGTCACCGCTCAGAAGTACTGTTGCAGTCAGAAAGCAGTGCTCAGTCCCCGCTTGCGTCGTTGTTACATTGAGGCTGTCACTACAACACATGTCGCTCCACCAAGAAGACACTTGAGCACATTGTTATCATTGACATGTCACACTGCAGGCCGTACAGCAGCAGTTACCAGGAGCAGCACAGCAGTGGGGGCAGAGGGCAAGCTGGCAGGGGTAGGGGCCGCCAGCCAGGCTCCACCAGCCCTGCCAGGCCCGCCCCTAGCCCAGACAGGGCTGCCTCAATGTATGCCAGGGGACAAGGCCGTGGACTGCCTCAGAGAAGAGGTAAACTATCTCCTCCGGGGCTAATCTGTCTTGACTGAATCTGTGGCCAGTGGCAAGGTATGTTAAATTGCTTGCTCTGAGTTGTGTGTGATCCCAGGCTGCCCCCTGGCCCTGACAGAGCTGCCTTAATGTATGCTAGAGGGCAGGGCTGCAGACTGCCCCAGAGAAGAGGTCCCTGCCTCGCTTTGTCACCAGTGCCTTGTAGCTAGGCAATTTGATACAAGAGTATAAGTCCAAAGAACAACTTGTCTGTCACTACCCTGCTGTGATGTACCTGCAACTGGTCCTGGCAACTTGTTCTGCAAACAATTTCAGAAGACTGGCTACAGCTCCGTATGGCTTGCAGCAAGATCTGGGAGGTCTGAGCTTCCACCTTGCAGTAATAATCCTTGGTGTTACATTCCAGCACATGTGCTAGGTGTGGGCTTACACATGCTGTCGAATAGTGGCATCATGGTCTTACTCAGATTGCCTTAGGAAGTCACTGCTTGCATTCCATGCATGTGCAATCGGTATACTCCTTGGCGTTTCTGAGAATGGCATGCCTTCTGACTCAAGCTGCAGCTTTGCAAGGAGGCGGCGCATAGCACAGCTCCCAATACCATTTTTCCATCTATGCATACTGTCAACTGGGAATCCTGAGCAGGCTGCCCAGTTGCAGACACTACGCAAGACTTGAGTTGAGCTGACCACAACTTCTGTGCTCTGCAGGGTATGCAGGTGGAGTTGACAGTGTGGCCCCACCAGCATTCAACCTGCCTCTTTTCAATCATAATTGACTAAACGTTTCAGCACATGTGCTAGGGCCTAAGTCCTATCCCGCCGGGCTGGTTTGTTGTGAGCATCACATGCCTGCTGGGCAGGATCAATGAGCAACCTGAGGTCAGGTCTTGTGCTGTTCTGCATTTGCAGGGTATGCAGGTGGAGCTGACAGTGGGGGTCCACCAGCGTTTGGCTTGCCTGTTGGGCAGGCTTACCAGATGCAGCTGCAGTACATGAAGGACCAGCTGCGGCAGGAGCTACAGCAGCGCAGCTTCCTCAGCCATGCCCAGGTAGGCGTGCCCTTGTAGCTCCTTAACACTTGTTCCCCAATTTATGTTACCGCACATTGTCTCAATCTGCGTCAGCTGCACTGTGGCCGTTGCTGCAGCTGCAGCTCCTTCAGCTATGCTCAGGCAAGCCCCCATTCCGGGCCTCATGCATAGGCATGCTGAACACGCGCCGTCTTCTTTTGCTGCAGCTTCAAATGCAGCTGTACCTGCAATTTGACATGTCTACTCAACCAGCAAGCACATGTCTACTCAACCAGCAAGCACTTTCCTGCCGCCATGATCATTGCAAAACACTCAGACAAATGAGTGCAAGTGCTACAACTAGGGTGCTAGTGCTTGACGCTGTCGCCAGCCATTCAATTTGCTTCATTTCCCAGAATGCATTGTTGTGTTATCAGACCAGTTTGCCTTGCCTTGCAGGCTGAAAGGAGACCAGAGGAGTTTGGGCTGCCTGAAATGGTGCAGCACTACCACTCCCTGTTCCCCTTGGAGGACCTGCAGGCTGCTGCTGAGCAGCCCTCTGGGGCTTTTGGTGTGTGCACAGCCCTGGTCAGGGCGGCCTCGCCTCAGCTGCAAGGACAAGCTGTCACCTTACGCCGCCTAGATCCCCGACAGGTAAGCTACAACGCCAGCATCTACTCACAGCATATAGCAATAGTGTCTGGCGAGATGACAGAAGCAATGACAGCATCAGGACCCTTTGCAAGCTGCGTAGCCTTGATCAGGTTGTTGCCCATAGGAGGCTTTTAGATGGCCTGATCACGTATGCCGGGACGTATGCCACAGGACAGACTGCCTTATCAGTGTATGTTTGGGCAGTTATCAGGCACTCAGGCCAAGCGTGAACCCGAAGACACATGGCAGTCAATTGTGTACAAGGACCTCTCCGCCCTCCATGTCCAATTTGAATGGTTTAGGTTAGCACATGATCGAACTGGTTGGAGACAGTTGATTGCTTCTGTACGTACCTAGATGGGCCT
>BDIU01000045.1:0-345207 GCA_002118135.1 Trebouxia sp. TZW2008 | reverse complement strand
ATACTAAGTCACAGGTTCATGAATGGGTTGACCGAATTTCCCAGACCATGTCTATGTTTAGCAGTGTGCAGCAAGCTTGCGCCACAGCTCTTGGTTTGAACCCTAAGTTTCTGGCCACGAAGGAGATGATTTTGAAGCTGATTGGGGACAGAACAGGAGTAAGGGAAGGAGAGCTCAGGAGCAGCATGGGCAACAACCCTGACACCAGCAAGGCCCTCAGGTGACTATGCTGGGTGCCTGTTTATACTGTGTGTTGCTGCAGTGTTCGGCAGGCAGGCTGTTGACAATGTTTGCTTTACAGCAATTTAAAGAATGCAGTGTCCCCTGTATTTACTTTGACCAAGGCTGCAAGAAGCCCCTTTCAGGTGCAACTTGGTGTCCTGTCTGAAATGACAAATTTGGCAATGCCTGGCTTGATGACAAATAACCGCACAGCTCACTCAGCTTGTTGCTGACTCATAGCTTGCTGGCATGCTAGGGCTGCATGACTCTGCATTTGTCCAGTTGACATCAATTGCAAATGCGCATGTATCAATGTGACAAAGACATGCTCTTATGCAGTATCTGCTCGAGCTTTACTGTGTGCAATCTGCATCCACTGGTTGCCTGCTCAGTGTAAAAGCATGTTGTTGTGCAGGATTTTATTCAAGGAGGGTATCCTGCAGCGGCGTGGTCAGGGTGGCAAAGGTACTCCCTTCACCTGGCAGAAACTTATCACAGATTCTGGCAATGAATCACTATCAGCTGCAGCACAGAATGCTCAAGCAAGCAGCAGTCAGGACAGGCCCATGCCAACCAATGCTGTGCCAAGGCCATTCATGTATATCCCCATTGAGATCCAAGAAACAGACCCTATAGTTGAAACAGGCGCATCTGGGGACACACACGCTAGCAAGCCCACAGCTGCTGTCAGAAGTAGCGTTCAGATGAACAGTCCACTTGTGCTTCTGCAGCATATAGCAAGCTATCTGCTCAAGTGATGCGCACCGTCTCTGGCTTGCAGCTGTCCCTTTGTACAACCAGTTGTATTGTTGCTCACATGCTGTATGGCCCGTCCTGTTGCAAATGTATGAATGGCAGCGTTTGACAGATTCATTGCTATCAGTGTTGCACATTACCACAAGGACTTGCCCCAACGACACATACGTAGGCCCTCACATCCCTGACTGACAGGCTTCAGCATGCTGCAGACTATCGGCAGCCTGTGATCACTCTCTGTCAATAAGCTCTCAAAGTTCTGCCAGTCAAGTGCTGATTGTGCTGCCCGACAACACAAATGCATCATCACGAGTTTACAAGAGCCAGTTCAAGAATGGTGACAGCTCTGTCGGCATGCAACTTAAGCCTACGTGACAATGCTGCACATGTCTCAAAAGTGGCCATCAATCAAAGAACTAATCTGTTGTCATTTTCTCCTAAGCATGCCAGGTCAAAGATGCCTGTCAATTCAATCATGCTCTGGACAAGCAAGCAATTGGGAGCAAAAAAGACACATCACAGATCACTATCAACAATGGGAGGCAGGGTGCTAGTTGTGGGTCCTGCCAAATGTGAACCCCTTGAAATATTCCGCTGCAAAGGACTACCCGGTCTAGGTGGTGACTTAGCCACAAGTGATGACAGGGACGAAAAAATGTCTGTTGGCTTTGCACTAGCCAAAGGCGGCAGCTGTAATTCTTCTTCAGCATTGGCTGGTGGTGTCACAGTCCTTCTGAGACCAGAACTTTGCATTGTTGCACTGCTTGCACTTGTTGGACGTGAGCTGCCACCAGACAAGAGCTGCGGGCTCACTATTCTCACTGAGCCTCTGCTGTTCTGTCTGCCGCTGACTGGCCTTGACTTGCCTGCTGCACTGCCAGGGGTGGATGGCTGACCGCTACTGCTTGGTGAATCCATCTCGTGCCGCACATTCATTGCATTGGCAAGGGAGCTGTCAGTGATGCGGCGTGGCACCAACAGTGGGGATGATGGGCACTTGCCTGCATGCCAGCCATATACACTTAGGTTGCAGCAAGTGGGGCTGATCGTGGTTTTCATATTTGTGGCCCATTATATCCTTTTCTGATGTAGTCGCATGTCTCCCCTCTCTAGCTGAGGTCTGAACTGCCTGCTCAAAGTCAGTGCATCCCAGTCTGTCCACAGAGGTTCTCAACAAGACAGTGCAATGGACGCATGTTCAACAACATCATTGAGCATGGTATTGAGCGCGGGCATAATCTGTTCATTCATTCTTACGTCTCTCATCATTGCTCAGAGGTCCATCTGCCTTCAAAAGCTTGAGTCCCAATGCAATGATGGCAATCCAAAAACACAACCCACCTTGCAGGTGCTGTTTCAGCATGGCCAGCAGGACTCGGGCGCCACAGACCTAGCATGTTTACTGAAAATGTGTCATCTGTCGTAGTCATCAACAACTTTGCTGGCAATTGGCAACAGTGCCCACCTTGCAAATGCTGCTCCAGCATGGCCAGCAGGAAGGCATCCAAGTCAATAGCAGGGCCCTTCTTGGACTGCTGTATCAGAGGCAGCAGCTGCTCACGCGCCACTGGCAGCTCTGCAGGAGTGTTGCTGTTGACAGCGTTCCCAACCACATCCATCACGCACTGGATTGGAATCTGAGCTCCTTCACTTTGCCATTCCTACAGTAACAGACCCAGTGGTTATAACTCTACAGCAGCAGACATATGACCTTGAATGACCTTTGCAGGTGCATTGCTATTGGAGGCATTGCCAACCACATCCATCATGCACCGGGATCTGGGCTCAATTGACACCTTGCCATTTCTGCAGACATCAGTGACTTCATTTAGACAGTAGTTGCTGCATTGCTACAACAGCAGACACAGTGGTCATCAATGAACCTTTGCAGGCTTGTGTACTGTGCTCTGTCAGACCTGGCTTGCACTGGTCCTTATGCAAAGCTAGTAACAGGCAAATTGCCTGTGATCCTGAGCCAGGCGGTCGACCCCAAACACTTGTGGTCAGTCAGCACACCCTGGGCCACCAATATACCTGGGCAGAGCATGGGTGGGTTTAGCATGTGCCCAAGTGATTGCATCACTGCAGCAGTCAGGAGTATGCTGAAAAAGGATCCCTGCAGCGGAACCTTCCAGTTGTCCAGCTGCAGGACCGTGATGTGTGCATTAGTCAAGACCACGCACAAAGCCTGAGTCAGACCCCATGCCTTCTGAGGCGTACAACTGCTTAGCATTGAATATGACAGGATAACATGAACAGCATACCTGCAATAGGATCTGCCAGTTGTCCAGCTGCAGGGCCTTGATGCAGTGCAGCAGGTGCAGCAGGAAGTGCCAGCCAGAGTTGGGAATGTGGCCCTCCACAATGCCCACCAGCCGGCAGAAGGTCAGCACCTTCACATCGTTCTGGTACATGCGTGCACTGGTCACCAGCCTGCCCACAGGGCCTGCACCCACAAAGGAATGCCCTTTGAAATGGAGCCCAAGGGATGGGGTTGATAAGAGTGCCAATCAAGAACAATGAGCAGGAACAGTATCAGTACTGAAAATTGTCCCAGCGTGCATGTGGTCTGGTGTTGCTGTACCTGTCTCTTGCATCAGCTGGGCCATCTGAATTGCTGTGCCGGCAGTGAGCGCTTCAGCCATGGTGTCAAAGATGCTGTCCTTGGCCAGGCGGGCTTGCATGCCCGCATCATCTAGGCTATTCACACGGTGGCAGTAGCAGCTGACTATGCTGCTGATGACCTCCTGCATCACCACACAAGCTGTTGTTGGATGTCAGAGCATCAACAGAGTGTCTACTGCATCACCCAAACAGTTTATTCAGCAGCAGTAGCAGCTGAACTGCATTGCTGATGACATCCTGCACCGCACCAAGCTCATTCTGGACTTGACAGCATAGTGTCTGCACACTCACTTTATTTGTACATCAACTCAGCTGTGGGCAGCTGGCTGATTACCTTGTCTGCCCAGGTAATGATACACAGGCATCATGATGCGCGAACAGCAGTGATGCATTGTTTGAATAGAGCAATGACTAAAATTGTCACTGGTCTGATCATGAGGGAGACGAGCTGGTCTTTGGTCAGGCTGTGCATCAGTGCAAGACTGCATGTAGCCAGCAATCATGCATTACAGCATCAGAAGGCATACATTGTGGTCATATGAGTAGGCGCATGAGGAGCAGTGCTACCTGTCTGATTGTGAGGGAGAGGAGGCGGTGCTTGGTCAGGGTGTCTGTGCTTCAGTGCAACACTGCATGTTGTAATAATGCAGTAAAGCACCAGAAAGCATACAGTGTGGTCATATAAGTAGGCGCGTGAGTAGCAGTGCTACCTGTCTGGTCGTGAGGGAGAGGAGGTAGTCCTTGGTCAGGCTGTCTGTGCATCACTGCAAGACTGCATGTAGCCAACAATAATGCAGTAAAGCACCAGAAAGGAAATAGTGTGGTCGTATGAGTAGGTACATGTGTAGCAGTGTCACCTGTCTTGTCATGGGGGAGAGAGGTCGGCCCTTAGTCAGACCGTGAGTCAGATCCAACCACTCCTGCTGATCTGCCTTGAAAGCCTGCGTGCCCTGCAGAGCATGCCTCAACAACTGAGTGCACAACATTCAGAATGTTCATGAGATTGCTAAGCATGCTAGGAGCGCCTTGCAAACTGGGGAGCTGCTGTGCGCATGGGCAACTCGCTTGTAATCTAGCTGAAAGTTGAGATTCAAGCTGTATCATAATGGATGGATCACAAGACTTACGGTCACAGAACAATTGGTGCTTTCCCCAATTGAGCAACATGCTGATGTTTGCCAGCATCCTTGCAAAGTAGTTTAAAGGGCTTGTCTTCACGTCATGCTGATGCTCTAGGGGCCTGCGCATGTGTACGTGGCTGTCGGTCTGAAAGCAGAAACTCAAAACGGCCTTGACAAATTACGGCTGTCTCAGCAGTAAAGCTACCTTGTCTTCATGTGGGGGCGGCTGATAAGGTGCAGGCTGGCTGGCAGCTTTCAGGGCATCTAGGGCAGGGCTGATCTGCTGCGCCAGCCCTCCTGCCTCCTCATGCAGCTCTGCCACTTGCTGCCGTACCTCTTCAGCTTCCTGCCTTGCTTCACTGACCACACCTGGCCCAACCTGCAGGAGCATTGCTGCTTGTTGGTGACAAGGTCTATGCCTTTGCAAGCAGTGTGAAAACCTGCTCATTGAGTATCGTTGGCCAGTTGCAAGATCATGCTGTGTGTTGCTGACAGCACTTCACGCCAATACCTGCTGAGCAAACAAAGCTTGCTCCTTCCTGGTGCCACACGCTTTGGAAAACAAAGTTTGCTGTCAGTGTCATGCTAGTTGTCATTGGCATGCCGTTCATGATGATCATTGCCTAAATTAAATGCAGGATGCATCTGGCTGAATGCTGCTGCAGTGTTTCACGTGCACAACTTTTTCAGCATCAGCAAGAGGGCCTTGCACCAACCTGGCAGACTTGGTCCAGGGTGTGTGCAAAATCCTGCTGCTGCTGTAGCAACTGCTGCAGACCGTCCACCTCCGTCTGTACGGCGGCGACCTGCAGCTCGGCCGCTTGGCTCTTGGCCTGCGCCAGCTCCTGCCGCAGCTTGCGGGAGACGCTGGCCAACATGGCGGCCTTTGTCCGCAGCCATACCGATTGCTGCCTGTGAACCGCCTCCAGCGCTTGCGTTGCTTCAGCTACATCCTGCAGTCAGGAAGCATGAGATGTCAGCTTGAAGGGACAGAGAGATAGTGCAGTATTGGCGCCAAGGCACTGCTTATTAGTGTTTCTGTCGCTTTGCTGCATTCTGCAATTTGTTCTGCAATTCAGATGTGTTGCACAGCACATCATCGCATGCATGTTGCAGTGACCCTTCACCACCCTGTACAGCAGCAGAATACACTGCAAAATCCTGAGTTGTAGCATCAATTTCTTCAGCAGCTTGCTTTCACTACAAGCAGACAACTGCCTCAGCGCAATATTGCCATCACTGCTGCTGAGGGCTGATTACAAATTGCTCATGATCAGCTGGCCATGATCATGAGCCGAGACGGGTGACACCCGACAGGCCCGACAAGCAAACATGGCATCTGCACTCTTGACTGCACCTGCTGATAATCAGCAGGCTTGCAGGGTACAATACCTTAGCAGTGCTGGTGCCAGAAGGTACAAACGCCACTGTCACCCCTGGCTTCTGCACAGAATCTTGCAGCTGCTTGAACCGCTTCTCACTTTCTCCAAGGTTAGACTGCATCGCACACCAGGAGCTCTCAGACACAGCCACAACAGACGAATTGCAAAAGCACGAGATTTGTTGCATGGTGCAGTTGGAACCAGCAGGAGATTTGTATCAAGCACGGTCAGCAACAAATGCATGTCAGCAGCAAACGTATCTCACTAATAGGTAGAAACGGTGCCAAATGCCAGCCAGTCAGCAGCCATTGACAGCTCAAGCGCTGATAAGTGCTAACTGCACATGCTTCCGCAACTGAAATTTCAGAGAAGTGACCAGTGTTGATGCAAAAGAGTGATGGAGTTGTGAGCATTGTCAACTAGCACCACTAACAATACCATAATGAACAACACAGCGTGCTTGTCACAGTGGCATGCAAAGGGAAACACCTGCACAGACTGCAGCTGCCTGTCCTTGGCCTCCAGCTGGGCTTGCATGTGGCGCACCCGCGGCATCAAGCAGATGCCACTGGCTTCCTCTGCCTGCTCAAGACTTGCCTGGAGCCCCCTGCAGACACCCAAATTACAGGCTCAGTACAGACTTCATGCAGTGAGGGTACATTTGGCGCATTCGCGGTAATAAACAGATGCCACTCGCCTCCTCTGCCTGCTCCAGACTTGCCTGCAGGCCCCTGCACACACCCAAACTGCAGGCTAATTACAGACTTCATGCAGTGAGGGTGCAAGCCCTGCAAGGCAGGCCACAGGACAGGCTCAGTACAGCCTTGATGCAATCAACATGCAGTAAACATGCATGCCCCTGCAACCACTCAGGCCACAAGCTCGGGACAGCTGCATGCAATCAGGAGACATGTAGCATATGAACAGCATCAAGCAGATGCCACTTGCCTCCTCTGCCTGCTCCAACAGTTGCCTGCAGCCCCCTGCCGCCACCCAGGTCGCTCCTTAAGGACAATTTTCATGCAGTAAAGAAACAAATAGCACACTCACAGCAGATGCCACTCGCTTCCCATCCCTGCTCCATAGTTGCCTGAAGCTCCTGGAAGTCTCTCAGGCCATTTGCTCAGTATTAGTGATTTAAGAACTCAGCGACTTGTGCCAGCACAATTGATGTGTGGCTCAGTCAAACTACATGCGTGGTGAAAGCACTTTGCCAGGACAACTGTCCTGTGGCAGGCCTACAACTCTGAGATTGCAGCAGGAGCAAAGGCAGCAACAGGCAATCGCAAAGCTGTGGCATGAGGGCCCATACCTGAGGTGAGCTTCTTTAGCTGCCATCTCCCCTGCTTGCTTAGTCACCTGCTGAGTCATGGACTCCATGTCAGCTGCATGGGCAGCTTCCATCATGATGAGCTGAGTCTGCAGAGCCTTGGCCTGGCTCTGCAGCTGCTCAATGTTGTTGTCCTTCTCTGACAGACTCACCTCCAATGCAATGTTTGACAGATACAGCCCTGCAGCATATGGCATCAGCTTTGCAATACAGTTCACAGTTCTCCTTGGACAGGAATTACAGGCACACTTTGCATGTACCTGGCTGCGTAGCAGACATCACTGTGATCAGCCGCAGAACAGCTGTGCCATGCACCGCATCATGCAGTATGACTCAATGATTGGTGTGAGCTGTTTCTAGCATGTGTGCACTGTGCTATAGAGCAGCAAAGGTCAGCATGCTTTGCTGCTGTGACAGGCACTGCACAGCAGTGTCTGCAAGCCATCTTGTGCATACCATGTGTTTGTGCAGCCACCAGCAAAAATGCCACATTGTACTGTGTCACCTGCATCAAGTTTGTATGCACGTCTGACAGGGCATCAGATGCAATTTTGAGACCTATCGCTGCATGAAAACAGCAAGTATGAATTCGGCCATGGTACCTGTTGGTGCACCTCCTTGCAAGCTGTTCCCCTGGGTCTGCATGTGCCCCAGGGAAACCCATGCAGCCATTGCGTGTTGCCATGCAATGCAGCACTGCATCAATGCTGCAAGCAAAAACAGGCAGCCACTGACCTGTAGGGGCACCTCCTTGCAAGCTGTCACCCTGGGACTGCATGTGCTCCATGGAACTCTTCTTCCCTCCCCCTGCTGAGAACATGACAGTCCTGGTCCGTGTCAAGCCCCCACCGCCCCCACCACTACCCTCACTGCTCAGCCTTGACATGCTTCCCTTCTGAGACGCCAACACACCCCTTGGTGAGATTGAGGGCGAATGCTGCAAAGGCGACATCTGTGGAGAGATGCTCTTCTGGGACTGTAGCATGTTGCGAGGGGATATTGACGGGGATTGCTGTAGGCTAGACATCTGTGGCGAAATGCTCTTCTGTGACAGGAGCATGCCTGCTGGTGCCAATGAAGGGACACGCTGGAGGCTAGACATCTGTGAGGCAATGCTCTTCTGGGATTGCAGCATGTTGCGGGGTGACAGTGAAGGCGCACGCTGCAGTGAAGAGAGCTGTGCTGATAAGCTCTTTTGTGACACCAGCCTGGCACGAGGCGACAGCTGGGGTGACTGCTCAATCTGGGACCAAGAGTCAGAGTCTTGTGACATGGAGCCTGAGTCATCCAGCATGTCTTCAGACCCATCTGGCACAGCAACTCTGCAACAAAACACAGCTGATTACGTCAGCAACTTCCACAACAAGATGTTCAGTTGCAGCAGACAGGGATGCATCATATGAGTTCTAGAGGTAACGTAATATAGATGACAGACATATGTAAATTGTCAGTTCTCAAGCATGTCACGTCTTCACTCTGGCATAGTCTGCTTGCACTACATGGGCATTGCAGTTGGAGCACGGACATGTTTAGCACTTTGCTATGCACCCAGTACATTCAAAGATCATGCTGGCACAGCGGTATATGCATGTGATCCTGAGGTTTGTGCCAAATCTCACAGTCTGCATGAGATGCTTGAGGGATTGTTGACTGGTAGACCACCCGAAAGCTGCAGGGGTGTGATATGACCCATTTTGGGATGGCAGACCCTTGTCACTGCACTTGATGATGACAAGCAGCACTGAGTGTACATACCCTTGGAGGGGATTGCCAGTGTCTGAGCTGGCACTTGTGATTGTGCGGCGCAGGCTGGTGATGAACCTCTCCTTGCAAGACAGCTGAGCCTGTAGCTCGGCAGCTTGCTGCTCCTACACAAAACATGATGACATTGCTTTAGACCCTGAACGATCTAGCCTGTGAGGCTGTGATTCAGCATGGCATGCGGCAGGCTGTGCCATGTTCTCATGCAGAGTCAGGCAGCCTTTGATGATGAATCTGCTTGACTTCAGCAAATTCATCAGTGGAATGTGAGAAGGTTTTGATAAGAGTTCGTATGACTTGTTGAATGTCCAGCTATCAGGCGGCTTGATTTTTGTATTTGAGATGACTGCTGACTGTGCTGTCAACATAGCTTGCACTGGCATACGATGCTTGTGGAGGTGTAGCGCGTGTACAGGTAGGGCGCAAAACTGTTCTTCATTTGCCAATGCAAGGGGCAGAACACTAGACCAAAATGGGTTGCGCCGAATCGGGGAATTGAACCCCGGCCTCCCGCGTGACAGGCGGGAATACTGACCACTATACGAATTCGACCTAGTTGAGCACCAGGCTGCCACTTGGAGGAGATGATCCGAGTTGATGACAGCAATGGAAAACCTGCTATATATAACCCGTAAGACACGACTGATGAGCGGCGGTTGCTAGTCTGATGATAGTGACTGATGATGGTCTCTTGCTTATTGTGTGTCATGCCCAAGAAAGCACTTTAGACTTTTGTTTGACTGCCTAGCCTGGATGCCATAGTGCAGCTGCACAAAAGTAAGAATTGCTTACCTGTTCAGCCTGAGCCTTACTTGCGTTCCGCAGCTGACCATCTGACTGTGTAAGCTGGGATGCCAAGCTCTCAATCTGAGACATACACATACAGTCAGTACAAACATCAATCCATGTCATCAGCAGCAGACTTGACCGCGTAGACAGCAGCTCATGATCATGTGCACAATACTCACCTCTTTGTTCTTGGCTGTCAGTGTTGCCTTGAGTTGGCTAATCTCGTCTACAAGCTTTTGCACCTGCAGTTCAAAAATACAGTTGTTGCCATTGATTGCAAACAGTAGTTATTTGCAGCAGCAATGACCATACTGCAACAAGGCATCAAGACAGGCTCACCTGTGTTCTTGCCTCATCAGTGTCTGACAGCATGAACTTGGACACATTCAGCTGACGTACAGCGTCCTGGTACTGTACATTCAGTGCATCCAGTCTGGCTTGTGAAGCAGCCAAGGATGCTGCCAGCTTGTCCTTCTCATCCTGTGCAGCAACCACCACAGTTGCCTTTCCAGTCCAAACAGTGTGTTTGCAATGTCACAGTGTCATGCACTGTAGCCAATCTTACTGTGCATGTATCCCCCCTACAAAAAGGCATGATTGCTCAGCCAATAGTCATATCAATGATCTGCAGATGCAATGCGCGCAATCATGCTGTGAGCATCAGACTATATTCAGCAAAAGATCATCTCAGTGTGCACTGTACAGCTGTATGACCAGGTGCTACTGAGCACTTGCATGCACCAGCAGCAGCGGCATCAGGTACTGCATCCTGCAAGGGGTCAGGGATTTGACTTTCTTCCAACGTTCACAAGCTGAACAGCACACTTTATCATGACGCCACAAACAAGCCAACCTGGCGCGACAAGACCTTTGCCACACACACCTAGCGCATAAGGGAGCGACTGTCATGATAAAAATCAATGTCAGTGGACTTGCCTTGAGGGCAGCTCGAGCTGCTTCTAGGGCCGTCAGTCTAGCAGCCTGCTGCTGCAGGGCATCCTTCAGGTCTGCCACTTGACCAGCCCCAGCATTGGCAGCCTTGTCAGCCATGGCCTGCCTGGCCAACAGGCGAGAGACTTCATCCTTGGCTGCCAGCTTCTGCTCCTCACACCTGCGGTGTGCCACATGGGAATGAAGTGAGCATGAAAGCTATATATGTGTGTGCAAACTTGATGCTCAATTTGTGAAAGTCAAGCTGTCTTGGCATGATAGCAGGCAGGCTGACCTGTCTAGGCCAGCTCGGCTGGTTTCCATGCCTTTCACTCCTGCTGCAAGAGTCCCTGTCAGCTCATGCACTTACATCCTGTCACACATGAGGATGCTGATGCTCTCCTAACAGGCCGGCAGACCTGTCTAAGTCAGCTCGGCTCTTCTTGAGGTCATTGAGGAGGTCCTTGACGCGCTGCTCCAGGGGCAGCAGGCGCCCCACCTCCTTGCGCGCTGCCTTCAGCTCCAGCCCTAAAGCCTCTATCTGCCCTGCCCTCTCCTCCACACTGTTCTGCAGCTGTATGACCCAACAAGCAAAAGTGTCAAATGGCTTTGCATCTCAAAGGCTGGATGCTCTGAACACAGCAACTTTGCTTGCCCTAAATGGCCTAAACATAGCAAATTTGCTTGCAATCCTGATTCTGTTCTGTGTTGCTCTGATGCAGACTTGCAACTGCGCCCAATGATGCAAAGTCTCAGCAGGTTGCAGCAGATCCTTTTGCTGTACAACATGCCACGCAATCAATCAATCAATCAATCAATCAATCAATCAATCAATCAATCAATCAATCAATCAATCAATCAATCAATCAATCAATCAATCAATCAATCAATCAATCAATCAATCAATCAATTTTTACTGTCTTGAGGACCCAACAGGGGGTCATACAGACAATGTCAAGAGAGATTCTGTTCTAGCTATAACAACATACATACATTCGCTTATAGCGATGGTTTCACATGATATGCAATCCATCAGAAAATGTCATCAGTATAAAATGGAAATGCATCCGCATCATGTGTCCAGCATTTGACATCATGACACCTCTGAACATTTCAGTCCAGCATCAACGCTTGACCAGTTGTTCAGCGCTCAACAGCAATGTCATGTTGATGTATCACAAAGCATCAATCAAAGCACATGCATGGTGTCTTCAAAGTCAGATGCTGCACTCTGCAATGCCATATTGCTGAGCTTGCGCTAATCATACAAGGTATATAAACTCCATGTACAGTCAGCCTAGCTAGTACAGGCTCATGCAGCTGCCTGGCTACAGCATCACCAAAATGTGCCTCTGCTAGAAGAGCAGTGCATCCCCTGGCAAACCAGCAAAAGAGAAGCGTGACTGTACCTCAAGCATTTCGCCTTCAGCCACCTGCTTGCTCTGCTCTGACAGGGTCAGCTGAGCGCTCACAGTCTCCCGCTCCCTCGTCATCCTTGACAGCGCCGTCTTAGTCTGTGTAAAGCAAAACACCGGATCATAGCATGTCTGCCATGCAGTGACTATCAACAACATGCAGTACCTTGTAACAAAAGCTCAGACAGGCAACTACTGTTGCTCATCTACATGCTCGTTTTGCTTGACCATGTGATGCTACAATACATCTGCTAGAGCTGCAGTTGTCTTTGTGAGCTGGGAGGACTGTATGCATGACTTAGGGCTGCACAATACTTGTACCAGATGATCTTTGCGCATGCAGGCTTTCTGCAGTTGCACACGCCAGTCGTGCTCAGTCCTGACGGGGACATCTTATTTTTCCAGCTAGAGTTGCTGTCCTTGAGACTAATTCAAGAACTGTGAAGGGTAGCAATAGAAGCTGCAGCCTTTCTTACTGTGATAAGGCGTTCCTCCAGCTTGCGACGGGCAGCTTCCTCCAGCTTCATCTTCTCAACAGCCACAGCTGCTGTCTTCTCCAGCTCAGGCATCATGTGATGCAGCTTCTGCAGCAACAGCACACAGCCATGCTGTGAGCTACAAACTAGTATGACAGTAGCTGCTCTGTGCACTAAACTGCTGTACCACATGCAGCACGTGCTGAAGTATGCAGCTGTATATCATGCTGCAACACATAAGGCCTCAATGTGCATATCATTACGTGTTGTACTTGCGATAACGTTGGCTCCTCAGCAATCTCGGATGTGGCAACATAAAAATGCAGCAGCTGCAGCAGAGCAAAGCTTATGCTGATCAGGAATGCAGCATTTGTGGCCTGTCACCTTGATTCAGAGTTGTTACCTTGATGTGCAGCTTGGTCAGATCTATGAGCTGGTTTGTCGTAGCTGACATGATGAACTTGCGTAAAGTGAAGCCCTCCTCAGTGGTGGTCACCATCCTTGCTGTCTTGACATCTTGCAGCGTCAGCCCTGTCTCCTCCATCACTGCCCCTGCTGTGCCCAGCTTGGCTGCAATGTTCTGCAGTACAGTTACCAATGAAGAAAATCTTAGTGTGAGGACGTCCTGGTTGTAGCTGACATGATAAATTTTTGCAGAGTGAAGCCCTCCTCAGTGGTGGTGACCATCCTTGCTGTCTTGACAACTTGCAGTGTCAGCCCTGTCTCCTCCATCACTGCCCCTGCTGTGCCCAGCTTGGCTGCAATGTCTTGCAACACAGTGGCTCAGTCGCAGTGATCTGCCTTGGCTGCACACTGGCATGCATATGCCCTGACATGACCAAGCTGGGCATGACAGCAGGAGCTTTGTTCACTGAGAAGCACGTCCACTGGCCACAATCAGCAGGCTCATGGAATCCACCGGCAAGCATTCAAGCTGTCATGATGAATGACATGGAGCATAGTCTCCAGCTCCTGCTCCAGGGTCTGTACACTGATGCGCTCCTGAGCAGGACACAATGTGGCCAGTCCTGTGTGCTCTACAACAGCATGCAAGGAATACTGGATGCATAGGGAGCATAGTCATGATCCCCAGCTCCTGCTCCAGAGTGTGTACAACAGTGCACTCCTGGGCAATGCGTTGCCTTATTATGTCCTGTCACATCTGCAATACGCAATACACCTTACCTCCAGCTCCTGCTCCAGGGTGTGTACAGCAGTGCGCTCCTGTGCAAGGCGTTGCCTCAAGGTGTCCTGCACCTCCTTGGCCTCTGCCAGCTGGTGCTGCCATGAGGCGGCTTCAGCACGCGCATCAGACAGCTGGTCTGCCAACTCTGCCTTGCTGCTGGCTGCCTCGTCCAAATCCCTCCTGAAGGCTTCATTCTCCTGCTGACGCATCTCAGCCATCCTGCCAGCAACAGATTTGTTTGTAGCTTGCTTGCAGTATCGTGTGCACCAGGGATACTCACTCCATTGTTGCTGGCAGCCTCATCCAATCCTGTCTGAAGGCTCCATTCTCCTGCTGACACATCTCAGCCATCCTGTCAGCAACACACTGTTTGTAGCTTGCTTGCAGTATCGTGTACACCAGGGATATCCACTCCATTGTTGCTAGCAGTCTCATCCAAATCCCTCCTGAAGGCTTCATTCTCTTGCTGCCGCATCTCAGCCATCCTACCAGCAACAGAGCTGTTTGTAGTCTGCTTTCAGTGTCGTGTACACCGGGAACATTCACTCCGTTGTTGCTAGCAGCCTCATCTGATCCTGTCTGAAGGCTTCATTTTCCTGCTGACGCATCTCAGCCATCCTGCCAGCAACAGATTTGTTTGTAGCTTGCTTGCAGTATCGTGTGCACCAGGGATATTCACTCCATTGTTGCTGGCAGCCTCATCCAATCCTGTCTGAAGGCTCCATTCTCCTGCTGACACATCTCAGCCATCCTGCCAGCAACAGACTGTTTGTAGCTTGCTTGCAGTATCGTGTATACCAGGGATATTCACTCCATTATTGCTAGCAGCCTCATCCAAAATCCTGTCTGAAGGCTCCATTCTCCTGCTGACACATCTCAGCCATCCTGCCAGCAACAGACTGTTTGTAGCTTGCTTGCAGTATCGTATACACCAGGGATATTCACTCCATTGTTGCTGACAGCCTCATACAAACCCTTTCTGAAGGCCTCATTCTCCTGCTGCTGCATGTCAGCCATCCTGCCAGCACTCAAACAGGCCCTTCAGGGTTCCATTGCGCAACAGCAGCGTCTGCATTGCACGTGCAGTATCAGATGTGATTGTGCTGCCAAAGGTTGTCAGTGATAATGATAGTAATGATAATAATAATCATTACGTGTTCCAGCATATTCTGCCAGGTATGTGTGGCACAAATCCTATCTCACCAGGCAGGCTTGTCTTGAGCGTCGCGAAATGGACGCCTGATGTTCAAGTCAGACAAAACAATGTCGTTCCAGATCTTCCTAGGTTATCAGTGAGATGTGAAAAGGACTGAGGCCAGTCTGACCTGTCCAGCTGGCCTTGGATTGCATCTCTCTGCATATAGGCAGTCTTGAGCTCCCGCTCCGTTCTCTCCCTTGAGGCCATTTCCAGGTTCATGGATGCTTCCATGGTGCGACACTTGCCCTTCTGTTCTTCAAGCTCCAACTGGCACTGAGACAGTTCTCCGTCCCTGACTGCCAGCTGCTCCCTGACTGCCAGCAGTAGCACCTCATTGGCCTCTGCATCCCTCTGCAGCTTCACCAGCCTCTCCTACAACAATTCACACAATACACATCAGCATGTTGTCACACATTAGAAAGAAGTTACAAGGTAGCGCTAGGCATGTCAACTGTGTCTGGCAGCCAGCTGCTCCCTGATTGCCAGCTGCTCCCTGACTGCCAGGAGTAGCACCTCATTGGCCTCTGCATCCCTCTGCAGCTTCACCAGCCTTTCCTGCACACATCATCACAACCAAGGCTCTAAAATCGGTGCACAAGTCAAATTCTGCAGCGCCCTCACTGACAGCAAACGTAAAAGTATAGAATTGCAGAGCATAGCCTTGGCTGCATACCTGCTGCTGGCAGCTTCCTGAAAACAGCTGACACATATACTTCTTATTTGGGTGTTCACTGATGGTGGGAAGGTCTGCTAGTCATGTTGTCACCCATCTACACAAAATTGTAACTGTGAATCTTCTTGCAAGGCAAGCACAAGGCAGTTCTGGTTTGCAGCAATGTGCAGTCAAACAACCTGGCTCATGGCAGCAGAACACAATCTAGCTGTGCTTGTGCTCTCATGCCATACTCACTGTGCAGACTTGTCCTCACAGTGCTGCAATTGGAATCAATCTGACAGAGTCAGCACACCTCCAAGGTAGCAATCTTCTGAAGGTAGTCTCTTTCATGGCCCTTCAAGAGAGCCACTTCAGCCTGCCTCTCACCCAAGCTGGTCTCAGTCAGGTGCAGCTCAGTGGCCAGAGCTTCTGCCTTGCGGCTCTTGGCATCTACTTCATATCTCAGGCTGCCACGCTCCTGCCTTGACTCATCTAGAGCCTTGCGGTTGGCTACCAGAGCCGCTGCAAAATTGTCCTTCTGCTCTGTCTCAGCCTGTGACAGATTATACGAATTTGACTATGGGCATTCTACAGGCTTGCAAAGACAGCATGTAATTGAATCTCAGGCTGCCGTGCTCATGCCTTGATCCATCCGGACTCTTGCAGTTGGCTATCAGAGCTGGTGCAAAGTTGTCCTTCTGCTCTGTCTCAGCCTGTGACAGATTATACAAATTTGACTATGGGCATTCTACAGGCTTGCAAAGACAGCATGCAATTGAATCTCAGGCTGCCGTGCTCATGCCTTAATTCATCCAGAGCCTTGCGGGTGGCTAGCAGAGCTGCTGCAAAGTTGTCTTGCTGCTCTGTCTCGGCCTGGACCAGGTTGACACGGATTGAGTATGCTAATTGGGGCAAGGACATGCTGTTTGACAAGCTTGCAAAGACGATATCTGGCTGTCTCAGCTCGAGCTGCCGCGCTCCTGCCTCAAAGCCTTACGGTTGGCTACCAGAGCTGCTGAAAAATTGTCCTTCTGCTCTGTCTCAGCCTGATGAAAGGTGAAAACGATGTTGACTGAAGAAACAAGCCTTGTAGTGAATTGTACATACAACGTCCATTAACGCAAGGCCAGAGAGCTATGCAATGCTAAAAGTATGCCTTGATAGCGGTCAGAAAGGAAGGTGCAGAGCTGCACTGTGAAAGGTCAGCTGCTGGCTTCATGCAGGTCAAACTTGCTTCATTGCAATTGCAGTATAGTGAAGTATTCAGATGCAAAGAATGTACAACATGTGGGCTCATAGATACATATAAATCGGTCAGACAGGTCCATTGCCTGACAGGTCCATCTTTGCCAAAGTATGACTGCAAGCCTTGTGTGACTGTCATGTGTATGCATACCTGCAAACCGCCTGTGAGCTGGTGAATGATATCAGCCTTGTACTGCAGCTGCTGTTGGGCAGCAGCCAGGTGGCGGCTGCTCAGCTCATTGTCACGCTGTGCCTGCTGTGCATCTGCTGCGCGCTGCTGTGCTAGTTCTTCCAACTGCTGCCTCAGCCCACTGCACATGCAATGCAATGTCAGAAGTACTTCACCCCTGTCAGGGTGGCGAGCATGCATGAAGTTTTGTAGATCACTGTACTCTTACTTGCAATGAATGACACTTCAAAGTACTAGCGTATCGTGTATTCCATATTGGCGCCAATGTATGGCAATTTGCGCTGCATCCCATGGATTCACTGATGCAGATGCTGCTTCAGTGGGCTGCCAAGAATGGCCAGCAATGCTGACAATGCACACAGCATGCTCACCTGATTTGGCCTTTGAGGTAGGTCCTCTGATCAGACAGTTTCTCAAAGCCTTTGCGGGACTGTGCTAGTAGAGCTTCATACTGTACTGCACAGCGCAGCTCAGTCAAGCTGCAGCTGTGGTCCCACAGGCAGCTCAACACTTGAGCGCGCTCCCTGCACTCCACTGCGATGTGGCGCTGCAGCTCCTCAAAGGCCACACCGTACAGCCACAGTGCAGCATCTGCCATGTCCACCTGTGCCTGCAGTGTAGACAGCTTGAGGTGAGGTCCTCTGCACTCAGAATTGAGAGCTGTATAGAGATGCCACTTTCAGTTGTTATAGAGCCGCAGCGCAGTTCACTCAGCCTGCGGCTGTGGTCCCACAGGTAGCTTAGCACTTGAGCGCGCTCCCTGCAATGTGGCGCTGCAGCTCTTCAAAGGCCACGCTGTACAGCCACAGTGCAGCATCTGCCATGTCCACCTGCGCCTGCAATGCAAAAACGATCATTGTCAGTATTCTCACCATATTCAGCAGCAGCATCAGCATCAGCAACATCAGCATCAGCATCAGCATCAGCATCAGCATCAGCATCAGCATCAGCATCAGCATCAGCATCAGCATCAGCATCAGCATCAGCATCAGCATCATGAGCTCGCTCCCTGCACTCCACTGCAATGTGGCGCTGCAGCTCCTCAAAGGCCATGCCGTACAGCCACAACGCTGCGCCTGCCATGTCCACTTGTGCCTGCAGTGTGGACAGCATCATTGTGATCAGCATCAGCATTGTCATCAGCATGGTTTGATGCTTGCTAATGACTTTGCATGACCCTGCCAGATGCATACAATTGTTTTCAAGCAATTCTGCGTGAGCAGCTTGATATGCAGCTTTGGCCACGACTGATGACCAAGTCCAACCTTTTATGGCTGAGAAGCAAGGTTTTGCACTTTGGAAGCTAAGCTAGCGGACGCAATGGTGCTGCTGCCGTGCAGAGCAGCATCAAGTATTGAGCCCAGAGTTAGTGACAACAGGCATGGTTGAAGGCTGAAGACTGACAATAGCAACTTGGCTGAAGACTGACCTGCTCCCCCCCACCATTGGGCGCATTCGCTGTCAGCTGGGCCATCATGTCAGCCAGCCACTGCTGCAGCAGCAAGGCATCTTCCCTGCGGTTGGGCTTCAGGCTTGGGAACACCGTTTTCTGGATGGAGCCATCTTGCAGCACTTCTACATTGCTGCTGGCATCATCTGCTATGTAGATGGGGTGAGTCTCTGTGTACTTGACCAGCTGTCTCACCCAGCCAAGCTTGTCACGACCACCCTGGAATAAGCACAAAGAAACATTGCCGACAACGACTCCACATCTATGCATCGACTATCAGTGTTGGCAATTAAACGCTTTTTGCATGGCTCAGACAGATTCTGCGGCCACAGCGATATCGGAGACATGTCTGTGTGGATGCCCTTCACGTTGAGACACTTTGCAGCTCCCGCAATCATGCATGAGAGCGCTGGGCACACTGCAGGTGAACAGCAACAGACAAGTCAAGTACTTGTCAGCTTTGCTGACAGAATCAAGAGCAATGAAGCCCTGCTCTTGATATTTGCAGAGGAGGCCCTGCTGTTCACCTTTTGTGCCAGTCAATAACAGACTTGTGTCTGAGAGGCTCAATGTCCCATGTGGGATGGTCATGCAGTGACTCCTCTTTGTGAGCACTGCTTCGGTGACCAACAGAATTGTGTCTATATGATTGTCCTTACTGAGAGGTGCCATAGCAGTCATAACACAGCAACTGGTTCCCAAATGCATTGTCCTTACATCAAGGATGTTCTTACATTAAGTATATGTACAAGGAGAAGTTACTGTACCTCTGTGGCTCCCCAGACAGGCCCTGTGATCTGAGCAGAGCTTTGAGCAGTCTTGCTGCCTTCCCTCCTTGTTTCCGCATGTCTGCAAGACCCGCAAACAGAGTCATTTTCACTCTTTCATTTTACAAGTGTGCTAGACAGGCTCATCAGGCCCAGGTAGGTACGAACTGGAGCAGTCAACTGTGTCCAACCAGTTCAGTCCTGTGCTGTCCTTACCCAGCAAACAGAGTGTCAAGCAGGTTTAAACGGCTTACTGATGCAGCAAAGCGACAGGCAGCAAGCAACGCCGCAGCAATGTCCTTGCAGCATGGGCGTCGGTGAGTACACATGTCATACCCACAACTTGAATGGGAAGGCAGTCACTATATGTACGTTGAAGTTGCACTAGTTTCAAATGTCCACTACAAGACGGCAGACTCTGTTGTCAACCTAGCTAAAATCATAGCTAAAATCATACCCTGGAGTGCTTGGCTTGATGACATCCACTGACTGGGAGATGTCCTGATGCAGCTCATCTGCATAGGAGACTTGAGGACGGGCAGCGCTTGCAGGTCTTATGCCAATCTGCAAGCAAAGCATACAGCAAGTGTATACACTGTTCGCCAAGCAGCACTACAAATGCTACCGTGACGCCTGCAAGATCCTTATTACTGTCCATCACTGTCCATCAATTGTCTGAATGCAGTCAGTTCATACTGACTTTTGGTTATTGTAGCTTCAGCTGCTACTAGATGCAAAGCCATGATGTTGACTATGCATTAAAAGTCTGCGCACAGCAATGTTTGACAGTTCTTTTCTCGGCAGCAGTTACCTTACCTTCTGATTCAAGAAGGAGAAGTTTAACTTAGTAGGCCATTCTGCAGGCTGTCTAGAGGCGTTAGGGCCAAAGCCAGCATTTGCTGGCCTGAGAAACAGGTACATGCCGCTTGAACTGGTCGCCTCAAGGTGCTGTGCAGCAATGCTTTGGTTGACGCCTTGCATTCTGGTTAGCAAATCCTGCATCTGCCTTTCAACAGCCAGCATCTGCTCAGCTGCAGCTCCTTTTTGCACTTCTTTTCTGGCCTTGCTGAATGCTCCAGCGGCCCAAATACCTAGAAAAGTGGCAATGAATATTGGCGGCAAATGTTGTCCAGAACAGCTTGGTCAGCTTGTCTTGCTGTGACCACAGCTGCAACTTTTGCAGCGGTGCACATGATACCTGAATGGCCAAGAGCTTCATCTGGCACAACACGCTTTGCAACTTCACTCGTCTGCTCTGACACAGTCATTTTGTTGCTGAATTGCAAGTCATAAAAGCCTTAGCAGCATCCTGCTAGCTGACTGTAAGCTCGACCACCTTTGCAAGTGGGCCTCCTATGCGGGGCTTGCATGGACGAATTCCTACTTGTGCGGCTGCGATGGCTGTGAGACACAGACGATACGACTGTCTAGCTGGTCGCACGTCACGGAGGTTGTCTGCGGATGCAGTCGCGCAGCAGCCAACACGGACGATATCCCGCTGCAAAGGCAGCCGGGGTTCTTGTTGAAGACACCCGCAACCCCCCCAAAAACAGCCAGCGGGAGCTTGCAGGACTGCAAAATCGCAAGTCTCGATGCTGCTTCGGTCAACCTAGCGTAGCATGCTTTGACCTATCGTGCTTTGCTCACAGCATGCTCACTCAGCAGGCGACATTTGCAAACTTCTCGGACGGCATGCGCGATTGCTCGGTCAAGTTTGCGTCAATGGATCAGCTTGAAGCGGCGCGTGCGCTGTGACTCCAGACCAGAGGCTTTTGCGTGGCTGCTTGTGCAACCACTGCTCGATTTTGATTTTTTTTTTCTTGTATTGGAGGAACAGGCGCGAGGGCTTATGCACGATGTACAGCAGAAAAGTAGCGACAAAGTCCTTAGCTATGGCGATGTTCTGCTGCGCCGCGGCGATGTCGACCTTCTTAGGGGCCCACTCTGGCTCAACGATCAGGTACAACATCAAGATTATTGCGCTATCACGCTCTCAACGGGCAAGGCTTTCATCTGCAATCGCAATGACACAGCAACTGCCGGTTCAGATCATTACCTTCTTCTTCGAATATCTGGGCACAGAAAAGTTTGCAGCAAACAAGTCAAGCCTGCTCTTTGTTGGAGGAGCTATGACGTTTCTGCTGAGCCAGTTAGCAGGGTTGGGTAAGGACTGACAGTTCTGTTGGGAATTCTGGAATTGCAAGTATCAAGATTTGACGCTGCGCTTATGATGCCGTTGCATACAACGTGCAACTCTCCACCCTCTGTGTATGTCAGCTCAATGCCTGCCAATGCAGGAGATGATGCTGCAAGTGATATACTTGCACCCCTGAAGGTATTTGTAGCAGCATCCAAACCAATGTTGTACGGGTCACATGATGACGGCCTGCATGCCTGTGTCAGATAGATGCCATCAAGAGGTCTTGTCTTCTTTGCCATCAACAACAATCCAGATGCAGATACAGCTGAGGGTGGCAGTCACTGGTGCGTCTTACACAACAGACGCTCGCAACTTTTTGGTCTGATTTGGACTTTGACATCCATGTTGTTGGCAGGAGTCTAGCTGTCTACTCAAGGCAGGACAAGGCATTGCACCATTATGACTCCTGCAAAGGAAGCAGAAACATCAAGATTGCCAAGCAGATTGTCCAGGCAATACAACCATCTCTTGGGTATGCAATTTGCTGCTTCATTCTTGCATTAGAGACATTTGCTAGGCAGGCTGTGAAACCCAGAGGCTACAAGGGTACAGGCGCAAGCTGCCTCTATGCAAGTCTGTCAGAAGCTGTTGTGATGCAATGACATCATATATGCCTGCTTTACGGGACAGGCTCACATTGCATGCAACATGTGCAGGGGTCCAGCAGCCATTAGGCAGGTGCTAGAACCTATGACCCCTCAGCAGACAAATGCAAATGATTGTGGAATGTATGTCTTAGGTAAGTGTCCTGGTCAGCGATGAGAATGGGGATCAATGCTGAGAGCATTACAGTGTGCGAAGCAACATGTAGGCCTGATTGCCTTGAACAGACGCTGTCAGGCAGCTTGAATAGATATAGCGTGTGGCTGTAGCCTCAGGACAAGCCAGCCTGACAAGACAGGACTTGTGCCACACACACCCGGCACCTTTGCTCAAAGTGTCACCTCCTATTGTTGTGAGTTGTAGCCTGACTGAAAGCTGAATACAAGTATTGACAAAGCCATGTTGGTGCAGCTTGTGCAGAGATCATTGCTGCAGAGTGGACAAAGCAATGCAACCTGGAGAATGCATCAGAAGCGATGGCAACTCATGTGACCCCAAGAGCTGTGACTGAAATGCGAGAGCAGATTCTTGACATCATTCAGGGCAAGGCTGCTGCAGATTTTAGGCATTGAGGGCAACTTATTTGACTTTTGAGTGAAAGAACCAGTGTCAGCAGATGATTGCCAAGCCTCATGAGCTTAAGCATGATCATGATGAGCTGCAGTGGTGCTTTGTAATCATGGCATGTCACAATCTCCAAGACTCGAAGTCTTGGATATCAATAATGAACGAGCTAGCGTTTTCATGGCCACCTCCATCAAATTGTTGTGAAAGCTGTGTTGTGTCTTCATCACCTATGCTTCTCAGACTGACCTTGATTTTGGAAGGATCCCGCATGGCCTCCTGCATTGCATCGACCTGATTTTGAAGCAGCATGCACTGCAACAGGGGTGGCATTTGCACTTGAGCTGTATTTGGTGTAAGCTGTATTGCATCATCCTGATATTCAAGCAACATGCACTACAATGTGGGTGGCATTTGCACTTGACCTACACTTGGCACATGCAAGACTTGGAATCTGTCAACCACGTGTTGTAGACTTACAGAGATATCATCTGCTGAGTTGCAGATACAGCAGGAGGCTTGGCACAGAAACATGTGGTAACGATTGTGTGTCAGTGCTGCTCCTGGCAGAGCTCACCTCAACGTATGCAACAACTGCCATGGCTCTAAGATTACCAGCTTTTGAAAGTTCAGCCAGAGCATTTCCCAAGCTGCTCCTGATCTGCGACAACTTTTTATCCACCTGCACTGCTAAACACCTGCCCCATTGTCTTTGCAAGCCTTCTGATCCACCCAACTGCACTGTGAAGGCTGTTTGCAAGGCTGCCCTAATCTGCCGATCCTGCTCATCCAAAACCTCCTTTCCCTGTAGTGCATGATGGAAAAAGTGAATTGTAGCCAAAGCCCAAAATTCTGTTGACAACTGAATGCTCATTGAAGGGGTGCTTCAGCAATTCCTTGCATTGACAAGCAATAGGCATGATCCAGGCTGCCTCTACTCACAGACGCTTCTGTGATGATGCCTGATGGCGAAGACTTTTCTTGTCTTTCAACAACAAACACAGCGTGCTGTAGCAAGCACTGATGTCAACAATTAGTATAACAATAACTGATGACACATTGCAGCACATGTGCTAGGTGTGGGTGGCCCAAGCCCTATCTTGTCAGGCTGGCTTGTTCTGAGCATCAGACAGGTGGTGTTCAGCTGTGAAAATTTAGACAAACAAATGTCGCTGTGAATGATGTCAATGTCAATGTCAGCACTGCTTGCCTGGGTGATGACTTCATCAAGCTGTAGCTCAGACAGCTGCTGGAAGATTGCTGAATTCTTGTTTGCATCGTACTCCAACTGAAGGCTACCAAGGCCTGCATCAAATGACGCTATAGCATACCAGGCTGAAAGTATTTTGTCTGACTTACAACAGTTGACAATCAGACATCCTTATCGTGCTGCTCAAGACAAGCCTGCCTGGCAAGACAGGACCTAGGCCACACAAACCTAGCAATGTATGCTAGAAAGCGTCATGTTACTTTAGTGACCACTGCGTCGTGTACAGCATGTTTGGACTTTGTGCAAAAAAATGCGTGCTTCAACGAAATGTACCTGCGTGAAATGCTTTGCTGTGCGGCAGCTCCCATTTCCACAGGTCTGCATCTTCAATATACTTGAATATGGTCCGCAAGTCAGTGCTCACCTGCACGCTTTCATGTAGTCAAGATATTGCGTCTTGCCTGCCTATAGACTGACTGCTGATCACATAAGCTGCTTGACTGGACGCGCCTTTGGCTTGAAGTAATCCAAGGCTATAGTTGCACCGCTCCTACTCATGTCAAGTCCATTGTGCAGATTTGGGTGCTGTGCTCCAGCATTTTCAAGCATTTCAAATGCTGTCTTGTGATGGTCCAAGACAATGACCCTAGCAAACCATGGGATAGGTCATGCATGACACGGTCGTTGAAGGACAATTGGCGGTCCAACAGATTGCATACTTGGCTCCCTGCTCAGCAGCTGCTCTGGCAAATCCATGCGGTCCAACATAGTCCAGCAGGTACAACGTCTGATCTGTCTCAAGCACAGCAGATTTGTCATCTCTGGCATGCGCTCAAATTGGAAATGACAAAGATTGAACTGCTGACCTACTTGTAGGCTGAGGCTTTCTAATGTTCTCGGGTTGTAAACGGTGTTAGGCACCCACATAGATTTCACGCCAGTTTCTGCAAAGCTTAGATGAGCAGCAAGAGCCGCAAAAACCCCGTCTGGACAAGGGTAGTGGTACGAGACCACCACAGGCATCATCTGTTCTGCCATACGAACGGTGAACACACCGATCTCGCAAATGCTTGCAGCTCAGCAGTAGTCAAAGTGACGAGTGTTGGTTTGAAAGTGCTTGACCTAACTGCCAGAGTGATCGCTTGTACGCACGGACAGACTTTTGCTACCAAGCACCTCGATCGTCGCCCGTGCAACCGACTTGGGGCAAAATTCTGCTGTAAATCGCGCTGATGGCATTTCTCGCCAGCCCCTGAACGGCATCCCTCGAGATCAGCTTTGAATAATAGCATTGACGATCACTACCCACAGCGCACCGTTTCTGCACAGATCCGTCTGATTGCATGCATGGCTGATTGGAAAGCAAATCCAAGCCGGAACGCAATCAGCAGCCTGGACAGCCGCTGAACGCAGAGATCTGCAGCGATATGTCACGACAGTCGAGATCAGATGACGCAGGAGACGTGACCACCGAGCAAATTCTGAAAAGTCACGAGGTCCCCTGGGAAAGCTTCACTTCATTGCGTTTGATATCGGACAGAGACGCCCAACTGATCAGGAAATATGACAAACGCAAGCGCGAAACTCAGGCTGAGCTTTTGGAGCAGGTGACTTTGCTCATTTTGCAGCTATCTCCAATAAAGGTGCTTTGCCCAGCATGCTTGAGCAAACATCCCTGAACCTGCCACTGTATCTACAGAACGGCCCTGCATACTGTGAGGCCTTTTTGAATGTGTTGCGAAGCGTCACCAAGGAAGAGGCTGTGCAGTATGTGCTGGCTCTGATTGATGACATGCTGTCAGGTGTGGCACCTGGCTCCTTTGATCTGCTCAGGCTATTATGGAAACGACGCGCAACGCAGTACTGTCTCCCGTGCTCATGCAAAGCAAGGTCTCAAGAGTGGCTGTGCATGCAGTCGAGTCTAGTCGGGCGCAATTATTCCACCAAGAAAGTGATATGCACCTAGCAAATTTACCAGACCCATACAGCATATTTCTCAGGTGAGCTATTGCAGAGTCAGTATCAAATTTCGAGCAGATCACACCAGCTGCTGCTGATTCGACGTGCATTTGCTGCATAACCAGATGCTTGAGCATGCTCAAGAGGCTTTGCTTACAGGCTGCTGAACAAGACTGATTGGTTCACACAAGCGAAAGCTGCCAAAACACTGACAGCAATCCTGGAAGCCCGACCAGACAAGGAGCCATTTGTGGCAGAGAATGGAGCAGCCAACGGATCTGCTGTCCCACAGGGAGTAGACCACGCAATGAAGACATTTATTGAGTGGCTATGTTCCCAACTCAGGTAATCAGCATTTAGCAAACAAATTACAGCTTGACACATTGACGTCTTGCCCATGGTATTTTTATCAATGAATGCATGCCATATTTCATGTTACATATGCATAGAGTCATCTGCCCAGCTAATGTATGACTGCTGTGTCCCCAAGCAACGCCAACATCAACCAACACAACAGCAAACATCCCTCTGCTCACCTGAAGCTTGATTACTGTGCACTGAAGCATAGCAGTGTGATACTAGCATGACAGCAGCATTTGTTCTGCTCACCTGAAGCATGATCAATGTGCCCTGAGGCAGTGCAGTGCTTTATCACCATGAATGCAACAATGATGCTTGGTGCTGGTGTATGGTAAACAGCCTGTATCAGCACGGAATTCGCATTCCAAGCTGGCAGCGTCAAACTCCCCACATTGACACTGCCGACTCAGTGTCAATGAGTTGTCAGTGACTTGCCGACTCTGAAGTTGGCAGACCTTTGCATGCAGGCGCCCCTTCAACCCAACCCACAGTGTACCAGCAGCCATCCATTGCCTAAGCAGACTCCTGCGGGAGCGGTCAGTTCGTGTGCTGTTCCAGCGGGTTCCAGGCTCTGTACAGTTGCTGGCGCCATTGCTGAGGTCTAATGCATCATCAGCAGCACCAAATCAGCAGCTACTGTATGAGGCAGGCATGTGTGTGTGGCAGCTGACATTCTACGAGCCAGCTGCAGAGGCTATGGGCAGCTCAGGAGTGGTGCATGGCCTAGTCGACATGGCTCGACAAGCCACCAAAGAGAAGGTGATCCAGCCTTCTGATGCTCCCTGTGCGCCCGTGCATAGCATTTGTGCCTGGCAGGGCTTCAAGGCATTGGTCTTTTGAGTGCGAGTGGTGCATGGCTTGGTGGATATGGCTCGCCAGGCCACCAAGGAAAAGGTGATCCAGCCGTCTGATGCAGCCCTGTGTGCCGATGCATCGTAGGCATATCTGAACGAGTCTCAAAGCATTGTGTTTTCGACCTATAGTGGTGCATCGCTTGGTCGATATGGCTCGTCAAGTCACCAAGGAAGAGGCGAAGCAGCATCTGTTTCTAGCCCTATGCCACTGTATAGCAGTTCTGCTTGAAAGGTTCAAAAAGCATCAGGCATTGCTTCTATGGTTTGCTGCGTCCAAAGCTGGCTCCTTCACCCAGCAACAAGCTTTGGACTTCACAGCTCAGATAACGCCTGCATCAGTTGCAGCCACTTGGATTTGAAAAGCACTGTGCAGAGCATACCAGCACTCTGCATGAACCAGGACAAGGCAGAACTTACAATCAGACCCAGCGCTTGACATCTGCCTCAAGAGGCCTCGTTGCATCCTTGACATCTAAGCAATTCCAGTCAGAAAGAAAGTGAAACCGTGTTCTATGTGAACAATGCAGGTGATGCGGGTGGCCATGTTGGCACTGCGCAATCTGTTGGCCAATCCCAAGCTGGAGTTGGGCCCTGAGATGGTGGAAGCTGGCTTGCCCAAGGTTGTGCAGCAGCGCATTGTTCAGGTACAACTCTGACCCAAGCCTTTGGCAAAAAAGGCTCCCATATCTGCATGTTTGCTGCATCAGTACCGCCTGGCTTGAGACATGGTTTTGTGTTTGGTCTTGTTGTGTTTTCTTGTGCTTAAGAATCAGTTGATTTTCTGCTGGGGGTCATGTTTTTGCGGCCGATGACATTTTTCAGCGTGTTTGCAGACAAAGGAGGACGAAGAGCTATCTGGGGCTTTGGATTCCCTTGATGTCTCCCTGAAGGAGAACATTCAGTTGCTGAGCAGCTTTGAAAAGTACAAGAAGGAGGTTTTGGGTGACAGCCTAGACTGGACACCAATGCACACCTCACAACAGGTGACTCATTGCCAGCTCATGCATCAAGATTGGCAACATGTGCAACTACATTTATTTGCATTGCACTATCAGTCCTGCCTTGCCACAGCCGCAATGATGTCACATCAATACTGTCAGCCACACCATGTATCGTACCAGAGTTATTAACACATGCAATCACACTGTCTTCATTGCATCGCCAGCTGTGCCCTGCAGCAGCTGCAATGATGCCATATCAATACTGTCAGCCACATTGTGCGGCATATGCACTGAACTCATGATGACACAGTGACTCCAATTGCTTGCGCCACAGGGCTCATCTGACAAAATGTGCCCTTCATCACTATAGGGCAGTGGCTCAGCTTTGCTAAAACAACATGTGGTGCAGACTGATGGTCACAGCATATGAGCTGACATACAGGCTTGTTGCTTGCAGTTCTGGAAAGAGAATGTGGAGAAGTTTGAGGAGAAGGACTTCCAGATATTGCGTGTATTGTTGAAGCTACTGGAAGCATCTAGGGAGACCAGGACTCTAGCTGTTGGCTGCCATGACCTTGGAATGTTCATCACGACACACCCGCATGGTCGCAGCATTGTCACCGGTGGGTTAAAAAGACTTGCTGTTGTATGCCTTGCTTACTTGCCGATCAATCAGTCAATCAATCAATCAATTAATCAACCAACCAACCAATCAATCAATCAATCAATCAATCAATCAACCAACCAACCAACCAATCAATCAATTAATTAATCAGTCAATCAATCAACAGAATTGACAATCCGGTGTAGGGAGCCAGATGTGACTCATCCTGGCCTGAAAGCACAGTTGTGACGTCATTGATGCTCAGCATGCTGCATGATGGTCTCAGGCATTGTCATGCACAAGACTTGACCCTCGATGTGAGTTTCTAAATCTTGAGCGGCTTGGCTGCAGAGTTCAGAGGGAAGGAGCTCGTCATGCGTTTGATGATGCACCCTGAGCCTGAGGTGCAAAAACAAGCTCTGCTTTGTGTCCAGAAAATCATGCTGGCCAAAGACAAGTTGGAGTACCTGAACGCCAACTGAGTTTTGAGCTGTCGATATTATGAAGATGCAACATGGCTTGCTAAGCTTTGCTGCGGCAAGTCAATAAATTGCTGCCTTCTGCCATGATCAGACAAACGGCTTGAGCAGGCTGTTTCGGTCGGCAGTGTGAGACTGAGAGTGAGGACATATGCACGACTGCAGCAAAGCCTTATTTCGTGCGCCTGACTGTTTTACTGAACCTGAGTTTAATCAGTGCTTGTCTTTGCAAATGTGGTAGATGCCAAGCTCGTGGTTGACAGCACCCCAAGTGCAAGTGTAGCAGTTCCCAACTGTGTCTAGCGCCTGGAGTTGAAGCAAGTGCTTCAGCTTGTATCTCCGCTTGCACACATGGCATTAAACATGATAACCAGTGGCACATGCACTTCTCTGCACTGCTTCGTATGATTCGCCTTCCAGCTGTGTAGCAGCGAGTGCCAACAGCTCGTTATCATCAAGCTCATATTCATCTTTGCCTTTGCGATGTGCGTTATCATCATTTACAGTAGGGCCCACGTCTTCACTGCTGCGAAGGGTCGTTCCTGCACCAGAACAGTTGATCCATGACTTGCCGAAGAGGCCTTGCAGCAGCTTATCCCAGGAAGCTGCTCAGTGAGACATTCACATTTTTGGTTAGCATGTCTGTAGTGCCCAATATTGTGTAGGGCATAGATGCAGCACAGAATGCAGCCAGTCCCTCATGATGCTTCTGCCCCTTGCAGAAAGGTCTGAAACGGCATATGATTATTGCACACTTTGCTAATGCATTGTTTTCTCTTCAGCGCTTGCTGCTGAATGCTGATCACGCAGACCTGTCTTCTTGAACTCTCTATCAGCACTGGGCATGAAGGCAAGCTTGAACACAGAAAGCACAGCTACCTTCAGCATGGTTTTTGGCAAGTTGGCTGTCACTACTGGCTTTTCTGCCAGAAGTCTCCGCCGCTGCAGGTGCCTGTGGCTTTGCAGCAGCTTGACAGCTGGCTAGGCATTGCTCTGGAGGGTCCATGCTTGCACAAGCAAGCTCCAACAGCTCATCATCGTCAAGCTCCAAATACTCATCAGTTGCAGCTTCAGCCTTTGCTGGCTGCTGCACATCTGTGGGTTGTTGAGGTGCTTGTGCCTCCTGAGCTGATGGCTTTGGCGCTGCATTGCTCTGAGCTGCTTCAGGTCTGTTAGCAGGATCTTGATAAGCCATGGCACTTGACTCCAGCTTGCCATGGTGTGCTTTGGGTGCTGCGCCCTGACTCATGCCAGCTTGAGCTAGCTCTAGCAGCTCGTCATCATCAAACTCGTCATCTGTTCAAAACACTCAACGTCAGTGCTTGCTTGATCTGTACATTGTCGGGCTACACACATTACAGCAAAGGTTGCCAGCATGCATGATCGAGCCCCAATATTCTTTGCACTTAGTCAGTCAGACCGCTTAGCAATACTGTCAGCAATAACTGACTGAAGGCCCAAAGGCTTGCATGTATGCTGAAGCAGAGAGCGTGACAGCCATGCAGCTTCACATGATTTGCATAGCATACTGCATGTCCATATGCAATGCCCTCGGCAAAAAACTTCTGGAAATGCTCCTCTTGCCTGGCAAGGTGTTTGTGATCGGAGGCAGAATGGCAGGGGGCCGGGCAGGTGCAGGCGGTGGCATATCTCCCATCATGTCCAGCAGCTCGTCATCATCCAGCTCCAACTCAGCATCTGGCTGGGCTGATGCTGACGGGCCATGTCCTACTTCCTGCACACAGCAATTTTGTATAAATTGCTGGTCAGAACAATCTATTGTGTTGCCTAACCATATTGCACTTCCTGCATACAGCAATGTTGTATGAACGGCAAAGTAGAGCAACCTTTCTGTGATGCCTACTCACATTGATGGTCAGCAATGCAAAGTGCTGATCATGCTGTATCATGCAGCTGTCTGGATGGTCTGCTGCTGAATTTAGCCCTAACAACTTGCCACTCCATGCAAGTAATGATGACTGCTGACTTGCAAAGCCTTGACAGCGAGTCTCTGACTGTGAGGTTGTGCAGCAGGTTTGACCTCACACAGCATCAATGCCATGCAGCATGGAGGCAGTAGTGGCACTTTTTGTGATGCAGGACAGGAGATGAACAGATTGTCTGGAGTACCATTGGCTCTGCTTGCATTGCAATCAAATCATCGTCATCCCAGTCAGGCATGCCATCATCATCTTCTGCACCTAAGCCAGGCTCAGCAGCACCATCCGCTTTGGCATCAGAACTTGTGCCCATACCCATCCACCCACCCTCCTACATGAAACGACTTCAACGACCGTGCCAACAATCAAGGCAGCCAACGCATTGCATCTTTATGACATCTTTGATGCTCGATGACAGAAGAGGCAGGCAAAACCCAGGAAAGCAAGCAAACCAAAGATCAAAGTCATCAAGCCAAAGAGTGCCAAGGCGTGAGTCTGCAGTCAACCTAATCGTGTCTTGCAAAATGGCTTGCTCAGCATTGGTCGTTTGTGCATGCTGTTCTGCACAAGGTGCAAAGGCAATAAGATGATGCATCAAGGCTTGATTTCTACATGAGTGCAGACCTGCTGTGGCTCCTCAACAACCTTCAATATCTCAGATCGCAGCTCCCGCAACTCCATCTGCAGTACAGTTATGCTGCTGAGCCAGCGTGGTTGGCACATGGGTTTTGGGCAGGACGCTTTGCAATACACAGTCACATCAATCTCAGCAGCAGCATATTCAACGATCTCCTTGTCATGGCACTGTGTCTGCTATGCGATGTCAAAGCTGTACCTTGAGCACATGGGAACTGCCCAATTTCTCTAGGCCTTCAACAAATGCATCAAAGGAAGCATAAGGAAAGATGCGCTGTTGCCAGCCAATGTACAGCTCCAACAGTCTTCTCAGGTCGCCTGCCTGAAGACAGGGCTTGTCAGCCTTGGAACACTCTCACTGTCACTGAAGCCAAGTTCTCAGGTGACATCAGGCAAAGCGAGAAATTGCAGGCATGCATATCACTATGGGTGAGGAGGTTATTGTATTGTCACCTCATATCCTCGTCCCCTGAATTGCTGCTTGAAAAGCTTAGGGAAAGTGTGAAATACCTCTGCAATGCCATGACGCTCCTGCATGAGACATAGTCAACAGCCTTGCTCAGCAGCAAATGACACTCTGACCTGCAGACTTCTTTCTGCATGATGTCGTGAGCTCAATAACTAGATATTAGGCAGTCAGCCATAATGTGCATGTCCCAAGTTCACCTTCAGGTTATCTACAGTAAGCTTTGGCTTTTGGCGCTTACGCTTTCCTGTTGCAATTGGAACTTGCAGCTGAGCTGTGGCATCCCTGCAGAAGCATCTCGGGGTCAGGCGTCATTGATGACACCCCCCTTTTAGGGCAATATCAAGGTGATGCTTACTGTGGCGGTTCTACGGTCTGTAGTGGGGCTGCGCCGTCTGCAGCTGGCTGTGTGGACGCTCTGGTGATCCATTCTGAAGGTGGAGCAGTACAGTCGCGAGACCAGTGACCAGTCTTGCCACACTTGAAGCAGCCTTTGCCAGTTGGCAGCTTAGGTTGGGATGCAGCAGTGCTTGCCATAAGCAGATCAGCTAGATCTAGCCAGAATAGCTCAGGGGCAAAGCGTCGCACTCGCAGGCCGCAGCTCGGCACACTTTAGAAATTGCCTCCAGCAGGCAGGAGGGCATGCGCGCGCCGAAGAGGCGCTCGAGGCTGACACAGTGTGCCTAGAAGTGAAGAGAGAGCAGGTATTCAAAACTTTTGATGTGTGCGCTCAGAAACCAAACTTGGCCAGTTTTGGCCTGAAGCTTGGCCCAACTCCGTCTGCATCCTGTCTCCCCAGACAATGGTCACGCGCTCAATCAACGACTTGGAACCCCAAACGTTTCTGGAGATATGCAGGTGACAACTTGACGCTGTTAAGAAAATTGCAAAGATCAGATCACCAAGCTTCTGACGCTGCTGTCGCGCTGCTGCAGGCTGCTGTCAGCACCGCAGTGTGCTCAGATTGCTTGCTGTCAAAAGCTTTGGCGTGTCATTGCAGCAGATGACGGCCTGTGGCACGATCTATGTCGTCGTGACTACCTGTTGCGACAAGCAGCAACGCCTGAGGGAGTCACTCGAAAAAGCTGGAAGTGTGTTGCTGCAGCACCTACACTGAGACACCAAACAGGACACCACATGATTGTTCTTCAGCCATTGTGCTTTGCAGAAGTGCTTATGCTTCCTGGCATGCTTCTTTTGCTGGGAGGTATAAGCCCTATGCCAAACGCGCAATTGCAGCTTGGCAGACCATAGAAGACTGGACACAGGCGAATCACCCTAATGTATCTACATCACTAGGGTAAGCTGCTGCCGCAAATCAAAGTGTGACTCAGGCGATACCTAGCTAAACAGTTGCAGTGCATTTGGGCTCAGTTTGGTAAAACACAATTTTTCTGCAGGCTTCCTGCCTCAGAGCAGCAGCTCAATGATGCAGAGAAGTCATTGGAGTGCAAGATTCCAGACTCCTTGCGAGTGATCTATCGCTTGCATGATGGTCAAGTCTTGCAGTGCGATGAGACATTCCCAATCATGACGCCACATGCCAGCATGTTTGATGGAGTGCTGGGAGGGTAAGCGTGCCATTTGCATGCCATGCTGCTTGCAACGTTGACTCCCAGAGCCTGATCACTCCCTGTATGCACTCACCCCTTGCTGGTGCCTGTGGCTCCCCAGCATGTTGAAGCCACGCACAACTGCAGACGTATAGTACTGCATTGTGTTGCTGCGTTCAGGCGCAGCCTCCCAGGCTGCCTGCAATCTGGAAGATGTTGTCAACACTTGTCATGATTGCACAGCTGCATGCACACAGATTGCCGTGGACTCCCTGCACTATGCAGCATTGCCTGCTGCAGGTACTCATTTTATGACCACATTGTATCCACTCGCCTGCTGCCCATACGCCAGGCAGCCATTAGCACCAAACGCCTCAGGAACAGAGATGAATATATTGACTATGGAGATGGCCTCAACCTCACCGCCAGCATCCAAACCCCTAAGGTTCAATGCGGCTTTTGCACCTCCACAGCTGCAGGCAGTTTGAACCATGTCAAAAGCAGCGCCTTGGGGACACTCACGTTCTGAATGTCATTCAGTCCACATCACAATGTCAAACATGTTGGCATGCATTTGCTTCATCCACAAAGCAGATGATGCCTGTGTCCAGCTATGCCTACATTGTCTGTTATTTTCTGTTGCTTCCAGGTGAATCCCTCCTAGTCGAGTGCGCATACTGCCACCACAGTTGGCTCTTTCCTTTTGTCACAAGATGCTTCAGCTTCCAGTGCCACACCATGATGCTGATGAACCAAAGCAACTTTGCAAGAAATAACACGCTGATGCTCCTGCTGCAGAACATAATGGTGATGGACCATGGATGTCAAGTCAGAGTGTCCTCCTGTGAAGATGACAAAAGCTGGGATGCAGCCCCTCCTGGCGGCTTTGATGCAGCCCTGCGCTGGTTTGAAGCATATGCAGACACCCTCAAAAACCAGCTCGCCTGCTGCAACCTGCACGACCAAATAGACTCTTTTGGCATCTGCCTGTACCCAGTCAAGGAGCCTTGGCTGGTAAGCAAACCCAATTGACCATACTGGCCATCTGCCTGTGTACATGGCTGTTGATGGGTTTGATAAGTGTGATTTGACCATGAGCAATCTACAAGCTACCGCATCCCCTTGTCTTGAGCACCAGCCGAGACACTACTACTACTACTGCTACTGCGAATGCATCAAGCAACCTTGGCTGGTAGGCAAGTCCAGTTGCTTGCTTCAGGTTCTTGACCGTACTGGTCATCTGCCTGTGGGGGTGGCATCAGCGGATGTTTCTGACAGCCAGTCCTTCATTGCATGCCACTCAAGCTAGCGCAGCAGCATGTCAGTGGCGTCAGGTGCTCACAAATATGCATCAAACACAAGCCAGCAATGCACTTGACAAATCAGCATCACTTTGCCACGGCCTGTGATTTGCGTTCACTAACACCAAGCAAGGAATTATGACCAAGCTGCCCACAGCTACATCAGGGATGCATGAGGAGGTCATTGTGCAGATCCTGTTGATGATCTCGTTGGCAGGACTTGCAGAACAGTCATTCGTATTACCCGTACAACAACAGCTTCCTGCTGTCCTGGCGACACTGGTCATGCCGCTGAACGCTGTCGTTGCAATTTGTCCCTGTTGGTGCAGAGGATGGCAGTGACCAACAGGGTCTTGAGCTAGACTGGTCATGCCATTGATTGTTGTTATCCATGCCAACTGTTGTTATTGCTAAGAAGTCTCTGTTGGTGCAGAGGGTGGCAGTCACCAACAGGGTCAAGGTGGAAGCTGCAGCTGTGTTTGTGCCTGAGCTTTCCAAGCAGAAGGGCGCTACTGAAGAGGAGGCCTATTTCTTCTCATACAAGTAGGCCTTCATCACTATTGATACATGCTATCATCTGCTGTGTCAGGTGTTTGTACTTGTACAGCGCTTCATGCCTTCGCGTGCCTGACTGCATCAAAGTCAGGTACTGGTTCACTGGTATAAGAGGCCTGTATTGTTGCCCACCACGACTTGAGCAGTTGAGGCGACAAAACATCTCAGCATGGCATTGCACAATTTGCATGAGCTACCTGGCATTTGATGAGAGCTTGGCAGCTGCTGCTGTATAGACGAAGTGTAGCCCCATCAGATGCAACTTATGTTGTCACCATCAGTTGTCCTAGCCTGAGTAGAGCAGAAAGCATGCTGCCACATTCATGGCACGACATATGGGTCCAGCATGCAAATGTGCTATCATCCGAAGGCAAGTAGAGCAGCAAGCACGCCCGCACAACAAAATTGTTGACAGCCATGTGTACTTGTGACTGTGGTGCAGCAGCCATGAGGCAGATGTCTGTACAGCAGACGCAAAGCAGACATGAGGGCATAGCCATTTGATTGGTGACGATATTGTGTTTGCTCTTCTAGTGCAGCATCTGTACAGCAGACTTCTGGTGCAGCAGACAAAGCAAGACTCTCAGAGTGACTGCATGACGACTCCATTGTGCACTGCAGTATACCTTGACTCTTCTGGTGCAGCATACAGCAGACTTGTGGTGCAGCAGACGCAAGGGAGACAACATAACTGCATGACACTCCGCTGGTCACTGCATTATGCATTTGCTCTTCTGGTGCAGCACACACACACACACAGCGAAGTGCAGCAGACACAAGGCAGACAATACAAGTGCTTGACAACTGCATTGGTGACTGCAGTGTACGCTTCTCTCTTCTGTCTGAAGAAGAGCAGAAAGCCCTATGGCCTCTTGATTCTGAATTTATACCGCTCACCAGGGTTCAGCTGCAAGCCCGTCACTGGATCATCAGAGATCAGAATGGGGAGGTCACCCAAAACATCAAGGGCGATGGTGTCATTGGCAAACACCCCATTCTGACTCCTGGTATAGCACACTATGGTCAATGCATGTGCACTGGTGCTCACGTCAACCTACTCTGCATGACCACATTGTGACAATAATGTGCTCGACAGAATCTGCTAATTGATCTGCTGCTCATGTCTTTGTGCTGACAATGAGACTGCATCAAAGGACATGTTGCAGAACCTCAGCGCTTGCTTGTAACCTCTTATGCTTGCTTGACAGTCTGCAGCTGATACATGTGTCTGGCCTGCATCAGCAACTGGAGCTGTCTAACAATTAAACAGTTCTGCTGCACTGTTTGCCCTAGGTCCCTGACCACAAATGACAGGCTGTGCTCAGGTGGGGCTGTGCTTGGTTGCAGGTGGCAATCCTTTTGTATATCAGAGCTGCACTGCCCAGCAGCAGCCCAAGGGCTCAATGGAGGGCTTTTTCAAGTTTGTTGAGGGCACCACCAAACGCCCCACTGGGGCTGAGTTCAATGTCGAGGTATCAGCAATATTGCACAAGACCAAAGGGCTCATCAATGCTTGCGTGTGAGAGTGGTGCAGATGCCATGCCAACACACTCTCACTCAGTGCCTCTGCATTGACATCAGTGACCATGATTCATGCTCAGTGGTTTTGGCATGACAAGATGGCTGCAAGCAATCTGCTTTTATGTTTTGGGCAGAAGAGTGTCCGAGGACATGTAACAATGCCAAAGTCGATGCATATGGGTAGGAGCAATTTATTATATGACCAAGTCTTTTGCAAGCAGCTGCTGTGTATTGTGCAGTGCCCTCAATTCAGGCTGGACAAGCCAGACTATGTCTTTTGAGGCCAGGTGCTGCAGGCTGCAAGCTTGAGCTGTACATCAACAATGAACTGCATAGCAAAGTGTGAGGTGGGTCATAGCCAGAGATCTTTGGCGCATAACCTACTGACAACCGACACCAGGATGCAGAGACTCTGTCACTTTGTATGGGCTGTGACTTTGGACGACACAAGATTTCTGAACTTCCTTTTGTATTGTTTACCTGTATTCCGATTGCTTGCTGCGCAGCATGCGGTCCCGTGTCTTTGCTTTCTTGTGAGTATGTGTTCTTTCATCATAAACGTCGTCTTACTAGCACTGATAGCCTCATATGCGCTATGGCTAAGCGCTGCATCATCAATGTGTATCATCATGACAGAAAAAATCATGCATGTACGATGCATGCAGCACAATGGGATCATTGGCAATCTAGTGTGGGATGAAATTGCTCAGCCTGGGACTGGCATCAACGTATGCATTTGCGCTATTGCCAAGGAAAGCATCCGCTGGTATGTAAGGAGTCTTTCAACCAGATGTCAGTGCAGAGACGTTCACATGTAGAGATATTGCTCAAAGAGAAGTTTTTGTCACGGTCATGATCAGAACAACCTCACGGAAGTACCACAGTTAAAACCTGCAGTACGTAGCTCGGCAAGGTGGTAAACAAGCTGATTGCAGCATGCAGCTACAAACAGAAGTCACTTTATTGGGTTGTAGTCAGTTCCAAAATTGACTGAAAGAGCTGGATTCTACAGCATCAAATGCCTTTATCTGTATGAACAAAATGCGACACAGTATAAGCAGGATGGGACTGGTCAAAATTGCACTCTTCCAGATGCCACAGCAAGGCTCGTGGTGATACGCAGTCCATCGCACATGCCCAATGTATGTTGGCCCTGTGTTGCGGGCCGCACCCCATGTCACCCAGCTGAAGTCTGAAAAGCTGGCTGATCATTTGCCGCGTAAATCAAGCAACTGCTGCACAACAGAGGGGTCTGCCAGTGTACTGATGTCACCCAATGAGTCCTCCTCCCTGCACAGCAAGCTCTGTGAGGACACTGTGCTGTCATTCCATGCATGATGTTGTTGGAAAAAGCTACATGGCAATTTTGCAAGCAAGCAACATGCCTACATGCCCATAATGACAGGCACAACACACAGCATCCACAAACATGAGCTCGCTTCGTTCAGCAAAGCATATTTGAATTTGGTCATTCACTATACACATGCTGAGATACGCCGCAAGGCTGTTCAGCAGATACATTTCTCAGCAATACATGCAGCTAGGAAACATGCATATAGTGTGAAACCGGCTTGTCATGGTCTCACTTGTTGGCAATCTTGCGAAGGATACGGCGCATGATTTTGCCAGAACGAGTTTTGGGCATGCCAGGCGCCCAGTGAATGGTGTCAGGGGTGGCAATGGGCCCAATGGACTTGCGCACCGCTGCCACTAGCTCCTTCCTGATGCTCTCGTCAGGAGGATAGCTGTGCCCTGCGCCCTGCAGGACATCAACATGTTGGTAACTATGCAGAATGTACCAGTGCTGGAGAAAGCCTTCTATGAGTAAGGCAGGCACTGCTTGCACCTGCAGCACCCCAACAAATTGCCACAGAGGCACGAAGTCAGACCACTGTAGGATAGATACAAACTGTAGCAACCATCTTGCTCTCGCACAGCACTGCATCGTATTATATAGATCTGGGTTGCACGCTTAGCTATGCATGGCTATGCAGACCGTGAGGCGATTTTGCCACAAGTTGGCAAGGTGAGTTACATGTGGACTCAGTCCATTGCCTGGTGGCACAAACCAAGTGACACACAGAATATTGACTAAAACTGTCAATGAATAGCAGATATGCATTGATAAACGTGGAAGTTGGGCCATGGACAGACCTCCATGAGGGTGACAAAGGCATAGATGCCTTGGCCCTTGATGGGATGCTCAACAGGCACCACTCATCCAAGTCAAGAGAAGTAAAGCTTTGCTTGGAGTTTGCAATCCACCTCATTCCAAGCCCTGCTATGTATTGTTTGTCAAAGCAACACATGGGCTATGGACGAACCTCCATGAGAGTGACAAAGGCATAGATGCCCTGTCCCTTGATGGGGTGCTCCACAGGCACCACAGCAGCCTCTGCACAGGCTGGGTGGTTCACCAGAGCTGACTCCACCTCTGCTGTGCCAATCCTGTGCCCACTCACATTGATCACATCATCCACACGCCCTGCAGCACAGCATTATACATTGTACCGCTTGTTCTTCTTCTTGTATTGAAGTGCACAGATCATGCAGAAAATTCTGTGCCCACTCACATGAATCGCATCATCCACACTCCCTGCAGCACATCATTGCCCTGGAGGGCATTGATCACACCAGTTCATTCTGTGGCTCACAGGCTGTTCAAGCCTGCAAATTGCCTGCACTCAATGCTGGCACAGGCAATTACATGAGACAGGACATGTGCTTGGTGCTGTCTGCTGCAGTATGAACGAGATGCACACCAGCTTTGGGATAGAGGGCTTCAGTCACACAGGCATACTTAAAGTATGCAGGCATCCCAAAACAGGACAACATAGGCCACTGCTTTGCTGTACTGAGTGGACAAAGGTGTACATGCAAATGGTGCTCAGCACAATAGACGTCCCTGATATCAAGGTCTCAGCTGTCACGCCGTCATAGGAACAGCGCAAGACAGCTCAAACAAACAACCAACGCATGGCAAAAATTCATAAAGCTGCATACAAAGCTACCTGTGAGCCAGTAGTAGCCGTCGCTGTCCCGCCGACAACCGTCTCCTGTGAAGTAGTAGCCCTTGTAGTGCTCAAAGTAGGTCTTCTGGAAGCGGTCATGGTCATTGGCTAGGGTCCGCATGCTGCTAGGCCATGGCCTCTTGATCACCAAGTAACTATAGCATTACAACACAGCATGCTCAACAGCACTCACAGAGTTACAAATCAGCATGCTCAACATCAACAGCATGCACAGAGCCACAACATAACACACTCAACAGCTACTGCAAAGCAGTAAAGACCTGCATCACAGCAATACAACACAGTCAGCATCAACAGCACACACAAAGCTTCTTAATAGCACAGCGCAAGTGTACCAATGCAGCATAGTGAGCTTGGCAGTAACAGCACTCACAAAGCCTCGTCACGGCACACACAAATCCTCATGACAGCACACAGAAAGCTCATCAGAGTATTAATCATGCCAGCTTGATGACACCACATTGTGCCACATACACCTAGCTGTCATGCTGCACAGTGAGGTGGTGATGTCAGCTAGCTGAGCAGTATTGGGCATATGCGGCACAGCACTGCATTCCCAGGATTATCTGTAGCACAGCATTGTCATGATCACGGTCAGCCGGGCATAGAATAAAGTGCAGTGCTTACCCTTCAGCCTCTCCTTGCAGCTCTTCACCCTTCTCATTCAAGACAGCAGGCTCAACCCCAAAGAAGGGCAGGGTGGCTGACCCTGGCTTGAGAGGGGTAGCGCCGGGCAGGGGGGTGATCAGATGAGAGCCTGTCTCTGTCTGCCACCATGTGTCCACAATTGGACACCGGCTGTCCCCTACCACCTGAAAAGGCAAAGTACAGCATAAGAATGCAATCCTCTCAGTTAAAATGTCTCTTGAGAAGCGCTTATGGTGCTGAGAAATTGACGATATGTACCACCAGGTGTCTACAACTGGACATCAACTGTCACCCACCACCTGCAGGCCGAACATTGCATAGAAACAAAGAACTTGCTTCCTGTAGCCTTACTTCTTACATAGACTCTTGCTGTGCCTTCTAAAAGACCAGGAAGGGGAATGTCAGGGAGCGCCATGATGCCTTTCTAAGCAGAAACAGCCCAGGGTTGACCACAGCAGGGTGTCTGGTCCATCTGTGCGTAAATGACAACAAGCAACAACGACAACAAGCAACAACGATGACAAGTGGTGTCTTAAGAGTGAGGGCAGGCTGACCTCGTAGTACCACCTCCAGGCTTCCGGGTTGATGGGCTCACCCACAGTGCCCAGCACTCGCAAGCTGCTGCGGTCATGCTTCTTCACTGGTTCATCTCCTTTGGCCATCAGACTCCTGATGGCTGTGGGGGCTGTGTACAAAATGGACACCTGCGTGTCACAACATAGTCAGCACTGCAGTCTGACCCCTTTTGAGCTCTCGCAGGCTGATATGAGTATGCTTCTTCAGTGCCTCATTGGCCTTGCCATCAGACTCCTGTTGGATGCAGTCAATAGAATTGGACTTCAGCAAGCCGCATGATACTGAATACTGAGTTGACGCTCCTGTTTAGCGCGGATTCTGTACCATCTGCTACAGAGATGACATGTATCTGTGTTCACAGACAAACTTATGATTGGACAGAGATGGTTGTACATCATAGACTTGTCAGGTCATGGACCATCAGGGCCTCAAAGGCCACCACTTTTGGGACAATCAACATAGTGGCTTGTTTCATGCATATGTATGCCTTGCTCAAGCAAGCTAGGCTGAGCTCCTGTACAGGTTGGTGTGACGCGAACAGCAAGAACAGGTGTTGTGCACAGCATTAGCCTGAAAGCCGGGCAGGACGATGCAGGACTAAGCAAGGGCAGGATATATAGCGGAGCTGCCCTCGTCCTCACCTTGTATTTGTCAGCGATGGCCCAGGCTCTGCTGGCATCTGGGTAGGTGGGCACCCCCTCAAACACCACCTGGCTCATCCCCAGTAGCATTGGACCTGCACCAACCCACAACACATACACACATACTCAATATAACCAAAGATGGGATGCATGTGTTCCAATGTTTACGTGAAGGACGCAACTTTGCTGCAACGGCTTTGGATCAACCTTGCCTTAGACCCACCGCATGCAAAAGCTACAATAATTGAGCAATGCTGTGCACTGCTTTATAACATAACAACTACATGCAAAGAAGTCTCAACCATTGCATTTACAATCACAATGCAGCTGAAGTAGCTGCGGCAACCAACAATTGGTAGGCACAAGCCATCTTGCAAGTTGAAATTGATTGGTTGAGAGAGCCAGCGCTCCCCACATGAGCACTTGATGCAACATAGCTGTGCCTGCTGTGCATGCTGAGCAGGATGCCTTATCATAGATGACATAGCTGCGGCCTGTGATCCAGCCACAGTCTGGCTGTACACAGTACACGTAGATACTGTGTGCTAGAGTCATGCAAGAGAGTGCCAACTGTCACCAATGCATCAACACTTGGTACAACAGCTGTGTCTGTCAGCTGTATCTGCTGTGCATACAGAGCAGGGTGCATTGGCAGATGCCTATGATCCAGCCACAAATGACTTTGCGACAGTTGGTAGAACAACATGACAATACCATTGTAGCTGTGCACTTCTTTCAAGTCTTGTATGGCTACAATAGTTGTGATGCATGGGGTCCCTTACCGTATGTGACATAGCTGTGGCCTGTGATCCAGCCACAGTCTGCTGTGCACCAGTACACATCCTCTGGCTGTGCGTCAAAGACGTACTTGGTGGTGAGGGCTGCACCCACCATGTAGCCTCCAGTGGTATGCTGAACGCCCTTAGGTTTGCCGGTTGACCCGCTGGTGTACAACTGCAGATCAGAAGATGAATAAATACAGCTGAAAGTAAGATAGGCACATCTTGCAGTGCAAGATGGACATGACAACCTCAACATAATCAGGGTAAAGCATGGTGCTGTGCACAATGAGCGTGTTGAACTTGACTACAGCAAGGATGCACAGAGAGCTTTGGTGCAAATATGATGCATCATGTTGCAACACATTGACAACAGCTGACCCTGGAAGAAGGGGCCTCTGAATTGATGCACTCCACATCACACTCAGAGGGCAAGGCAGCCAAGACATACTCAAAACGATCTGCACCCTTAGTTTCACTAAACACAACAATTGTCTTGAGCTATGTTCTGATACTGCAGGACAGGTGCAGGGGGCTGGCTGACCTTGAAATGAGGGGTCTTACAGTCCAGCCATGCACTTTGCACTTGGAGGCTAGGGCATTCATGACACACTCAACAGGCGTTTAACACTGGGTTGCACTAAACAATGGCATAAATGCATGACAGTGGCAAGGGGGTGCCTGACCTGAAGGAGAGGGACTTCTGAGTCCATCCTCTTGATCTTACACTCCCGAGGGTCTGCACACTGCAGTTAACTGAATAAAAACAAATGTCTCAATGCAAGGGGTGGCTGACCTTGAAGAGAGGGGCTTCTGAGTCCATCCACTCCAATTCAGACTCAGAAAGCAGAGCATTCATGACACACTCAACGGAGATTGCAAACTGCGTTTCACTGAGCAACATAGTTGCGTCAACGCAGGGGAGGTGGCGGGGGGATCAGCAGGGAATTGGCATGGATTTGGCAGAGGGGTAAACGAAAGGTGACAGGGGTTGGCAGGGGGATGGCTGACCTTGAAGAGAGGGGCCTCAGCGTCCATCCATTCAATCTCACACTCGGAGGGCAGGGCGTCCATGACGTCCTGCCACCAGATGTCCCTGCCCTCCTTCCAGGGCACTTCGCTGCGCTTGGCCGCCAGCTTGTGGTCCAACACAGCCACATGCTTCACTGAATGCCCCTCTATCTCCACAATGTCCAAAGCATCATCAACAATGGTCTGTGTCACAGCTGAAACCGTTTACAGATGCAGCGCAGTTGGGCATGCACTAATCAAGTGCAACACTTCTAGGCTGCATGTAAGGTCTTCTGGTTGTTTGCTTTGAGAAACATCCCTGAGTGACACCAACCATACATTGCGAAAGAGGAGATTGCACAAAGTCTCACAGCATGAGTGAGAGGTTGTGCTACATGAGGCAGCAGGCAGAAAATCATGGGGCTTGGGAAATGGGACATGGGACATGGGAAGCATAAGACTTGGGACATGAAGCACGGGACTTGGGACTTGGGACTTGGGACAGCTACTGACTGCCGTCACAAGGACAATGCATGCTGAGGTCATGCATGCTGCTCTGCATTCCAGCGTACCAGCAACAAATGTACATTGGGCAACACTCTTGCAAACGCACATAAGTGTGCATACCTTAAGGGAGATAGCTTTTGGTCCTCGTTTGACTGATGAGCAACACAGCACCACAGCTGGCTTGGAGTCACAAATGCGACCTGCCAGTGACTCTGCTGAGAATCCAGCAAAGACCACAGAGTGGACTGCCCCAATACGAGCACAGGCCAGCTGCAACAGCACAAAGTTGGGGTAAGTATGGAGCAGCAAGCGTTCAATCAGCGTGAAGTCAAACGGCTCAAAAGGCATGCTAGGTACAAAACCATAGTGTAGTGGTCAGTACGTAATACTGAGCTATACAAAACCATCCATTAACACAGCTTGCAGGACATGCTAGCTGCAAAATTATGGTGTGGTGATCAGTCCATACCAATGAGCATTCAACAGTCATGGAGTCACACGGCTCACAGGGCATGCCAGCTGCGATTATATTGTAGGCGTCAGTGTACAGCAAATAAGCATTCAATAAGGATGAGTTGTCACAGCTCACGGGACATGCCAGCTGCAACATTGCAGTGCAGGGGTTAGTATGCAACAATGAGCATGCAGCAAGCATGAACATGCACAACTCACAGGGCACATACGAATGTCCTGGCATGCAATGTGATGGACTATCAGAGCCACATGTGACCACATACTTGCACAGCTAATAAGGCACACATGAGCGCCTTGACAAGCATTGTGATGCAATGACAGAATCGCACCATGGCTGCTGGCAGCTCAACCACCATGGGCATATAGATGGTGACATCATCACCCTTTTTGATGCCAATCTTTTTGAGCCAATTGGCAATTCTGCATGTCATTTTCAGCAATTCCCCATATGTGATCTTGCCGTCCACATTCAGGTCATTGCCTTCCCAGTACATGGCAATCTTGTCGCCATTGCCAGCTTTGACGTGCCTGTCCAAGCAGTTGTATGCAATGTTGGTCTCTGCACCCTTGAACCACTCAATGGAGACAGGGCCCTTGTCCATGTTGTAGTTGTACCTACAACAGCAACAAACATGTCTACAGCAACAGCTGCACCGGCACCGGCACCGTTCTTGCATCTCGCAACAGGTGCTTGCTTGAAACGAAGGAGGGGCGCGGCTGCACCGACACGACCGACCGTATGCACTGTGCAGCGTTGTCAGACTCAGGAACGCCGAGCGAGCATGAGATCGTGTGATGAGAGAGTCGGCCGGCTCGTCATCACATAGATCGTTTGCATGCATTGCCGGCGACTAGCGCCGTGCGAACGAACTTGTTAAGCTGCAGTCGTGCAGATCGATACGCACTGGACTACTGGCAGGCTCCATCGCTTTGTCCAGTGGAACGCCTCTGCCTGCTCTGACCAGAAGGTGTCCGGGTCTTCCAAGCTCTGCTTGTACAGGTTCTCGTATTGCTCCTTAGATTTGATATGTGCTTTTTTGACAACCTCAGCTGGTGGCGGATACAGCTTTGCGAGTGTCATGCTGCTCAATCTGCTGCTCTCTTTTAAAGGTTTCTAATCGTTGCAGCCGTCAACGTTTCGTCGAAACAACTCCACGGCACCGCTAATCACGCTCCAGTGCAGAGGTTAACAGCGTCAGCCAGTTCGCTTTGCGACTACAGGTCAGCATTTAGTCATGTGATGTGCCAAGTCATTATCCACTTTGCGCGAATCGATTTGATAAAATCTTCAGCCGAGCGTGTGAAGCATTGCTGCATCTTGCCCCTGAGGAGTTCGCGCAGATTTTAGAGATTTCTTACCACGCTTGAGCTTATGTGCCACGCCAGTGATTGCTGCTGCTTGCCGTAGAAGCACAAATATGTGCTGGAAAGACTAGACGTTCCAAAACACGCAGATTCTAATGTTACAAATTGGAAATCCTAGTACTGCACTTCTCAGACAGCACATGCTGGGCAATATTGCACTTGCAAAATCATGTAGGGATAACACCTCTGATGTGACCAAGATTTCTGCCGGCCAAAAGGAATGGCCATAGTCAGACAGCTGGAGATGCATGAGAACGCAGCCGGCAACGTTGTTGCAAAATTTGCAAAGGCTAAGGAGGACAGAAAGCTGCAGTCAGCTGTCTGCAGAGCCTTCCCTCGATACCCTTGAGGCTGAGGCTCCACAAATGCTGTGACACAAACTTGACTGCACTGAATGGCAACTGCAGTGTGCTGCCAGCCTGGACATCACAAGGCTGGCCAGATCTGAGCACTGAAAAGCCAATGACAGAAGCTGCATGTTATGTTTGCATGCTTAAGCAGCCTCTGGCGGCATATCAGGTCCAGCAGGCGCTTCATATTCGCCCTCGTCAACCCCAAGTGTACTTTGCACCAGTTTCTGCATGTCGCCCAGAATCTTCTGCTCCTTCCTTTTGTTCTCCTCAAAGTTGTACATGGCCAAAGCAGCCTTCTCTTCAGCACTGTAGATTTGATTCTCCTTCCTGCAGATTATGAGCAAAAAACCATTGAGGTGAGGGTCTGAATCATGATGCTCCATGATGCTGCCAAGTGAAAGTGTGGCGTTACATGAAACGATCACATGAACAATTATGTAACATGCATCTTTGCACCCAATTACCTGTCTGCCAGTATATCCTGAGCACAAAGCTTTTTATTTTACCAACATATGCACATCAACCCTTTTGCAGTGGTCTGTATGCACTGTGACTTGAGACCTAGCAAGATACCCAAGTGCCTGGACCTTGACAAGCCTGCCGTGGAGACTTCACCTGTAGCTATTGTAAGTATGGGTTGCTTACCTGATACGAATGGCATTCATGCGGGAGTGTCTACTACCACTCATGACATAGCCCAAATCCTCAAAGTGGCTGATCTGGTCTGCTGACAAGCCAACCTCACCACGTCTAGGAATACGCTTGCCACTTTGCACAAAGGCATGCATTGCAGCACCCTCCCCTGCAATAGCAGAAGTTTGTGAACATCGCTCCTGGGCAGGCTAAAGACTGCTACAACAACTGTAACACCAGGTTGTTGCGCAAGCAGTTGCTTTCTGCACCATGATGCTGTGTGACTGCCTTTGCTGTTACATGCAGATAGTTGGTCAGCTGCGATCAGCTCTCTCCCCAGATCTGGCGAGACAAGACTTGTGCCATACTAGCAAGTATGCCAAAAGTGTAACCCTGCTTGTGAGGGTTCTCACTACGATTATTATTGGCATCATCAAACTCATCATAACGATCATGATCATCACCATCAACAACATCGTCACTGTCATGACTATGGTTGTCATTATCACCTTCAATACCGTTACCATGATCATTAGCACTATTGCAAACATGAACTGCAGCATGGCTTACCAGGCAGCAGCGCTCCTCCGTAGTCACCCATGTCTTGCTGACTGACGCCTGCTGGCAGCTCCGGTCCTACAAGCATGTTAGCTTCCTCTTCCTCAATCCTTTGCTTCTCTTCAGCTATAGCTTTTGCCTTGTCTTCAGCAAGCCAGGTCCTGTAAGGCAACAGCATGTGTCAGGGTTCGTTCATGCTATACTTTTGCCAAGTTTGTGAATGTTGCAGTAACAGGTCAAGTAGCTTCATAGATGCTGCTGCTGCTTCTGCCAGGTCCAAGCCTTGCCAAATTGTTGCTACTAAGAAGCAGTATGCAACATGAGCTGTGAACAGCAGTTGAAAGGCACCTGAACATTTGCCCAAATTCCGCTTCGATGGCCTCCATGCCTGACACACCCACAACGTCATCATCTGCTGGTGCAGTGCTATCACCAGCAGCCTCATCCTGCTCTGGAGGAGCTCGTTGGGCATATGCATCTGCCATGACTTCTGCCACCTCCTGAGCCTCAACAGCTTCAGCATCTGAGTCACTCTGTGATGAGTTCTGCTCTATTGCAGCACGCTGACGTTTCTTTGCACTGCGTGGTCTGATGGTGCGTCCTTCATCTGACACTTCTGCAGCTGTATGATCCCTGCAGCAGTCACAACTTGAGTGTGTGAGACACATGCCGGACAGCCAGCAATTGAGCAAACAACAAGCTGAATAGCTCACTCGTCCTCAGAGGTCCTGATAACAGCAGCTTTTGGGGCTTGCCGCTCTGGTGAAGGAGTGATGCGCCATATGCTCTTCTCTATGCGCTCTGCCATCCGTTGGCGCTTGATGCGCCTCCTGTATAATTGTCTAACATGATGCATGCCCAGCGTTTGACATAAAGGTGACCAAGTGTATTCGGGTGTAGCAGCTGGCTCACCATTCCAACCTGTTCTCGCGCTGTAGATGGGCAATGTCCGTGTCAGGATCAAACTCTGACTCATGATATGCTTTGTGATGGCTGTCTCTTGTTGGTCTACATTGTAATAGGTCAGCTAAAGTGCATTGTGCAAATGACGTCCCAACAAGGTGAGCTGGAAGGGAGCAGGAGAACTCAAAAGGCAGTCAAGATGCATGTGCACCTATTGTGAAGATCACCTGCGATCGTAACTCTCGGGTCTGTATGACGGACTAGCTCTACGATCTCTGTAAGAGTCGCTCCTCCTGCTGTCGTGACGTCGTGGAGAGCGGCTGACGCGCCGACGCCTTTCTGGAGTGGGTGAACGATACCGTGCCATTTCAATCGGGCTACGCCGTTCAAGCGCAGGTCTAAGCAAGTTTGCTGTGAAGAAGGCTGTCATCGTTGTGAGTGTGTGGGAGAGCATTGACTAAGGTGACTAAAGTCTAAGTCATTCAGGTATGCAAGCAACTCACTGGCTTGGCAGACCTGCACAGCATTAGCATTCAGGCAGATCAGCTCACTGCATGCTGCGTCATTCGAATTGCAGCTTCTGAACATTTTACAGAAATGCTTACCTATGCTTGCCAAATCAAGAATCAATGTTTTGTCAATTGTATCAAAGCAGCATCGTGGAGCGTGCACATACAGTTTTACTGAGGACTGGTGGTCATTCATAGGTCTTGAGAACAAAGCTGCCAATTTCAGCTCCACTTTGCGTGACTGTTGCACCGCTTCAGCTCTTGATGTCTTTGTGGGTAGCCAGAAGAGTCTATCTAATTCAAAAGCTGTACATGTCTCAGGGCATTGGAAGGTAATGTGCTGTACTCACAGCGACACAACAGCAGCGCCGCCTAGGTTTAAGCAAGGGCATGATGCATCACTGCTGCTGTAGTCAGGCGACACAAAATAGTATTCCAAAAACATTGTGCTTATAGCAAGCTCACATGGCTATACATGTTGATGTACAAACTTGAACACCTTGACTTTTACAGCCTCGTTTGTTATCAGACCATCAATCATGCTTACTGTGATTGTTGTCTTGAATCATCTTCTGGCAGGCAGATGTTACTGTCAAGCCCCGGAAAGTCACTATTTGTCAGTTTCAGCCATGCTTGCAACCCAGCAGCCAAATCGCCTTTGTCAAAAAAGTCTGTTAGGATGCTCTCATTGTCGGACCTCTCTTCACGTGTTGTTATATACTGTTCTGGCACCTGCATTGCAACTCAGCTCAGAGCCAGCTGTGGCAAGCTGACTTTTGAGCCTTTGCAGCAATAGTCAGTTGCAAGTGGCATGTTTAGCATTTTCCACTTGATGCAAAGACATTCTCAATGTAAGGACAGTGCAGTCGGGAATCAATGACTGCTTCTGACTGCTGTGGTACCTTGCAGTAAGGACAATTCGATGTAAGGACAACAACTTTGGTGACTAAGGCAGCCAATATGAAGAGACACTACAGAGTGAGTCTCAGACGTGTTGCTGTCAAGGCGTTTGTAACAGAGTTACGTTTAAGATCCAGAAAATAGCATGTTAGTACTTAATCCCAAAATTTGGCCACATACAGAAGTGGTGAGACTCTAAATTTGGGTCCTCTTCATGAAATGGTCGTGGGTTCGAATTTGATATGTTACAGTTTTGCATTCACCTGGGGTGCAGACCCGCCTGCTGGCTCACTGCCATGGGCAAGATCAGCAGCAGCCATGTGGAAGATGAAGTCTGCAAACTCATTCTTGCCCACAAGATGGTCATGGTCCGTATCAGACACTGCAGATGACACTTTTGTCAGAGCACAGCTGACAATGTAGCATGGTACTAGCTGAGTTGCATATATGCATGCATGGGTAGTGGAGCTGAAACCGCAGCAGCAGACCACTCCTGAGTTACACACATGCATGCATGGGTTTGGAGCTGAAATGGCAGCAGCAGACCACACCTTCTAGAAACACTCGTGCTTGCTCTGGTGAGATTTTGACGTTTCTTGAGCTGAGGGCTGCTGTGACATCTTCAGCGTCTAGATAGCCATCACCATCCCCGTCAAATTCAGCAAAAATATGGTCTAAAGGATCATCATGTGAACTTATGTTGAGCCGCCTTGCCCATATCTGCATGCAGTAGCTTGCAGTGTCAGCTTTGCTAATCAGGAGATGCAGCAAGTTGCTCCCATCGATGCTTGGTGCACAAACAGACATAGCATATTGTCTTGATACTTACAGACCCTGCAAACTCTTGCAAGCCAGGTACGCAAATAGTGTCTGCTTGGGAGTTGCGGTATGCTTGCCGAAAAGACTCTTCTACAATGTTGGTGTCATCCTCTTCTTCAATCAGGCCTGCATAATTATGCCTTATAAGGCAACTTGATCAAGAAGCTTTGTGGGGTAAATCGAGGCTGCTTGGTCCACGGGCAGTTTGATGACTGACCAATGTTATCAAGACCTTTTGTGCTTTGCACAAAATGCTTGCTATGCCGCCACGAAGGCCGTCTGGGCTGTACACGCTGCGCTTGTTGAGGCCTGTACACAGGATGTACTGGGCAGTGTAATGCTTGATGTATGGCTTGCACCTGTGCCATGCGAACAACACCGGGCCCAAGATTTGCACAGTAAGATGCAACTGTGACCTTGGCGCTTTCAGGCTTGAACGCTGATCTGCTAAAAATGCAGTGCTTGTACATGCAGCACTTGAAATTCGCAGAACTTTGAAAACCGAGTTTAGGGCTGGAGGTCAACCCCACAGATGCCGCAAGAACGAGCAAGGGCTGTTTTTAAGGCTTGGCTGTGTCGCGTAACGTGAAATCAACCACGCCCAGGTTACAGTGATTGTTCTCTGGTGAAAGCGTCTTGGTCTTACCGATCGTCTGCGCGTGCTTACCTTGTTGCCAGATCTCAACTTCGGTTACCCCCTGACAAAAACGCTGATTGCTGCCAGACAAGCTCCATTGGTGTGGATTTAGCTAGCCATCATGGCGCATCCAATGATGGTACGGTCATGTGCATGCGTACCAAGGTTTGACGGGAAGAGCTGACTCGCCCTTCCTTGATCACCTGATTGATCAGAGACTGTGCAACTGCAGCAACCGCAAATCATCCTGTTGAAAGAGGGAACTGATACAAGCCAAGGGAAAGCTCAGCTCATCAGTAACATCAATGCCTGTGTTGCTGTGGTGGACGCTGTCAGGACGACCCTAGGCCCGCGTGGCATGGACAAGCTCATACACACTGACCGGGTGAATAATGGGTGCCATGGATGATGCCATTTTACAGAGCTATGCCTTTGTTGTGATGATTGTTCAATGGCAATGTTGATTGCAGGGTGTGACCATTTCCAATGATGGTGCCACAATCATGAAGTTACTTGAAATCGTTCATCCAGCAGCCAAAACACTGGTGGATATCTCATTGTCACAAGATGCTGAGGTGAGCGGACACTGCCATTGCGTAGCCACAGTTTCCACGACGTACAAACAAAAGCAGCGACAGCTTTATGCTGATTGAGGCAGCCCTGTCAGGCTTGAAATGTTGTGGACAATTGTGTGAATGCTCTCTCTTCCTAAGGGTGCAGCCTTCTACATGCACTGTACTTTATGTTATCTCACCTATCGAGGTGCTGTACAGGTTGGAGATGGCACTACTACCGTTGTGATCTTGGCTGGAGAGTTCTTGCGTGAAAGCAAACCCTTTGTTGAAGAGGGTGTACATCCTCAAAGCCTCATTCGCAGCTTCAGACAGGCGGGTCAATTGGCAGTGCAGCAAGTCAAAGACTTGTCAATCAGTATAGAAGGCAAATCAGCAGAGCAGAAAGCAGACATGCTGAAGAAGTGTGCCATGACATCCTTGAATTCCAAACTGGTGAGCAAACTTCTGTTTGCATGCACCATGGCTGTCTCTTTTGGCAGACCCACCCTAGTTTGTGTGTCAGATGAAATTCACGCTGCTAGTAGCAGGCTGATGACAGCTAGCAACAAAATGCAACAGCTCACATCATCTCTTCAAAGTCCACCTGTTGTTGCTCCGTATCACCCATCAGAGCTTACAGAATGACACACCATTGTCTGCTGTGTCTTGACATGTAATCGCATGCTGTGTCCAACAGGTTGCTGGCGAGAAGGACTTCTTTGCTCAGATGGTTGTGGATGCTGTGTCTGTGCTTGATCCGTCAACACTGGACTTGCGGATGATTGGCACGAAGAAAGTTCAGGGTGGTGGTCTGAGAGACAGTTTCCTTGTTGACGGTGTTGCCTTCAAGAAAACCTTCTCCTATGCTGGCTTTGAGATGCAGCCAAAGAGCTACAAGAACCCCAAGATATTGCTGCTCAACATTGAGCTTGAGCTCAAGTCAGAAAAAGAGAATGCCGAAGTAAGCCGTGTGTTGTATGTAAGCCAAGCACATGTCTCATGCTTGGCCCTTGCATAGAATTGCTGCACCTTTTCTCTGTTTGCTCAGCAGCTGCATGGCAAAACAGGAAGATCACCCATTTGGAACGCGCATGAACTTTTGAATGTGGCAGTGCTGCATTGTCAGACAGTGACCCTGCTTGTGTCCAAATACGTCACATGGCATATTGGTGCTAAGACCTGATTGCACTTGCAGATCCGGCTCAGTGATCCCTCAGAGTACCAGTCAATTGTAGATGCTGAGTGGAACATCATTTACAACAAGTTGGACAAATGCGCCCAGTCAGGAGCTAAAATTGTCCTTTCCAGGTTGGCCATTGGTGACCTGGCCACTCAGTACTTTGCAGATCGGGATATCTTCTGCGCTGGCAGGGTAAGTAGCGTTGAAGAACCGGCTGCCCATGATGCATATGGCATGATGCAGCATACATGGCATGTTTTGGAGTTCTTCCTTGCGCAAGCTTTTGACTGGCACATCGCGAGCCTCCACAAGGGCTGGACAGCTTTTGGCATGCAGCAATGCTGTCAATCAGTCATATTTTGTCTCAGCGTCCATGAGTGTGAGACATCTCAGTGCTTTGCCAGTCTGTTTCACATCTGCATGAACTCATGAGTTGAAGTCACACTAGGAAATTCACATATGCCAACAAGCTGTGTTCAGCGCTCTGCTTTGCAAATGCAAGCAGTTTCAGGCATGCTTGCTTGCATGCCTGCTCTTTGTGTGTACCAAAAGGTAGAAGTGTGCAGCTGAGGTGGCAAGACAAGGCAAGTTTGTGAACAGGAGCTGGTTTTGTGTCTGCAGGTACAGGAGAGTGACATGCACAGAGTCTCAATGGCAACAGGCGCACAAACACAGACTACTGTCAACAACCTGAACCCAAAGGTTTTGGGCACAGTAGAAGCGTTTGAAGAAAAGCAGGCATGTTCTGCCTTGTGCCCTGCCAGTTCCAGATTTGCACTTGTGCCACTTCTGCTGCCATGGCTGCTTTTGCTGTTGCCTACTGCAAACACTACTACCGCTATTGCACACTGCATGAGGCCACCTTCATTTGACATTGCCACAAGTGCATGAAGCTAAAGACAAGTCATCCTCAGTGAGCAGTGGGGCTGTTTGACACACATGTTAGCATGTGATTGTTGTTAGGCAGAGATTGCATCTTCTGACAAAAGACTCCATGTTGTGAATGTTATAAATCCCTTAGCCAAGTGTAAATGACTGCAGTCCGATTTGTGACGCTCAAGACAAGCCTGCCTGACGAGACAGGACTTGTGCTACACACACCTAGCAATGTATGCTAGAGAGTACCATGATGAACATTGTTACTCACAAACAATTGCAGGTAGGAGCAGAAAGATACAACCTTTTCACTGGATGTCCCAAGGCCAAGACAGCAACTATGGTCTTGAGAGGTGGCTCAGAGCAATTTATCGATGAAGCAGAGCGCTCCTTGCATGATGCCATCATGATTGTGCGCAGAGCCATGAAGAATGCCTCTGTTGTACCTGGAGGAGGCGCCATTGATATGGAGATCAGCAAGTACAGTAAATTCTCTTTATGCAGACTGCATTGGTTACCATGAAAATCGTCCTTACATTGAACCGTCCTTACTCAGGAGTACCACTGCAGTCAGGATGCAGTGAATTGGATGCCAACTGCGTCGTCTCTACATCAAGAATGTCCCTACATCAAGTGTCCTCATCATGACAGAGTTCTGTATGCTGACCCAGAGGCATTTTGTCAATGTACTGAGCGGTGACAAGTCGTTGATGATGTCGCATCTGAAATGTGAGGCATGAAAAGGTCTTCAGACCTGTGCACGTGCATGTGTTTCTTCAGCAAGCTGAGCATGCTGATTGTGTGAATCAACTGCTAATGCCGTCGAGCTGGGACTTATTGACTGCAGGTTTCTGCGGGATCATGCAAGGACCATTGCTGGCAAGTCCCAGCTATTCATCAATGCCTATGCCAAGGCGCTAGAAATCATTCCTCGCCAGTTGTGTGACAATGCTGGATTTGATGCGACTGATGTGCTGAACAAGCTGAGGCAGAAGCATGCAGTCAAGTCCCAAGAAGGGCAGAATTTTGGTGTCGATGTCAACACAGGTAAGCAGCCACATGAAATCCATATTCAGCAAGGCGCAATTGACAATCCTTTTTTGGCCTGCTGTGCTGGATTGTTGCAGTGCTGTCATGCAGGCTGCATACAGTGTCATGCGTCAGCAAGTGCTGACTGACTGCGTTGAACTCTCTACAGTTGAAACATTCTGAGGTGTGCCAACTGCTGTACTGATTTATGCTCTGATTTCAGCAGCCTCCGCAAGCTGTCATAAGCCCTATGGCAGCTGTAGTCGTGACACTGAAAGCTTCTGCTCTTGCAGGAGGGGTTGTGGACACCTATGCTAGCTTTGTTTGGGAGCCAGCGCTTGTCAAGATCAATGCAATCACTGCAGCAACAGAAGCAGCCTGTTTAGTTTTGTCAGTTGATGAGACCGTACGAAATCCCAAGTCTGAGGGCCCAGATGGTCAGGGCGGCCCAGGCAGGGGTATGCCAGGTCGTGGTCGGGGTCGTGGCAGAGGCAGAGGCATGCGGCGATAGTTTTGGTCAATCTCCCCAATGCTTCTGCTGTCTCCATATTGCTGTCACTCAAACAGTTTGAGTTTGAAACCTGAAATGTGCCCTGAGCCCGGGTCCTGTCCCATATTATGGCCCTGCTACAGGCCTGCTTGCTTTGTTGCTTCTCTCTCTCGCGTTCGGAAAGGCAAACAGCCTGGCAAGGTCTGAGACAGAATCTCACTGAGCTAGCAGCATTTCAGCCCACCAGTGCCTGTTGTCAATCACTGTTAGTGTTGCGTGCTATATGAGCTGGTGCAAAGCTTGTACTTCGTTATCCGGTCATCAAGTATGAGCTTGGTGCGCAAGTACAATCACCCGAGGACATATGTAAAGGCGTTGCAGGCCAGATGTTGCAGACTGCAATCTCTGAATTTGCAGCTCTGGGCATTGCTTTCAATGACTAAGCACGAGAATTCAAATTGTTGTCAACTGTGCATATGCTTTGGCCAGGCGTACAATCAGGCCGCAGGCAAAAAGTGGCATGCTCAATGCATCGCATGACGAGCCTGAGGTGTGCAACACGCAGTTCGCCGCGTTGTACAGCCTCAGGCAAGACGTTGCCGTTGGTGGCTAGGTCTTAATCAAGTCGTTGTGCAGTTGTGTTCGGGCTTGACCGGTGATTGCAAGTCAGTGCGCCAAGCACCTTGTGCGTGCAGCCGTTGAGAGGCTCAGTTGTGGTTATCAGCCGCCTGATAGCCTTCAGCTAAAAGCAAAGGCGACTTGTGCATCTTCTTTGCCTACTTTGGCAGCTCCAGCCTGCAGGACATGGAGGGAGCGTCCTGGCCAAAGACGTATACGTATCAGTCTTGGCAGCCCCAATGCCCTGTTTGGTCAGCAGCACAGATGGGTCCAACCCTGCCAGGCTTTGATCTCCATGAGATGGTTTTGCAAGGGCCAGGCACCCAAGCTAAGCATAGCAGCGCAGGCACAGCACCGAGTCCTGTCCAAACAGATGATGTTGCTGCACTGAGGTCACAGCCTTTGCCAGAACATGTACAATTGAGGTCACAGCCTTTGCCAGAACATGTACAATATGAAGCTTGTGACAGCGCACTTGCTTATCAAGCAAGCCACCAATCTCCACACTCAGGCGCAAACAGCTATCATCATCTCAATCAGCTAAGCAGGCATGAGCATGAGTCTGCACATGCTGTACACAGCAGTCACACTGTGCAAGCTTTCCCTATGCATTCTCAGCATCAGGAGCAATACTATCATGCTCCACAGTATGAGCGTGACAGCATAGCAACTGGTTGGCCTGTGTATGAGAGAGCATCAGCAATGCCAGCGCCAGAGTCACCTGGCATACAGCATCAACTGTCAGGCTGGAGTTGTTGTCAGGGGCGTACAGCTGCCGAAGCACAGGGTCCTTCAGAGCTGTTGCAAGGGAAGCAGCCATCACCTTGTCATCATGTAGTTGCCACCAGCGCTGTGGCAACAGCCAGCTCACCTTTAGGTAGTGTACAGCAGATGGCGCCTGTGACTGATGAAGCGACAGCTGGCCAGCAGGGCAGCACAGGAGCAGGCTCGTCAGCTGCACAACTAGAGCAGCTGCCATGCACATCTGTTTCAGCTGCAGCCGCAAGCGCCAGCAGAGCCATTGACGGTGATACAGCAAGCAGCAACCAAGCAGTTGATGACAGCATTACAGCTGATGTGACAGTTGATGACACTGCTTCTAGGGTTATGCAACAGGAGAGCAGAGCAGAGTTAGACGTTACACTTATCTCTGCTGCATTATCAGGCTTTGATCCTGGGCTGTTTCCAGACATACAGTTGTATTTGTCACCCTTTGTCCAGGAGCGGTGGCAGCAATTTCAGGTGATGCCAATCCATAGACCAGTTCACATCTGTGATCTCAACAACTGGACAATAAAGTTGACATCACAGCATTTGCAACATCTCACAAGCTTTGTGAGTCCACGTAAGCTTGTTGATGTTGACTTTGCAGCATTGGTGCTTGCAGAGAGGGCAAAGCAATCAGCATGAGCACCAGCTGATAGCAGATGACAATGCACAGGCAGCGCCACAGTCCATGTCACAGCAAGCCGGTCATGCAGTAGCAGCAAGCACACAGCCACAGATGAGCTCGCAACAGCAAGAATGGCAGCAAGGTAGTCTGACAAAGATCACCATGCCAGAGTGCGGCACGCAGACTGAGCTTCAAGAAGCACAGCAAGATGGTGTCGCAACAGCCGTCATGTCAGAGTGTGCCACACAGGCTCAGCAGCAGCAGCAGCAGCAGCAACATTTGTCTCAGCTAACGCAGACAGCATGCCAGCAGATGCAGCACACTCCAGTGCATGTTCAGACTGACTGGCTCTCAGCGTCAGAGCAGACTCAGACACCCATGGTCTCAATGCAGCTTGCATCAACACAGACGCACGACACAGCGCCAGTTCTGCATCAAGCACAGCAGATACAGACAGGAGACAGCACAGAAGCCTGCATGCAAAGGCCAGCCTCCATTCAAACATCACTACTGGCACAGCTGTCAGCGCACACGCAGACTGCACCTGACAACTGCATGCAACTGGCCTCTCAGCAGACACAGACGACTGTCAGCATGTCAACACAGCAGCAGGCTGAGACACAAACTGCATCTACAGACCGCATGCAACTGATCTCTCAGCAGACGCAGACAGCTGCCAGCCTGTCAACACAGCAGCAGGCAGACACACAGACTATAGTGGTGACCAAAGACGCTGCTTGTCAGTGCTCCAGCGAACAGGTGTCAGCACAGCGGCAGGCAGAGACACAGACTGCAGTGGTGACCACAGACGCTGCTTGTCAATCCTCCAGCAAACAGGTTTTAGCACAACAGCAGGCAGAGACACAGACTGCAGTGGCATCAGCAGACGTTGCTTGTCAGTGCTTCAGCGAACAGGAGCTGGTCAGCGCAGCAGAAGGGCAGGTTCAGGAGTTGCAAGGGCAGGTGGCAGGGCTGCAGCTGAAGGTGAAGTCCCTGCAGGGCATTGTGGACATCCAAGAGCAGCAGCTGCAACACGTAGCTGGCCAATCTGGTGCCCAGGTAAGCTCAGATCACTTCAGTTACTCATTGTGATAGCCTTATGTATATAATCCAGCGTTCTGGTTCACACGGCAACAGCTGCTCCTCCAGGAGTAGACAAGATGCCTGAACATGTGCTAGACAGGCTCAGCAGGCCCAGCTAGGTACGTACTGGAGCGATCAAATGTCTCCACCAATTCGGTCCTGTGCAATCCTAAACCATTTGTATCAAGTATTGGAGGACAGTGAGGTGCTTATACATGATCATCTGCCAACTGTCTCTGGGTTTGCCCCCAGCCTTTGTACCTGGTGATTGCCCAAGCATACACTGGAAAGGCAATCTGTCCTGTGACATGCGTGCTGTGTGCCCCAGCGTAAGCTCAGTTGTCCTGGCATTTCCGTTGACGACTCTTGCCATTTCCAGGTCTGTAGTGCTAAAGCAGCAGGCAAAATCAGTCTGTGAAGAGTGACTCAGCGCCATGTTTCCTGCAGATGTTTGCTGCAATGTAGTTCACCACGAATGTCAAACATTGCTTGCAATGTAGCTCATCACAAGCGTTGCACATTATTTGTCTGTACATGGCTTTCCAAGCCAAGGTATGAGAAATTGCACATTGTTGCTAAGCACGAGCAAAGTAAAACTGCCTACCAGACAAATAATGAGCAAGTTGGGCATTTGTTGGTGCTTTGTGAGTTGCACGAGCCTAAATCTTACCCTTTTGTGTCTCAAGTACATCTTGTACCTTGTAGTTTGTATCACAGGCAGATAGCCTTTCGGACAAGCCTTACCCTCCTATGTCTTGAGCAACATCTTGCATCTTGTACTTTGTATCACAGGCAGATAGCCCTTTGGACAAGCAGATCAGCAGATGGCGGCAAGAAGTTTTTAAACTGCTGCTGTCCAGCAAGCAAGCACAGCAGGCTCAGCAGCATCAGGCTTCTGCTCATGCCAAAGCCACTGCTGCACTGGAGCAGAAGCTGTCTGCAGCTCAAGACAAAGCCACTCTTCTAAACAGCCACCTGCTTGACCGCCGTTTGGATCTGGAGCTTGCTCAAAGGAAGTGCAGCAGGGCTGAAGAGCAGTTGCAGCAGGCAACCAGGTGAGGTGCTGCAGTGACACTGTGCAGAAGCACACAGCAGGGCATTTTCATTGAAGGCTCAGTACAGCATGCAATTTGGCTTGGGGCTGCATGGTATGGGGTAGTCTGTGGTTGACCAGAGCTTTGCTTTATGTTTGGACTGAAAGCGATCAGAAGCTATGTCATAACCTCGTCAGTAGTTGTTCTTGTCAGGACAAGATTTGATTATGCTGACAGGGATTCAAGAGGCAATCATGCACTGCAATGCATGCATCAATGGCGACCAGTGCTGAGCTTGACCTCAACTTCTGAAGTGACCCACATGCAGAAAGTGCCAATGCGGTATGCGTGCTGACAATGCAGGCGCACATCAGGCTTGCAAGCTCAGCTGCAGCAGGAGCAGCATTGTGTACAGCGCATGGCTCATCCTGTGCAACAAGCAAATACTGGACAGCTTGACCTTTTGCACCAGCAATGACATCAGCATTGACACCAGCCAGGACTGTTAGCTTGACCCCAACATCTGCCTGACACAAGACATATGCAGCAGATCGTGATGTGGTATGTGTGCTGATAATGCAGGCACACATCAGGCCTGGAAGCTCAGCTGCAGCAGGAGCAGCATTGTGTACAGAGCATGGCTCATGCTTTGCAACAGGCAAACGCCGGACAGCTGGAGACCTTATCTTGCTTGGCTCGTGCTGAGGACCAGCTTTCTGCTTTTGCACACAGGTACATGAGGGCTTGCTCGCATGCTGGCATGCCTGCAATAGTGTGCAATCCTCATACCACTGCTTCTGGCTGCCAGTTGCCCAAGAGACAGACGATAATTGCTGTCCTCAACCGCTTGGGCAACAATTTGGCTGGCCATCATGTCCATCCTCCATACACAGTATGCATAGTTCAGGTTAGCACAGGACCAAATTGGTTGCAGACAGTTGATTGCTGCAATACATACCTGACTTAGCTTGCTGAGTCTGTCTGGCATTTGTTTTTGAATGATAGAAACATGTCATGTTCATTGACTCTGCTACAGCTGCATACACTCTGCTTGGTCTGGGCCTAGCCTTAGAGCTCTGCCGCACTGCCCTTCAGGTTGATTTATGCAGAAGAGCGTCTTGCCTTCGCCATGCAGCTGAGGCAGCCAGCATCACCTAGCTCCAGGGACACCAACTCAGCAGGCATGCACATGCCTATGGATAGACCCTCACACCTGCAGTGTGATGCTAAAGACATGGCTTCTGGGGACAGCAGCTCAGCAGGCATGCACATGCCTACGGACGGACCTGCACTGCGACAGCGTGATGCTAGAGACATGGCTAATGGTGACAGCAGCTCAGCGGGCATGCACATGCCTACGGAGAGACTTCCACAGCTGCAGTGTGCTGCTGGCGCCATTGTTTATGGGCAGACTGCAGAGGTGTTGCAGAGTGAGGTGCAGCGCTTGGCTGCTGACAGAGCCATGCTTGCTGAAAGAATGCAGGTCAGCTGGCAAATGTCAACATGCAACGGCATGCTAGACAATGACTGCAAAGCAGACAGGCTTGAGCTCAGCCCTGTCTTGCTTTATAGGTGCATTTGCGATGCTCTCGCTGTGATTGATGCTGGAGTCAATGCTGTATTTGATGTTCTTGCTGTAGTGAGTGTCTAGCGCAGCATTGACCTGAAGCTTTGTTGCAGTGTGCTCGCCAAATAGGTCTGACATTGGCCTGAATGGGGGAGCAGCAAGCAATGCTGCATAAACACAAACTGCATGAGTCGATGCCATATGTGAGTCAGAGCTGTGCACCATGGCAATTGCTCACTTGACACTGTATTCAACTTGCCCATGGGCTAGCTATTAAGCTGCTGCCTAAGCTCAGACGCTGGTGTGTAACAGGTGGATAGCCTAGGGCTCAAGCTAGCTTTTGTCTCCAAATATTTGTGCTGTGGTCAGTCACAACTGTGAACTCTATACCGTCCAAATAATACCTCCAGAGCTCGAGTGCATGTACCACTGCCAGCAAATCTTGCTCAGTGACAGCACACCTCTGGTCAGCCTCTGAAAGCGTTTTTCAGATGCTGGCTGAGCATCACAAGCAGCAGCTGACCCAAGCAGTGGCAGCAGCACAGCAGCAGGAGTGTGTTATGCACAGTCAGCAGATTAGTGCTGAAGCAGAGGCCCAAGTGACACAGATTCAGGCTCAGCATCAGCAAGAGCTACAAGCTGTGTCAACCCACCATGCAGTTTGCAAATATGCATTCAACTTGCTGACAGGCAAGCTTGCAAGCCATTGCCTGAGCTCAGATACTGCCTGTTGCAGATGCTGGCTGAGCAGTACAGGCAGCAGCTGACCCAGGCAATGCCCCCTTTGCATTGTTGTTAACCTGCCAGTGTGCTAGCATGCCAGCTGATGCCTCAGCTATGATGCTGTTGCAGATGCTGGCTAAGCAGCACAAGCTGCACCTGACCTAGGCCATGCCCCCTTTGCATTGTTGTTAACCTGCCAGTGTGCTAGCATGCCAGCTGATGCCTCAGCTATGATGCTGTTGCAGATGCTGGCTAAGCAGCACAAGCAGCAGCTGCCTCAAGCAGTGGCAGCAGCACAGCAGCACGAGCGTGCTATGCACAGCCAGCAGGTCAACGCTGAAGTACAGGCCCGAGTGACACAGATCCAGGTTCAGCATGAAGCAGAGCTGCAGGCTTTGAGGGAGCGACATGCTCAGCAGCAGAGTGCAGCGCAGGCCGTATATGCTGCACAGATAGCAGCGGTTGAAGCAGAGGCAGAGCAGCACAGGCAAAGCCTTGAGCAGGTGTGCAATCTGTATGATGTAAAGAAGCTGTCTTCAAAAGTCATTCTGTGTATTCCCAAAAGCCCCTTTTCAAAAAGCTGAACTGGTATAAATGGGTGAGACAGCGCAATTTTTGTTTGCCAATTATTCAGTCTATCTCACTGTCGAGTCCTGCAAATTAAAACCCACACTCTTTACAACACCTCGAATGCAATCAACAGCCTGTATAATTCTGATAAATGATTTCCGTTTTGGCCAACTGTACAACCTTGTGATGGATGTGCACACCTTGTCGGGCTTCTGCAATGCAAGCAAGCTCAGCCCATGCTAGTCTTCAAGCTTTTATTGCATGTGCAATGGACTAGCAAGGCACATGCAAGGCAAGAAGGGCAACCCTGCCTTGTCATATTTGTTGTATGCAGCATGACTTGGCAACATTGACAACAACAGGGAGCAATGTGGTCCAGCTACACATTGCTTGTAGGCAGGGCGCCTAACGCCTGTGCATCTGGCATGCAGAAAGCATGTACTGTTGTCTCTATACAAGCTCGCCTGGTGGAGAACCTGCACATCTCATAAGGCAGAAAGCATGTACTGTTACTGTTTGTCATTTTCCATGAAGTCAATTTCTGTTGTTGGAGTACTTGCTGCCTGCTTCAGCGCTCGCAGTCGGCAGCTTTCGACAGCACAGACGCTGCAGCTTCAGTAACGGCAGCAGCCACAGATGCTATCAACTTTGTAACACATTGCTGCGGCTCTATCCATACACATTGACTTCGGCATTGGTCGATGTCTGCAGCCACTGCTTTGCCCACTATATAAAAGCATGCCCTGTTGCCACTGCCCAAGCTTGCCGGGCAGAAAGCCTGCACATCTCACCAGGCAGAAAGCATGTACTGTTATCAATGTACAAGCTTGCATGGCAGAAAGCCTGCACATCTTACAAGGCAGAAAGCATGTACTGATGCCAGTCAACCTTGCTGCAGGCTCTTATCAAAAACGGTGAGCAGCAGCATCAAGCAGCAGAGTACGAAGCCCGTGCTGTCAAAGCTGCAGAGCTGGCTGCACAGCACATGACAGAGCTGCAGCAAAGTGTTGCAACTCTCCAGGTAACTTTTCCTGAAGGCCCTCTTACTTCTTTAGTCAGACTCTATGAAAAGCGCTTATACACCAGGAAAAAGGCATTTGCTGTGGTACTTGTATGTCCGACTGCACAGCACGTAGCAGAACAGCAACAAAGCGTCGCATCTCTTCGGTACGCTTGTCTCACTTTATAGCACTCTTGCTGACTTTGTGTAACATGCTTATACTTCAGCAACAATCGTTGCCTTCAGATACATGTGCGGCTTTTGTGCTGTGCTGCCTTCTGTCAGCGAGACTCAAGTCCTTGAGCATCCTTGTGCTGTGGACAGCTTGAGGCTTAACTTCCAACAAAGGACAGCTTGATCTGATGCTCAAGCCTGTAGTGCAACATTGGCAGAAACTCCAGCTGACTTGTATTGCAAGGGTAGGGTTTGATCAGAAGCAAACTTGCAAAGCTGCACTAAAAGGCAACTCCTAGAGAACTGCTGAGGTCTGGTATTGTTTGCATGCCAGGAGGTACTGCAGATGGCCACAGCAGAAGCTCAGTCTGAGGCGGAGAGGCAACACCAGCACACTGATGCAATGCGCTTGCAGCTGGCTGGGTTTGCTTGCATGCTAGGGTGCACTGCATGTAGCCACGGCCGAAGCTCAGTTTGAGACAGCGAGGCATCACCAACAGACTCATGCAATGCGCTCGCAGCTGACTTGTATTGCTTGCCTGCTTGCGTGCATTGAAGGTGGCTACAGCAGAAGCTCGCTCTGAGGCAGAGAGCCATCACCAGCAGACTGTTGCAATGCGCTTGCAGCTGACTTGTGTTGTTGCCATGCCAGGCGTCGCCACAGCAGAAGCTCAGTCTGAGGCAGACAGGCATCAGCAGCAGCAGATGAATGCAATGCGCTTGCAGTTGCAGCAGCTTGAGAGCATGTTGGTAGAGTCCCAGAGCCAGCTGGAGGCCATGCAGCAGCCTGTCATGCCCATTTTGGCAGAAGCTGCAACTAACTTGTATTGCTTTCCTGCCAGGACGCACTGCGCATTGCCAAAGCAGAAGCTCAGTCTGAGGCAGACAGGCATCAGCAGCAGATGAATGGAATATGCTTGCAGCTGCAGCAGCATCAGCGCATGTTGGCAGAGTCCCAGAGCCAGCTGGAGACCATGCAATTGGCGCACGCTGAGACTGATCAAAAAGCCGAGACTGCATCCGAGGTGTGCAAGTCCTGCATGAAACAGTCAAACAGCACTCATGTGCAGTTCATGCTGGATTAATACTGTGAGGCATTGTTTGTGTCACACTCAACAAGGATCTGTCACTTTGAAACTCTGAACATTGTAAGGCTATGAAGTCTTGGCATCTGGATCAAGGTCATGTAGTTTGAGACTCAAAGGTCACTTGGGGATGGGAGTGTCTGCGACACCACTCACACCTAAGCTGATGCATATGCCGCACAATTCTGCACAGAATATAGTCAACACAGCTGTCACTGCTGAGGCTGCTGCATCTGTAGCGAGCTGAAATCTGGTGAAAGCTGGTCATGCTGTTTGCATGACTGCTGACCCTGCTTTGCAGACCTGCCTGCGAGCAGAGCATTTGAGACTCAAAGATTGCCTGGGCATGAGAATATCTGTGACACCACTCACACCTTAGCTGATGCATATGCCGCACAACTCTGCACAGAGTATGGTCAATACAGCTGTCGCTGCTGAGGCTGCTGCATGTATATCAAGCTGAAGTCCAACTGAAGCTGTGCTGTAAGTTGCCGACCAAGCAGAACTGTTGCGGCTAGCCTTCTTGCGTGCATGATCACTGTCAATCTGCCCCTCTCATGGACTCATTTGCGTTGCTGATGTCAACTGCTGGCAAGCTGTTGGGGCAAACCTGACTGCCAATGCAATCAGTTGATTTGTGCATGTTTCCGCAATGCAGGAAATGGCTGCCGTGCAAAAAGACTTGCAGATGAGCCAAACAGAGTGCAGGCGATCCCAGCAGCTGCTTCGGCAGTTGGAAAGGCAGTTGGCTAAGGGTCACATGTCACGCAAGGATGCCACAGCTGCCTCACAGCAAATGCAGGTCAGCTATAATCTCCCTTCTGATCTTTGACTCTGCAAATTTGACGCATGCCCTTGCCCTGCCTAGCATGCCAAGGACAAAAGCCATCAGCCTAAAATGCTAAGCCCCAGAAAGCACATTCAGGGATTGCTCTGCAAAGTCTTGCAGCAGCTTTTGCACTCACCATGCTATGTATCGAGCTTCTGCCCACTGGATCAATTGCTTGCATGCTGAATTTCAGGAAGTGCAAGGCGCAAAGGCAGACCTAGAGGTGCAGCTGCGTGTCATGCGACAAGAGCGCAACGCACTGGCTGCCACACTGAGGCAGAACGGCTTACTTGGCAAACTTGCATCCAGCAAAGCAGCATTGCCCCTAAAACCGAGCTCTGCTGAGAATGTTGAAACAAACGCTGGCACTGGCAAGGAACATGTACACAGCAGAACTCCTCAGCAGACTATGGGCAAGTCAGCAAGCTGTAGTGGTAGTGAACATCAGAGGCAGGATTCCGGACTGCAAGAGAATCATGACCCTATTGAATTGAGACAGTCACCCCTACCAGCACAGAGCCAAGCAAACTGCAGTCTGCGAGATATCAGCAATGCCGCTGCGTCAGTGCCCAGAAAATCAATTTCAAACCAGGATTCAAACACTCTTCCAAGCCTGGGCGCAAACCCAATTCTAAATTTGAACCCGAACATTCAGACCTATGCTCCTCAACGTTTTTCTGTCTCTGAGGTCAGCCATTCTTATGACGGCAGTCCTGTCTCTACAGCATCTGAAGCCCAGGTCGAGTCAACACAAGCAAAACTGCGCAGGCTAGAGCAGATGGCGCAGATGCTTCTCTTGTAGTTGCACATCAGTTTGAGGCTGTTCAATCTTTCATTCTAAATGTGTGCTAGACAGGCTCAGCAGGCCCAGCTAGGTGTGTGACTTAAGCAATTACGGCTAAATGCGCTTGCTGTCAGTTGTCAATCCAGCTTATTGTATCAACAATTCACAAAGTCTCCATGGACATGCTGGCTTGTGCAGGATATGCGTGTCTGTATCTAACAACTAAATGAAGAGCATGCCTAGTGTACAGAGTTTGTGCTACATGTGGTTGAGTCTGTTGTCTGCAGCTGTAGGTATGTGTACAGTATACTGAGGGCAGTCACAGATACTTGAATCTCGCCAATGCCTGAAGTACTGTGTTGTTGCGCAGCTCGCGTCTTTTTCTTTGCTGGTAGTTCCTTTCTGATTTTGCAGCTATTCGCTGCGCCCTGGAAATGTATGCCATTCTGAAGCGCTCAGACAATGGCACAACATGTTCCGGCTCTTCAGGTTCCTGTATGAAACAAACTTGTTTGAGCGTGAGAATTATTGATTGTAAGGTCAATCTGGGAGACACAGCAAAAGAAGCTGGTCAATATGAGATTTGGTAACTTGGGTTTCACCTGATCTTCTTCCTGTTGCCAGAAGGGAGCCACCAGTTGCATGAACTGTTCATCCAGATCAGCTTTCTGATCAGCCTCTGTTGAGCAAAAGCCCGACTTTGGGTTGACAACCACTTTGGGGAATCTTCTGGCTAGGAGATCTGATGTTTTGGCAGGTATCTGAGGCCAAACGAGGTATGTGAGTTGTGATAAGCAAGCAAGTGCTGATGTTGCATTGTTTTGCTCTTCAGCTGATGCAGTTGACAGCTCTGCCAGTGGTGACAAAGCTTCCCATGAGTCTGCAGCATTGCTCTGCTGCGTAACGCTGGGCATGATGTGTTTCATATTGATTGCCCATGCGCGGTCATCTAAAGCACCTCTGCTGCCTGCATGGAATGACAGCCCGTCAGAATAGCAAGTGTCAACAAACAGCGCAAGCTGCATAAAGAATGTGTAGCCCCTGCACAAGCGGTGGAGCATTGTTGATAGCACATTTGTCCTGCAAGCGCTTGTCTGGCACACGTTCAGAATGGATAAGAAAAAAAATAAGTTGTTGATAGCAGTCAGACCAACCTAAGCGAAGCACCTGCAGCTGAGGGCACCATGTGCCTAAAGAGCGCACTGTCCTCTGTGACACTTGGCATCCAGTCACATCAACAGACAGCAGATTTGGGGTGGTCTGTAGTGCATTCTGCAATGCTGCGTCTGTCACTTGGCTGTGAGCTATGTCCAGGGCTGTCAAGCTGCTGTCAATGAGCTTTTCAAGTGCTTTATTGTCCAACAGCCCCTGCGCAGAGAACTTCAAATCAACCTGTGCGTACATGCAAAAGAGTACATGATGCATGTGTCCCTTGCAAAGTGGGCAGTTTCATAGATGTACATGTGTATGAGCGTATGATCCATTTGTTGTCCCTAAAGCAGGCAATCTCAACACACCGTGAATTCGAGCCTGCAGATTGCACACAGGTGCATGGCAATAGTGCATTGGGTTTGCATTGCGTCAAGGCCGCTAGCTCACCCGTCTGCGAGCGATGGCCATCAAACAAGCTTTGGCATCAGGAGGGAGGAGTGGCAAAACTTCTTGTCCGCATAGGAGGAGCTCCTCTATATATTGACCAAGGCAGCCTGTGTGTGCCAGAACACAGATTCGCACACACCACATGCAGGTCAGCCGATACCAAAGGAATCTATATAGCATTCAACGTACCTAGACAGTAGGCCTGTAGAGTATGAGCACCTTTCGAAGGCTGCATGCCACCTGTACCCCTTGAGTCTCTCTGAGAGCCTATCAAGCGCTGTCTCAAGGCAAAGTTTGGAGTCTGGTCGGATGTCCTGCCTGTCGTTGTGGGCTTGAGGAGCTCTGCAGGACAATCAGGCATTGTTTCAGCCGTCAGGCGCAGTGTTGACGAAGTGCCAGATCAGTGATGCTTACCGTCTTCGTCTTCCCAGTCATCTACATCCACGGCGGGCTGTGAAAGTGGCATGACCGCCGGAATCCTTCGAAAGCAAGGCTTCAGAACCAAGATGCAGCGCAAATCGAGCACTTGGCTGAGCACTTGGCAGGTGGGCATAACGCCATAACGCTGGGCATAACGCCTGCATCTCAAGAAGAGCAAGCTGCTTGAGACTCAAAGCATAAGAGTATCTGCGACACCTCTTACACCTAAGCTGATGCATCTCAACAAGAGCAAGCTGCTTGGGCAGCAAATTACAACCGATTTGGGTTTAATGCACAGAGAGTCTTGACAGCTGGAAGCAGTTGGTGTGGTCATCGTGTGTGGCATCGTGAGGTGCTGACTACAAGCACCAAGCATATTACAGGTACAGAGTTACTGTTGTTTGTGTCTCTTTGAACATGCGTATGACATGTAATGTAGCCAAGCACGCATTCTTACATCTGCGTCTTTAGTGATCATGAAGCAAACCTGGTTTTCAAATGCAAGTCATGGCTTGAAACAGCCCACACCATAAACGTAAAACAACTTCACACCCTGTCTGAACATCCAGCTTGCCTGCCACTATGTGCCAGGCATGACATTATGCAAGTGTTGACGGATTGAGCTGAAAGGACCGACTGTTGAGCTGGGCATACACATCATGCTGAACAATTCATGCTACAGAAATCAAGGGACTGCTTCCTAAATCATGCAGAGCCTACAAAAGCAGTCTACCACGCCTACAATTTTGTGCCGGCTTTGGTGATCATATCTTTTTTGTTATTGCACGCCAGCTTCTCGACCTCTTTCAGCACATTGCCAGAATCCGCCATGGTGCATTTGTTGGTCTTCCAATGATTGTACAGTGTGTAAAATGCACCTATGTAGAAGTCAGAGGCAGCTGTAACAGCAGACTGTTGCTTCTTGGCTGCAGATGTTAGCCTGCGGTCACGCACCATTTGAAGCGTCCACTTTGTGACGTTCAAAGACACTGCTGCTAGGGGAAAGTCGGTCTCCTTGAACAACCTGCGAGTATACATCAATTTTGCCCAAACTGGATTGAAGTGCCTACAAATGTGAGCACATATACTGTTGCTGCGCTGAGCAGAAGCGCTTACAATGCCCAGAGAAGATTATGATGCGTGTCAGCTGCACATTACATCCCAGGGAAGAAGTTTCAGCATAATTCAAGGACATGCAAAGCTGCCCTCGGGCATAAGGCCAGCTGTTGACAGATTGATCATGAGTTGAACGCACAGGACCGTCAATCAGACCTGTTTGCTGCGTCAAAAGCAAGGCAGCTTGCACAATGTACAGACAGAACTGGCTTGGCAGGCGTCTTGCACCGATAACACATACTTGGAGATAGCCTGAGCATTTGTAGGCTTATGCAGGCAGTATTTGCATGTCGGGAGCCTTACATGTCTGGCACTTACTTGGAGATGGCCTAAGCATTTGCAGGCTAATGCAGACAGTACTTGCTTGCCATGCATCTTGCATAATTGACCATTATTTGGAGATGGCCTGAGCATTTGCGGGAACATCCTCAAGCAATAGCAGCAAGTATAGCAGGCGTCAGATGGCAGGTACTTACTTGGAGATGGCCTGAGCATTTGCAGGGTCATGCTCATGCAACAGCAGCAGGTGCAGTAGGCCTAGAATGCCGCAGCCCCTCAGATCAGTGGTTGGGTCACTGCCTTGGAAGCCAATCTTGGCCCAATGGGCACCATACCTGCTCAGCGCACATCAAATTCACTCTCACTGCCGAGCAAATGTCACTCACCATGTGAGGCAGGCTACTCTTGCATGGTTGCAAGCTGAGTATAAACAAAAAACGTAAGCAGCAGTCAGTTTGCATGGGTTTTGACACTCAAAACGCTTGGCCTGCAACTTGAGCAACTCGCCAAAGTGAGCGTGCCTTCAGCCATCAGCAAGAACAGCAGCATGAGACCCATGCTTGCACACCATTGTAGGGCAGCAATAGTGGCAAGCAACACACATTGCTTCGTGCTGCGACCAAAGCTCTCACTGTTGTAGGCTGGACCCTACACAGGTGTTGGAGCCTAATCAAGTTTTCTTTTGATACAGACAAGAGGCCGGCATGATGGAACGCTGATGTGACGCTCAGTCGTAATCAGTCCACTCACCAACACTGACTACAATGAACGAAGACAAATAGAACAGATGTGACAAGCACCGGCAGCAATGCTCCTGCAGAAAAGTATGATGTGTGTACCTGCTGACAGGACCTGCTTCGCCTGTGTATGTCATGTAGACAGACTGTAGCAGGCGCAGATGCATGATGTCACTGTCATCAAAGGCCATCTTGGCCAAGCACAACAATCTTGTACGCTCCTTCTCCAACCTCTTGTTGGACTGCAGAGCATGACAGTTACAGTGAGCGCATACATGTACATACTGCAGGACGCAGGTATGCATGATGTCACTGTCACCAAAGGGCATCTTGGCTAAGCACAGCAGTCTAGTGCGCTCCTTCTCCAACCTCTTGTTGGACTGCAGAGCATGACACTTACAGTGAGCGCATACATGTACATACTGCAGGATGCAGGTATTCATGATGTCACTGTCATCAAAGGGCATCTTGGCTAAGCACAGCAGTATAGTGCGCTCCTTCTCCAACCTCTTGTTGGGCTGCAGATAAAGGAAGTATCTTGACTGTGACAATGTATGCATGAGATAAGAACAACAAGCTGACTTGTACGTGCTTCAGCCAACAAGGCTGATTGCATGCCCCACACACTGGCAGCAACCATGTGTATTTCAGGTTTAGGGAAGCCATGACCTAGTGAAACATCCCAAAAAAAAGTCATGCTGCACAAAGATATTCTGCGTATGAGTGTGCTTTTGTAAGCATTACATGAGCACACTACGTGTAGTAATTGCAGTGCATGCATCACATCAGCATAGCATGACAAATGCAGCAGGTACAAGCAGGTATGCCAATAACAAGCATGTGCGTTCTGACTCTCTGCTGCGTGTGTCAAGTCAGCAATTTGCAATATGCTTCTTGCCACAGTTTGTGCAGCAACACAGTGGTGACTGACAGTGTTGCCATATGAACATCTGAGGAATGCAGCATGTGTAAACAGCTGAAGTCAGGGAACAAGCAGTCTTGAGAAGTATCGACTGTCACAAACACAGCTGATAGTTGAGAGGTTGCCAGAGGCAGACAGCTGCATCAATTACCTTACTTGTGTGCATGAAGCACGATGCAAGCCTCTGACTGAGCCTTTGCTTTGGCAACGTCTTCTTGATTGCCTTGACATTGGCTGACAGGAGGTAGTCAAGCGCCTCCTGATACCGCACCTATGGCCGTGGAACGCACTGAGTGCTTACAAGTTGCTGTCGAATGGTGTGCATTGACTATTTGATGATGTTGGTCATGCCCTGCTGTCCAGCACTGTGTAGCAACAGCATGAGATTGCCAATGTTTTGCTTTGCAAAATGCATTGTGGTTCAAGCACGATGCAACAGCAGCATGCAGGAAGCTCTGCTGGGTGAGCAAGTCATGGATACATACATGACCTCTGCAAGGCACATACATGCCGCGCAAACAGTCACCGTGTACGCAGCAATGCGCAACAGAGTAATGCATTGCATCCAGAACTGATGTCAGAATTGGTTTCAGCATCGGCTTCAGCACCTTGTCTCCTGGGATAGCACCAGAAGGAGCATCCATAGCCATTTCCCTGGCCCTTGCCAAGTTGACTTCCTCCCACTCATCTGCTGCTGTCTGCCCTTCAACATTTGCCTTTGAAGGCACAGGCTGACCCTTCACCTCCCCCAGGTCTATATCCTCCAAATCAACCTGTGCTGCGCTGTCAGCAGCGGCTGCCTGATGTCTGACTGAAGCGACAGAAGTGCCAGTGTGGGTTGGCACTTGAGCTGTGCTATCAGCAGGGTTTGGCTGTTGCCTGACTGAAGGGGTAGAGGTGTTAGAGACAGTTGGTACAGGGCTTAGAATAGGGACTGGGGAGAGCGCGTCCACAGGGACAGAGTCTGGCATGGGCTGCTGTGCATGCTGAGCTGAGTGGCTGGTTTTCTGCTCACTGTGCGCAACTTTGCTTGCAGCATCCTCGCTTGACGTTGATGCTACATGAGCAGTAGTGGTTGGCAACTGCCCCTGTGATGTGGATGCTACTGTGGCAGGGGTAGGGTCTGATGCAGGCTCAGAACTCCTAGCGGCAAAACTGCTTCTGCCAACTGTTTGCTCAAAGTCACTGTCTATGTCAAGCTCAAACATGCCGTCCACGCCTGCTGCAGAAGCGGTCTTGCGGTGGCGAGGTGCAGCGTCAGCTGCGCCTGAGGTGCTTGCTGCAGCATTGTGGCCCTGCCATGACACAGCCCAAGTCAATTGCTAGACATGTGTGCTCAACAGAAGGAATGGAATGGAATCAAATCTCCCATTGACATGTAAAGACTTGCAATTATGCATGGGCAGAGACATTGTGCCAATTTAACATCTTCAAGGCATGGCCAGATGCCTTTGGTCAAGCAGCTTGATCATTGCCTTCAGCTTGCACATGGACAGGCGCTTGCTTACCTGATCTAGAGCAGCTGAGGGAGCAGGTGAGGGCTCAGCCGGTGTGTCATCATCATGAATCAGCCCACCATCTGACTCTGACACTTGGTCACTGCCCTCTTCAGACTCCTCTGCTGAGCTGCCTAGATGTGCTTGATGCAGGGATGTGATGAGATGTGCTGGAGCTGGCTGCGTCTGGTACACACGCTGATATGTCTCACCCTGCACTCACATGCCACGCTGAATCAGATGGTGTTCGTGCATAAGCCAGTTGATGCAAATGCGCCAAAGATGCTACTTGATCAGTGTCCTCTGCTGGGCTGCCTAGATCTGCTTGGTGCAGGGATGTAATGAGATATGGTGGTGGCGGCTGAGCCTGACACACGCTGATATGTCTCACCCTGTAGTATTGCTGCGAGTTATGTGATGAAAAGAGGGTGGGCATAACAGTGAGGATGACTGTGAATGGCTTCTTCTTGTAGAACAAACATGCTTCTGTGTTTGTGGCAACAGCAGGCAGCGTATTTCACTCTGTAGAAGTTCTGCAACAAGTCAGAGCACGTGTGAGCCTTGCCTATGAACATCAAGCACAAACTTGCCTCTGCTTTTTAGCAAGGAAAAGCTCAATGCTTGTCATGCAAGGCACGAGCAGAAGTCATCCCAAGTCTGGTCGCATACATTGTCAGTATCAGTGCAGGCCAAAAGTAACACCACTGTGTAAAGTCAAGCTGAGTATGAGTGAGTTGAGAAAATCTTGCCATTGAGCAACTGTGTTTTACACACCTGTCTCTTGCTATCTGTAAAGGCATAATCAAACTCCTCATCTGGCACGTTTGCAGCCGCAGCACTCCTGCTTCCCAACCCTGCGCCCTCAAACAGTATCACAGGCTCTGCTGTCTCTATGCCCTCTGTTGCATTTGGCGCTTCACCTGCAGATCATAGCCGAACAAAACGTTTTGATGTAAAACGTTATAAAACATTACAAGACGGCTTGCGGAAATGGCAAGGGCACCTGTGAATGGTGGGGTTGCTTCCTGTATGCTTTATTCTGCTCAACACACTGCTTAAAACATCATGCACAAGTGATGTCTAACTGAGAATAAGCGCTGCAAGCAAGGAACATGCTGATGTAGCAGACCAGGACGCAAACAATCTTGTATCAAGACTGCTGATTCCAGCAGGACTTAACTAGCATGAACAGATGCAAGCACTGAGTACCCGGCAAGCAAGCCCTAAAGCCAGTATCTTACTTGCAGATTCCACCTCAACTTGGAAGTCATCATCAGAATCTGGCAAGCTGATAGCGTCGTAAACTGAGCCTAATTCGCTCCTGCCTTCGCTCTCAGAAGCTGTGTAGTATAGGCTGCCCGTCGCAGATGGCCTGTTTTTGCCCTTGCTGAGGCTGTCTTTCGCTCCCCAGCTTGCGATTGTGTGTGCTGAATACGAAACAGAATGGCTGCTTTTCTCAGCTATCTTGTTTACAGCCTTGATGTCTGCTGGGAGAGACTCAGCCTCCATCTGAGGCCTTGTTGCTGTGTAGCTCCTCAAAACGCCTTCTCGGCTTCGCAAAGAGCTGTCACCCCAAACACACGTCGCCTTGTCAAGACAAGGCAGCTTTCAAGACGAAGGATGGCTGTGTTTGGAAGCTGCTGCTGGACCACGGCAAGGCAAGAGTGACGACAGACAACCGTTTAACGACAATACTCACTACTACGACAGTCTGCTCGATCGCCAAGCGGGTGTTTAGAGACTCAAAGTAGGCTATCGAGCGAGGCGAGTGCTACGAGCGCTTGTCCAGCGCTGGCGTTACGGGTCGGTTCGTCTCCTAGCGCACAGGAATCGCTGCACACATACCCGGCACGCTCAACGCGCTGTCTATTCCTCCCATGCATTTGACCAAAGCACTGCAGCCGTGCGTCTTGAGCAGCACCACTGACGCTCAGCGCCGTATTGCTCCCCCTGCCGCAAGTCGCAACGCATCAGCTGCTGCTACGCAGCAAAGCGTCCGACAAGATGCCTCGCGCATGTCCAATAGCAATAAAAAGGTCTGCGTACTATCTTGAGCCTGGCACAGCACACCTTCTTCCCATTGATGATGATGTCAACGCTCTGATGGCTTTGCAGGTGATACATTGGATGCGGCACGGCCAGACCGAGATGAATGTGCATCTAGGGAACTTGTCGACACCGGACGAGAGATTGGAAGACCCCTTGCTGTGAGCTGCAGCTTCTCAGCATTCCAAGTTTGCGCAAACCAACAGAACACAGCCACAAGAAAGGAGGAATGGCTGTGCAGCTATGACACCCGTTTGACTGATGAGGGCAAAGCCCAAGCAGTGTCAGCACGCGCCCTTGCTGAAGCACTGCAGCCAAAGCCGGAGGTGTTGATCATCTCCCCGCTGACCAGAGCTCTACACACAGCCAAGCTTGCGTTTGGGTCTTCGAATTGTCCATCAGTTGTGGAGCCACTTTGCAGCGAGCGCATATGGCTGTCATCAGATGTTGGGCGGCAGCCAGCTTTGCTGAAGCAGGAGTTTCCTCAAGTCAGCTTTGACAACCTAGAGGACATCTGGTGGCATAACAATGGTAGCGGAGACGTCAAGCATGTTTTGGCAGAGACATCAGGTGCAGCTGCTTCCAGATGCTGACCCCACTACAATGTGACATATGCATTCTGAGCCCATCCAGCATACCACAGTAAGACATGTGAGGGATAAGGGTCAAACATGCTGTATGCATGTGCGTCTCTGTTGATTTGGCCTGAGTGCTGCATGCATGCATCAAGCAATTGAAGCTTACCCACAGGCGCTGAGCGCTACTGCCAATTGCTTTGCACTGTGGGCCTGTCAGTCAAACTTGTATGGCAACTCCGAAATTTTCAACGTATTTCTGTGAATGGTATTCTTGTATGCCTTCACCATGTATGCAAATCTTGAAGGGTTTCGTATTTGCTCAGCACAGATGTCAATGCGCAATGTGGTACAGTCCTCTGAAATTTACAAACGTTGCAACTGTCATGCAGAGGAGTTTTCTTTACGGATGGAAAGATTCAGAAACTACCTCGAACAAAGGCCAGAAGCAGTCTTGGCTGTTGTTACACATTTTGGGGTGTTGGAGCTCATGACTGGTCGTGCTTTTGCGAATTGTCAGCTGTGGAGTGGTAACTGGGTGGATGGTCAATGCATGTCACAATGTTGAAATTATCATGTGCAAATCTGGACTGTCTTCTGCTTGATCTGTTACTGGCTGCGACCTGGCAACAGATGATGCCTTCTTTGAAGCTCAGACTCTGAAGTAGAGGGCAATATGTACTAATATGCTCATGGCACTTCTAAATGCAGTACTGCATGCAGCGCTGCCAGGCCTACTGTAGCTCAAGCTTGAGTTGACCAGCGAGCCTTGCATTCAGAGCTCATCTCATCCCAAGACCAGTTCATGATTAGGCCGAACACAGGAGCCTGGCACATGCTCATTGCAAGCGATGATTGCCTGACAACTCAAAAGCAAATTGGCATTGCTACAGCTCAGCTGCTTTGCAAAGTACAAGCTCGAACAGGAATTGGGTCTCCAAGACGTTAAACAACAGCTTGATATGAACTCAAACGCAACGTGCTGCTACCGGAATTGACTTGGAGATGCACTCTGTTGATAGCCAGGCATGCTATTGACTGCTGGGTGTTGATAGCCGCTGGCAGAAGGGTACGCAGGTTGCTGATAGGGTGCTTGCTGGTAAGAGGCAGGCTGATGGCCTTGCTGATTGTATACTGGTGCTGAAGCTGGCATTGTGGGTGCACCCTGATTTGCTGCGGTCTGCCCGCCATTGTACTGCACACTGGGATGCACAGACTGTGTTTGGGACGGTGCATGTGACTGCTTAACTAGCAAGTCCACCAGCCAGGCTGTGGCTGCTTGCATGGGGATGAAGATGATTGGACCCACCACTGGTATTGACAACAGCAGCACCTGAGGTGCCAGGAAGGCATTGATGGTGACCTCATGTTCCCTGCACAGCCAAATCTGTCATGGCTTGAATGACTGCCATGGCATCATCAACAAAGTAAAAGTAAAGTCTACGTTGTTAGGCATCATAGAAGGAGCCTCAAAGAGGCAGCCTGGGATTGCTGCTGTGAAAGCAGCAACCAGGATCAGCCCTTCAAAGTTTGTGTTCATGTTTTATCCTGCTTTGAGAGCTTTCCAAAAACCTCCAAATGTACTGATACTGTGTGCGCATCTCACCATCAACATGCTGGTCAGCATGATGCCCACAACCACAATGCATGTGAGGGTGTTACCCGACAGCTGAGTGTTGTCACTTTTGAATAGAATCCATCATGAAAACAGAAGAATTCTCAAGTCCAACAGCATCAGACAATTATCTGATGCAGTTAAGCAATCGATTATGAGAAAAGAAGAAGCCTGAAGCCCAACAGCAGCGGACAATCATCTGATGCAGTCAAGCATGGCAGAGGCCGACCTCAAATAGCTTGCTCTGTGCTGGTAGGGCACTGTATGGGACAGGTAGGCGTCCAACACTTCAGGGCCTAGGATCCTGCTGGCTCGCCATACTTCCACAAACCTGCAAGCGCCAACAGCACTGGTAAGCAGCACTCGGCACGACAAGAAGAAGAAGATGGTGAGGAAGAAGACGAAGGAAGAGCATGAAGAAAAGAGGAGATTGTTGGCATGCTTTGGACACAACATTCCTAGATATCTCCTGATGATGGTCTGTGCATAAAACAGACCATCAATGAAAGGATGCATTGACCAAGCAATGGCAGGAATCACTGCTGGAGTCTTGAGGGCTATGTACCCTCAGACGTACATAGCCCTCAAGATGATTGCAAAGATTTCTCGGTGACAAAAGGGATTGAGACATTATTGAAAGAGAGAGAGAATAATTTTACATGCTTTAGCCAGCCAACAAGGCTGATCAGATGTGCCACACTGTGGAGTGAGGCAAAGCTTACTTGATGACATAAGGCTCAACAGGGTCAAAAAGGGCCACAAGCGAAATGATGGCCGCTCTTCTTGGGCCCAAGGTCTTGTTGACTGTCAGCCAATGCATCTGCACGCCACATCATTGTGCTCTAATTTTGTGAAGTTCAAGCTAGAGCAACCATAATTGCTTTGTTGCATCTGCTATGGCTCGGCAAAACCTTCCACTTTGATGCAAGCTTGCCGCTGTCAATGTGGATCAGCACCACTCGGTTTGCAGTCTTAGGACAAAGCAGCACAAGCAGCTTGGTAACAGCAACATCACACCTCACATGCTGCACTGAAGAGTGTTTCAATGCACAGCAACCAGACCTGATATGCGAGTGAGTTGGGTAAGCAAGAGGTGTTGACTTACTACAGGAGCAGCTAGCCTCCCCACAACTGGAAGCTGGCGCCATATATACAAGCCAGCAGACAAGATCGCCATGTCAACAGCCTGCAACAGTGATTCTTATGCTGCACAATGATCTCTCAATGTAAGACAACTTGAAGTGAGGACAATGTTGTTGTAAGGACACTGCAGCTGGAGCCCAAGCACTGCATGATGACTGCATTGGTACCAATCCAAAAGCACACTTCAATGCAAGGACTCGATACAAGGATCCTCAATAGCCAAAGGAGTCAATATCAAGAAAACTTTCTGTACTATTGTGTTGTGCAGGGTGTGTGATACAGCAGGAACCTTGCATGCTGCTGACATGTAACTTTGTTTGCATTAAAACAAGTTGGGCTTGATGCAAGGCTTAGGCACCCACCCTCTGATAAGTCTTGTCTACTTTTTCAGCAAACTTGTCTGTCTTGGACTTCTGGTTTGGATTTCTGAATCTTGGCGTAGTTTCAATGGTGCGGGCGGTCTGTGGGTTCACTTCTCGGAGCATGTGTATGAAGCACTTATACAGTGGTTTGCGAATGACTGCAAGACACAGACAAGTACCTAGCTGGCCCGTCTGGCATGCATGCTTAATGAAAGAATGAGTAATGAATGACACAGGTAAGAGACTCTGCATGATGGCCGCACAGCTGCAGTCACATTTGTGACACTCAAAAGCAGCTGGCTTTGGCTTTTGACAATATTAGCTGAAGGAAATTCAGTGCTTCTGTGCGCACCCAATAGGCTCGTGAACCTCACCAGCAAGCATGTCAGTGGCAAAAACAATGACTAGCAGCAGCTCTGATCTACAATGGTGATTGCAGCAGCACAGTGCTGACCCAAATTTTGACAGCAAGGCGCAGCTTGCAAGTAGTTGGGTGATTGCACCAGGGCTGACTTACATGACCGTACTACCAGCATGGTGACCATTGGTGCGAAGGCAACTGCATCAGTAACCCATTGCTGACCAAAGCTTGCTGCTGATTCAGAAGAAATGGAGCCTAATGAGAAGACTTGCACCTGGCATGCTACCATTATGTCAGTCAAAATCACTTGTGACCAGATCAAGCAGCAGATTGTGCGTGATCAAGAGACATTGGCGGACTTGGCCAAAACATCATGATGACATGCAGTGGATGCAGATTTAGTCAGCAGCATAAGGTCAGCAGCCAAGACGTGCAGCAGGACTGCTCACTACGCGTGCAATCGCCTGGATCGGGACAGCGAGAAGAGTCCCCATAAAGAATGTGACTATTGCTACGATCAAAATGGGCTTTGCGCACCTGCACCATGCAAACAGTTTACGCATGCAGGCTTACTCCAGGTCCGTGCACCCAGCGACTTACTTCTTGACCTTTCTTATGACGTATGGGTGAGTGCTCGCTTTGTAAAAGGCAGTGAGAGACAGAGCTGCTGCCTGAAATGTTTCCGCTGTCAGCAAGTGCTGCTTGCCATCGTCCCTTCGGAAGATGTTAGACAGCGTATTGACGACGTCTTGTGATGTAGTCATTGCTGTCTCACAACAGCAGCTAGCGCACAAAAGTACACAAGCCGTGTGCTTTCCTGTTGCTCGCTGATCTCTTGCGCGTGACGAAGGTTTGGACAAGTTCCGGCAAGACTTTTGACCGGAAGTTAGTCATGCTGAGTAAGTCGAGGTCTTGCACATGCAGCGAGCTGAGAAGCTGGGTGAGGTAGCTGACAACACACTGGATGCTGCTGACCGCAGTACTAGTGTCTTCAGTGCACAGCATGCTAGAGATGTGGATTTATGGGGAGCTCTGTATCTGTTGCTGGTAACACATCTCAGCATCTGCATACAATTAAGCTGTATCACAAATAGCAATGGTGGTAACTTCACAGTCATGGTCAATCAGCAAGCTGCAATCAGCTCTAAATTTGTGTAGAACGCACCAGCTAAGCTCTTGTCCCCATACAGACATCTACACATGATTGACAGGTCTGCATCTGCCAGAGGTGCCACGCTTGTCGAGCAATCTTGTGCAATGCTGGAGAGTCCCAAATTGTATGGGGATTTGCTGTATGCATCTGCAGCAGAGCATTGCAAGCCATTGCAGGCTCAAACAGCACTTGAATTGGGCTCAGCCCTGCATGAGTCCAGAACCCCAGCAGCAAGCATGCCATAGCGCCTTTGTGCACACAAACCTTGGATATTTCCGATTGAGTCAAGAGGCAGCACCAATGTCTGGTTCCAACTGCAAAACAGAGAACTTTGCAAGCAGGTTCTGGCAGATCAGCATGAGGAATAAACGGAGATTGTGTGCATATCATGTACCTTTCGTATGCCCAGTATGCTGCTACCACAGCCATGCAAATCCATGTGGGCACAGCAAGAGCCCAATACCTGCAGCTATTTCCTGGTAAGCAGCTGGATACAACTTGCAAGGCTTCAGACTACACGGACACTCACTTGTCTGGATAGTATGTGATGCCCACAGATTGCAAGAGGTGCTCAGGGGTGTACGACCAGCAGAGAAAGGCGCCTGTGCAAGGATCATGAGCGTGACAAGCTGCTTGTGCGACTCGAGCAGGAGCTCTGGGATCGTGCGCATACCATAAACCACTCCTGTTGTTATCCATGCTGTGAATCCGTATACTTCAACCGAGGTTGCGCCGTGAGCTTCCGTGGTCGACATGATCACAAGCTGCTTTTCATGCTGCTAGGGAAGGACTGTCGACAGAATACAGCACAAGCTGCCACCAGTGAGCAAACGTGTAGCTAAAGCTGTTTGGCTTCTGAAGCTGCGCTCGCGGCATTGTGCAACCTTCAAAGTTCCTTGCAATTATATGCTCCGAGACCAGCTGGTGGACCAGTTCTTCTCGCCAACATACAAAGCAAGCACAATTGTAAATGTCACAGAAACGCTTTCGGATCAGAAAGTAGGACAGCTGCAGATAGTAAGATGTTGGGGAGCCTTGCTGACTAGCAGGACAGCACTTCGCAGATCGTTAAACATCCTCGAGACCTGGAATAGGCCCGGAGGAGTCTACCAGCGTCGCTTTAAAGTTCGCAGGAAGAGGCAAAGCCTGTTCAACGTCGGGTTCGCTTTCAGACAGACCGTCAGCACGTCCATGGTCAAGCTGTGACTGCAACCTGGCCGTTAGCATTTTGCTATGTTGCTGTATTGTGCTGTCATCCAGAACAGCAGAGGTGCCATTCACACCTGACTCGTGTGACGGCAAGCTGCCAGGCTCGACAGCACCATCAATCTGCATTTCATCCAGTACTGCCTCTCTTTCTGTCACCGCTTCTGACTGTTCAGGGTGTGTTTCCGGCGTTTTGCCTGACACATACGGTGCCAACAGCCGCAAATAATAGCCTCTGCAGCAGTCAATCGCCAGTCAGCATCCATTTTGGAATGAGGGCGTCTGACCTAACAGCCACGTGTTGATGACATGTAAGTCAAGAAGAAAAAATGCAGAGCTTGAGGCAGGTGCTTACTTGAGGAGATAGGCTGCATTTGTCGCCACGGTCAGGTCAATGCCCAACCGGACCGCAATGCGAGCAAACTTCTTGTTGCTGACTACAGCATCAAAGCCTCCACAGTCTTCAACAGCTTCATGAAATCTGCGCAAATCCAGCTCCCTTCCTGCACATAGCATGACCAGTAATGTGCATGCATGGTTTCAATGACTTCCTAGAGTTATGCTTGCCAGAATTGCGCAAGGTTGCATATTTGCGCAGCCATTTCTGCTGCCTTGTTTTACAGACAAAGTCTGCCTTTGTTTTGCCAGCAGACAGCTGCGAGAGTGAATGAGATTGAGATGCGTCAGAATGTGCCAGTCCATCTAGGCCAGGAAGCAGCTCAACTTTCCAGTTAATTATCAATGTGGTCAAGGATGGACACAAGATATCGTTGTGCATGTATCGCAAAACAGGCATGGTAGCACATGCCAGTGGCAAGCCTGAACAGCAATATAGGACAAGACCAGCTTGGCATTCCAATCAACTATGATTAAGGCCAAGGATGAACACCACCCCCATATCGCATACACAGCACAACAAGCACGCTAGATCAGCACTTTACCTGCAATGACAGGTGGTCTGGACATGCGCATGGCCTCCCATGGCGGCTCAGCAGCCTTACCATCAAGATACTGCCTCATCAACAACAGGGCCTGGGCAGTGGTTGGAGCTGACATGAGCTTCTGTCGCTTGGGTTGCTGACCTGCAGAGAAACCATACACACAGGCTTGAAGCATTGCTGCTGTAATAAAACCCCCATAACGTTTTGGAACTGTCAGCATCTCATGTATTGACGTCATGATTTTTTCGTGCTCTGGGGTCAAAAGTTGATGGTGTGTATGTCAAGTGCTAATGTGTCCCCTGACCCCATCTGAATTTGGCGTGCACTAAGGGAGGATGTCACAATCAGAGTCATCAAACCAGAACATACATCAGCATGCATGGTCACGTTCACCCACACGCAGACACAACAAGACAAAATATATAAGACAACAAGCAGGATGTCGGGCTGTAGGGAGGCTGTAAAACACCCATCAAAACATACCTGTCATGTAGCCTAAGCGAGAAGGCAGCACGCCAGGGTTGAAAGGCAGCAGCTCCCCAAATGGAGTCTCAGCTGATGCGGCTGACAAGTCCATCAGCTGTTTGTGCGTGACTGTCTGCAAGTCTAGCAATTGCATGCCTGACTGAATCTGTGGCACTGCCTCGCCCTTTGGCAGCTTGTCAAAGGTCAAGTCAGGATCACCTTGCTGCAGCCCAATGTACCTGTGTGGCAACTGCAATGTTGGCAAGCTGTACAAGATTGTGCATGGCATATCAGAAGAGCCAGCAAGTAGTAAGCAGAGCAAGTTTACTGGGTAGAAGAAGTATGATGTGCACACCACAAATTCACAGCAATCTGCTGAGCTCTGCAGCGAATTTGCCATGTCTCAGTAGAGACACCTTATGCTAACATGCAACGCAACATCACACAGCAGCAGGTGGGCACGTACAAGGTGTTCTTGTGAAAGACAAGGGACCCACTGTTTGTCTAGGTGCTCTAAAATGGCCGTGTCGGATGCTGAAGCCAGCACAGCTGTGGAATTAGGTGGTGGGGGGCGAGGGCCTGAGGGCTTTGCAGCATAGGGCCTCGGGGCTGCCAGAGGCCTGACTGTTGCTGGCCTTGCTTCTCCTAATTTGAACAACTGGCTCATTCTGACATCCAGACCATGTCTCTGCAGTGCATTGCACATGTGTCAATGAATGATTCAATCAATTACAACTTTCCTTGGGACCCAACAAACACTGTCCACACGAACAAAAAGAACAATTCAGCCATGGAAGGCTGACAAAAAATTGCTTCCATGCAGTCATCATCACTAGCTGTCAATAGCTGCAATGTTGGCCCGTGTGCTGGCGGAAGATGTTTGCAGATGGCAGCTAGTGCAGGCATGCATTTTGTGTACAAAGCAGCCAAAAGCAAGACATGCCACATAGAAAAAGGCATTGGGTTCAGCACCTACCGCCAACCAGTCACCGATCATTTCGCCTTGTTTGCCATCATCAGATGCCACTCGCACACTGGTTTTCCATTTTTTGGCCTTCTCCCTGCCTGCTGCTTTTTCAAATTCAGTGCCGCTCATTTCCTGTCCTGCAGAAGACTACAACCTTAGTGGGGAGCCCAGTCTGCTGTCAAGCCCAGGCTAATTGGCTCTCTGCACATACGAATCTACTGATACAATGACTTCTCTTTGTAACGACTGCTTTATTTCCCAAGATAATCGTCCTTACATCAAATTGTCCTTACTCAGAGGTATTAGTGCAGTCAGCATGCAGTGATTGGTTCCCAATTGCGCTGTCCTTACACCAAGAATGTCCTTACATCAAGTGTCCTTACAGAGGGATGTTACTGTACAGATCTACTGATACTGTCATGGCTGTCAAATTTGTGTGCTGCTCACCTTTGTACAGGATGTTGCAGCGCATGGTCTTGAAATTCAGCACCAGAACGCCCTTGGTGTCAGCACAAACAACATCCACAGTGCTGGGCACAGATGCCTCTTCAGACGGCTGTGCAGAGCTGTCTTGTACTGTTCCCTCTGAAGCTGCAGCATCCCCAGCAGGCACTGTAACTGTTGCTGCTGTCGCATCCGGTGCTGTTGCTGCTGCATCATCTGGAGCTTTTGCTATTGCACCATCTGGAGCTTTTGCTGCTAAACCATCTGGGGATTTTGCATTGCCTGCTGCAGGCTGATGTGCAGGCACATGTGCAGTCAAATGTTCAGTGGTGCCTGCTTCCCGCTTGTTTGGCACGTCCTGCCGGGGTGCTGGCTCTGCTTTTGATGTGTGTTCTTGCTCTGGACCTGGCCCAGTTGACACTGATACGGGCTCTTGTGCTGCAGCTGCTGCGTCATTTTCTGACTCTGGCACAGCAGGTGGCTGCAAGGCCATACACCCTAGTGGTAGCTATCAAACCAGCAACGCTGCAGTTGCCAGCGTGCTCTTGAACGAGTGCAGCTGGATACCAGCTAGAGTGACGGCTTCCTGCTGACGGTCTCTGAAATTTAAAGCACTCACGGCTGTGCTACGGCTGTGCTACAGCGGACAAGAAGCAAGAGTGTGAACAGCAGCAGGCTCAGACACTGCTGTAAAAGCTCTGATCAGTAACAGTATGTTCACAGCCAGAAACGTGTCCGAGAGCAGTCGATCAACTTGACATAACACGGCTAGATAAATTCGCGAGAAAGCGCAGCGATTGCACGGCTCCTGTGCAAAAAGTTGTGGCATGTGCTGCTGGTCATTTGCAAGTTTGGCAGAGTCAAGTTTAAGCCTCGAAATTGCTTTAGATTTCCCCATGTCACTCAGCATGCTGCGGTGATCACAGCATGCAGGAGAAGCTGAGTGTGATCGAAGCGCTGCTGCAGGCTCGACGGAGCCTACAGCATCTGATCTGATCTGCAGATCAGGATGGCAGACGTGCTTGCGCTGCTTCAAGAAGGGCTGACGACGCTGAAGAGCGGACAGGTCCCTGATGTTAATTTTCTGAAAGTTCTCGTGAGCAGGGTGAGCGCAGCACTTGTGGCTCAATGTCTTTGGTGCTGGGCATTCGGCCTATGTGACAGCTTTGTACAATTTATGCAGCTTATCGTTACACCTAGTAGTCTTTGCACTGCAGACACTCGGCTATGCAGTCGTAGCAGGCGCAGGATTGCTGAAAGTTCCACAAATATTGGGCGTGCTGAATTCGCGTAGTGCTCAAGGCCTCAACTTGGCCTCTTTTGAGCTGGAAAATATCGGATTCAGCATACATACTGCGTATGGCTTCGTACTTGGACTGCCCTTTAGTGCCTTTGGCGAAGCTGTCATCATCCTTCTACAAAACACGTTTCTGCTGGCTATCATCTATTACTATGCAAGAGCCCCTCTGTGGCGCGCTTTCTTGATGATTCTGCTGACTGCTTTTGGCGGGTACTTTGTGCTGTCAGGTGTGCAAGAGACCTGATTTGGTGCTGATGTGTGGCTGCATCAGGAGCTGCCTCTAACCTAACCTGCTGTTGTGTAGGCGCTGCCACTGAGAAGATGGTCATGTCTGCTTATGAGCTGAACAACTTCATATTCACTGCTGCACGTGTACCTCAGATTGTCTCCAATTACAAGGTGTGATATCACAGCTAGGCTGTTGTGCAGTGTATGTCATGACCCCAATGCTTTTGGTGATCATGCTCAAGCTCAGACATGCAGTAGCTTATGCAGAGGCAGCATCTGTGAGAGCATCGTGGCAATAAGTCACAGTTGCTATGCTGTGTGACGCAGGCAAAGAGCACAGGCCAGTTGAGTCTGCTCACTGCCCTGATGAGCACAGCAGGATGTTTAGCAAGAATCTTCACCAGCATACAGGAAGGCGCAGGGCTGTCTATGGTCAGAGGCTTCTGCATTGGTGAGGCCTTGACCCCTCTGCATCGAAACATGCTTTTGATGTCTTTAATGTGAGACACCACAGCCTGGATGTTTGTTAACAGCTCGCCATGCCCGTTCATTGTATGGCTTTGCTTGCGGCATGCATCTTTGAAAGACAATGATTGTTGCAGGGGGGGTGCTGAACGTGACCATCCTGCTGCAAATCTTGTGGTATGCCAGAAACACACAGGCACAGGCGAAGCGACAAAGCAAGAAGACAGAATGAGCTGAGTCACCTGACCTCGACAAGGTCATCTTGTACACCACATCATGTACCATATCTGGGCACCACGGATTTACTCGTGCACATCTGTTCTGCTTAGCTCTTCCATGAGCATAGTGCGTGCATTTGTAAAGCAGATAGCCGCAGATGTCTGGATTTATACAGCCGGCATGACACAGCAGCAGCAACGATCTGCTTGCAGTACCGCATGCAGCGAGTCAGATATACAGAGTGCCTATGCGGCCTATTTGTGCCATGCTGATATCGAAGAATCACAGGCGAGGCATCTCTAGGTCAAGATTGTGCCAACGTGGCCCTCTGATATGCGAAAAGGTTAATGTAAAAGATATCTATGTGAGGAAAGTCTGTGCTGTGCCTGGTCACCGTCATGTAAGCGATTGCAAGTCAAACGTAACCTGTGCCCAAGATCTTGACGCACACAAGTGCTGCAACATTTTGTAGGTGAAGCTATACGTAAACACAGCAGCACATGGCCTGCAGCACGACATCATTCACACCCTACAACCCTACTCACTTGAACATACTCTGAATCTGACGATGCACAGCACACAAGAACTCAATGTAAGACATGCCGGCTGGGTTTTTATCCTCAACTAGACAGTTGTAGAACAGTATTTCAGCAGGGTCTCCTCGCTTCAGCACATGCATTGACATGTATGCACAGCGGTGCTGCCTGACTGCATCCAGGATGGCATGCAGAGTCTGACTCAGAGGATTGTCCAGCAACGGTAGCATCAGTGGTACACCAGGCGCCTGAGCATAGGGCTCAATGGCATCAACACCTGCAACATGAACAGCAGCTATTGAGTTTACCGGTGCATTTGGCAGCTTCAGGCTTCAAAAGGGTGTAATGCATTTGTAATATACAGCAGCAGCTGTCACAATCGGCTATTGTTTAAGTAAAGTTGTAGCCATGTGTACAATTGTGAAGGTACTGCGCTTCACTTGCACGCAATAGGAATCTGCGGCAGAAAGGCCTGCAAAGGATTTCACAGCCCAGTTCAGACAGCGTGAAGTTGCAACAATGCACTCATTACCTAGCACAGCTCTGATTAGTTGTGAAGGTGCTTGTTGAGCAAAGTAGATGTAGCCCTCAAAGCCGTTTTCTGCTAAGTAGATGCCATCTTCCTGAAGCTTCTCACTGCTCAGTGATAGTGAGGGCGGCAGCTGCATTGGCTCACTGCTGTTGTGCTGCTGCTGGAGCATGGTGTGCAGCGGTAGCAGGCGTGGAACAATGAGGGGCAACGTCTTTGACAATGGCAGAGACAAGAACCTCTGCATCCATGCCACCCGCACGTCTGGCACAGTCGCCAGCCTGCAGCAACATGATTGGACTAAGTAGGCATGTATCAATATGATGAATAGGCTGCAACAAATTTCTGGCACACTTGCTGCAGGCCAATGATGCAGAGGAAACCACTTACGCCGTTTTGATTATGTCCTGACAGGAACTTGTTGCTGCACAATCGTTAACGCAGCTAATGGTAAAGTGCTAGCTTTCAGAGCAACAGCAATTTCAACAACCTTGTCTGTAAACTCAAAGTGGCGATGTGAGCAGGCAATGGCATTGTCAGTGACTTGGTTGCAATGACAGCCCAAGTTGGCTTCAAACAGTCATGTCAACAGCAGCTGCGCAGGCACCTGAGACAGGGCGATTTGGACAGCCCCAGACTGTAGAAGGGCAACAGCTTGAGGGCCTCTGGCAGAATGAGTTGACCGCTGGAGGGCGCTGTTGTGCAGTTCTTGCGGTAGCTGAACAGCTGATTGATGCACTGCCGCAACAGCTGGTCCTGACAGCTTGCCAAGGTGCCACCTGGCACATCTCTGCTGACGCGCCGTGCTGTCAAGTTGGTTTGGGTGTCTAGATCAGCTCCCTTGAACACCTGTCCTAACAGCTGTGTTGTTGGCAGCGCCAAATTGTGTACCCTGCATGGCATATGCCACATCTTGCACCAAAATGTCCACATCCTCAAGTACCAGCTCAAGTACACTGTGTCAAATCCATGGTGGAAGGCACATTTCCAACGCAACAACATGTTTCCACTTACTGTAGATCATGATGCCTTCTGCCATGCAGCATTTGATCTAAGCAAGTCTGGGACCAGAATACTCCGTGTGTGATGTTCATGTGGCTTTGCAGGCCAACGTCAGTTTCACTGCAAGATACATGCTCAGCCTGTATTAAGGAGGAAGGTCGAGCAACAGCAGGTGTGATCACTGACCTGATGCGGCGCTCCCCCTGAGTTGTGGTGTACAGCACCACAAACTGCAGGAAAGCCTCCTTCTCTAGCTTGTCATCATGCCGCAGCTGCACTGCTATGGACTGGTCAGCATTGATGGCAGGCAGGTCAATGTCTGTGGCAGTGCGCCGATGATAGCTGCCCAGGTAGCGCTCTACTGTCAGGCCTGAACTACATCGCATCCTGGCCACCGCTTCCAAACCCTGCAACAACAGAACAAGTCAAACTCCGGTGAGGCAAAGTTGACAGCTTGCACAGACAATCCGAGCTGCACTATGACTGTATCTGCAGGTGCAAGTGGTTGATGCCTGGCAAAATAGCCTGGTAGTTTGTGAGGAGCAACTCTATGCCAATTCTGACTTCTGTGCCTGCAAGAGCTGACAGCTAGGGCTGCTTTGCATCCTTTGCAATTCAGCATGATGCCTACAACCTCTGGCTACTTGTCAAGCAATGCATGGCACCTGATGACTAGTGTGCACACAGAAGCAGGACCTGAAGAAGCTGTTTGGTGTATGCCACAAGATGCAACCAAGCCGGGCATTGCCATATATCTCAGGAGTTGGTCTCAATTGAAACTGACACAAGACATGCTGGCGTTTTGAGACTCTGTTTGGTCCCTTTAGCCAACAAAATGCTCTGTTACCTGCGGTCGCTGCACATTCCAACGCAGGTCGTTATAGAGCTGGTCATCATCAGCAAGGCTCACAAAGGGGCAGTAGTGGTACAGCTGCCCTGCTGTGGTGCCACACAGAGGGGCTATGCTGGCCAGGTCTACAGACTGGGACCGTGTCAACACAAACAGGTCAACAGACACCTGCAACGGCACAATATGGTATAATATTTGCAGGCCGACAAGCCACAAGTAAGGGGCTGAGGCTGTCAGTGACTGAGATTTTCATGCATCTGTGGATGCTGATTTGAGCAAATTGTCAATGCATAGCTCTGTCCATGACAACGTGTTGTGGGCTGCATAATTGGCTGACTGTATGGTTCAGAGGCTGTGCACACAGAGCAGCATTGTTGTAGGCAATCTTGTAGCATTGTCAAGATGATTGTGGTGTCGACCATTTTTGCAGCCAGGGTTGGCTGCCTGCAAAGTATTGTGCTTGTCCCCTTGGCACAAAAACCAAGCTCCAGGATACACTTGTGACTCTTGGCCAAGGGTCTCATGTCAGGCTAGCAGGGGTAGCTCAGACCTGGTGCTCAGCTGCATCTTCAGCCATCTGCTGGAAGCCCTTGTGAGCCGGCAACAGAACCATCTGCTTCTGCTGATTATCACTGGCAGGGTTGGCCTGGCGGGGCGTCAAAGCATGCAGCCCCAGCTTGGACAGGCTGCTCATGAAGACATGCAGTCGCCCTCCCACACCCTCCTGCATGCAAACAGAGCATTTGTATATGTCACAAACTCAGACACCACATGTGCGATGGTGCCCCTGTCACACTGCACATGTCCTCCTAGACAGGCCAGCAACACAATTGAGCCTTAGCTGCAAGTGTATGCACAAAGCATACGTTCTCCTGCAATGACATAAAGAGTACGCAAACCTTGGTAAACCAAAGCTGTGTCAACATGAGTCATGCTCAGATGCAATGATTTTGAGCTTTTTCTACTAGCTCTGGGATGGGCAGCGCAACAAAAAGAGTTGGCACTCTCTTATTGCTCCACATTGAGTCTTCCTCCAAAGGTGAAAGGCTAGAGTGTAAAGAGGATGCACCTTGAGTGTGTCTATTGAAGCTTGCACAGCAGCCCCTAAGCAGGCATCGGCATGTTGGGTCTGGGCAAACATCTTAGGTATGCTCTCCAGTAGACTGCTGGCCTGCAAGAAAGCCCCTCTAAGCGCAGTTTATCCAGGTGTTAGACCAATCTGTGACTGTGCGTGCAAGGTGCATGCATGACAGGCAGAAGACGTCCAGCAGCACTGCAGTGGGCGAAAGACATGGCAGCAAGGTCCGACAGCTAGGCACATGCACAAGACCCATGCACTTCAAAGACCTGATTTCAGGTTCTGATTCAGCACAAATGGAGGAGTGACACAGGTGCTCAGGCAGCCACTCTTTTGAAGCCTATAGCAAATGCAATGCATGTGACAACAGTCATATGGCCACAGTTTGTAGTTCATATGCCTTGCAGACAGGCAGCAATGGCTGCTGCAGGTACGCACCAGGTGATGGGAGTCTTGCAGAGGGACCAGTGTGCTAGCAGAGCTAAGACTGTACACATCCTCCACATCTGGCATGACCAGCATCTGGGCCTGCGACTGGCTGGCGTGCAGCGTGTAGAAGTGGACAGTGGTGTCAAAGGTAGCAATGCCTATCTGAGCTGACTCATTCCCTGCAACATAAGCTTGTACAGTCAGCAGATGTGATGATACCTCATTCTTATTCTGCTGGTTCAAGCTGTATGCACAGGAGCGAACAAGATCCGCAATTTTGCTACGACTATTGCCAAAGTCTCTCTTACAACAATGTAGATCAGCGCAAAAAGCAAACTGAGGTTGACAATTTGGGCTGAATATAGAAGCAAAGCATCAGGAGGTGCTGCACCTTGCAGCTCATCCAGCACTCTAGCGATTGCTGAGCAGGCTGCTTGCAAAGCGCCCGAAGTAACGGCATTGTATGACACCTCTATAAGGAAGAAATGCATAAATGCCATGGGCGGCCGCACCTGCAATGCACAGCAGACATGAGTCATTCAGTACTCAGTATCATTTTGAGCTACCATGCAAGGGTGTGCTAGACATGAAGGCAGCTTGTGTTAGAGCTTGCTGATGACGGTGCGGCTTGGCTGCAAATGTGCAAGCAGCAGCAAGTAGCAGAAACGTGCATACCACGTGTCAGGAGCATGTCAAATGCACATCATACACACACAAGATGTCATGCTGTGCCTGCACAAGCAATGCACAGAGTATTCACAAGACAAGCAGGCAACATGTGGTTAAAGAGTGCTTCAGCATGCAGCAGACCATGTATTCCTTGCTTGCTACAAAGTCAACACTGCCTCGACATAGCTCTGGCCTGTCAAACGCATCATGCCGCCGCCCATCTGCACCCGTATTGCAGATATAGTCCACAGGCGTGGCGTTAGAAGTGCCACAAAAGCAGCACCTGAACTTCCGCCCCCTGTCCACAAACTGCATGTGCGGGTTCATGTAGGCTTTGCATGAGCCACAACGTATTGGGCCTGCCTCGCCAAAGTCAACAGTCTGCAGGCCAAAGACTGCCTCAGGCAATGAGGTTGACTGGATGCGTAAGAACACTTTAAAATCTGGAGTCAAAAAGGAAAGATCAGAAAATTAACAGAAAGGTCATTATCAGCACATTGCGTGGGGATACCTCTGTGACAGCAACACCAGCATCGAACGCTCACCCAGACTGTGCGACAATGCTGCTGCATGTCCATCTTGCAACAGTCATGTGTGTTCCACAAGTGTTTCAAAGTAACAATTGCTTGCTGCCAGTAACAGAGGGCCAAAAGCTTGGGCACAAGAACATCTGCAAACGTTAACATCATGAAGGTACACACAATGGCTACCTGAGTTTGATCGTCAGATGGGTCCAGAATAGCAAAAGGCTGAACCACTGCAGCCAATGGCATGGCACTCTGCTTCAGCAAGTCATTGCTGTATGGCAGCATGCTGAGCGTGCATCGCATGTATCGGGGGTTGGCATTGCCTGTGTCCCGGACAATGAAGCGAGCCTGCGTGGTCGGCGGGTTGGGATACTGATTTCCAGACGTCTGGTACTCTTCTGCAGCAAGGCCCTTGGCTGAGGGACGGGGCACTTGCGCAGGGTCAATTTTGGATGAGGGCTGGCGAGGCTGACTGACTGGCCGGTTCAATCCTGGTGCTGACTGCAGGAAATCAGCTGCTTTTCAGTCAGACGCCCATTGCACCACCACGCAAGCCAACATGACTCTGTCAAATGCAGTATCTTGCAAGCGTCTGAGTATGCAACAAGCTGCAAAAGTGCATGGCCGACACATTTGGCTCAGCAGAAATTGCCTGAGCTCAAAGAATGAATGCCTAACAGACAGAATGGGTCGATGAAAGAACAGGTCAATGACAGGATCGTCAGCTGCGCGTGTGTCGTAGCATTAGCTAGGATGCATTGGCAAGTCCATGTGCCGAAATGCAGTCATCAGTTTCAGTAGCAGCACAGGTGCATACTGGTTGTCCCTTGTTGAAGGATGGCGGGGTAAGCCCTCGTGGGTGGCTAGGTGGCAGAGGCATCTGCATGGGTTGCTGCTGGGCCTGATTAGGCAGCTGCCCTGATGCAGAAGGTGATGGAGGAGCTGGCATTGGTATGGAAGCATGTTTGTTTGGGCTAGCAGGCAATGGAGGCCTGCCAATGCTTCCTGGGCCAGCTGGAGGAGGTCTGACAGCAGACTGTGCAGGTATATTTTTGCCAAAAGCTGGTGGGCCTCGAGCCACAGGGCCTATTCTGGAAGGCATTGCTGTTTGACCAGGAGCTGCAGCTTGCCTTGGTGGCGGGAGAGCGTCTGCTTGATGTTGGCTGGCTGCCTGTGACTGCACATATTGACCTCCGCCAACGGGAGGTTTGCTGTAGTAAGCACCAGGCTGAGTTGCACCTCCATTCAACGACAAGCTGTTTATTCCGTTAGCAAGGCTAGCTGGGGGCAGCCTTTGTCCATTGGCTGTTGGCAATCCAACATTGCCACCAGCATAGTGAGTGCCAGGGGCCCCTATGCCTCTGTGCAGAAGGCTTGCAGACGGAGGTCCTGTTGATCCTGGTGGTGACAGCAAATCAGGGCCAGCTTGGTCTGGATCAGCGGCCCTGCTGTGATGCGCAGTAGGACCTGATGCTGCAGGCTGCCTGTACGGAGCTCCTCCATAGCCATTGGGGCGCATGAACGTGTCTCTGCACCGGGCCCTTATAGGTCACCAGAACGAAAGAAACAGAAAACTGCACGGGCACTCTGCGCACAGACGCTGGCGGTGCCGCCTCAACCGGAGAGAATGTCTTTGCTGCCACTGATTTTTTATCGCGGCCTGCTCGAGGCAGCACGCCTGCTTTTGTAGGGTGATCAATCAAAGGGGTACGACTTGCACCTTGAAGCCCCTAGAGTCAGAAGCAGCTCACACTCTGCGCTGGCAACGATGCGGCGATGTTACAATCTATGCTCCGAACGACAACCGGCACGGCCACAGCGCCAGGTCAAAGCGTTGGAAATGCACGATGCTCCTATTTGACCGTCGCTCCTCTTCGCACAGGAGGTTCTGCCAAGAAGTGGCAGATGGCGATAGAATACTACAGCACCTGAAGCTTTTGGCATCAGCGAAAGGCAGCCTGATTCAGGTAAGTGACCAGGAATTTCTGAAGATACAGATGTTTGCAGGACTGTCAGAACGTGTACAGCTAGACACCCGCATCACACCTGACAGGGTCCCAGCCTGCCCGCTGTGCAAGTATCACATTTCATGAAAGTCAAGGTGACTGCAATGCATCTGCACTGTATGCCCTAGGTACTTGAAAGGCTGGCCCATCCTACATGTGCAGTCACTGTATTGGTCAGGTGACAGGTGAGGCAATGATAGCACACAAGGAGGAGCAGACATGTCAGCTATAAACTTGGCGCTTTTACAGGAAAAGAGTTCACTAGTACCAACAGCAGCCTCATGGACCAACAAGACTGCAAGCTGCACGAAGATCATTGTTGTCAACTTCCATGTATAGTACACCCTAACACAGCAAAATGACTTGAAACCCAAAGGGGATGCAGCTGCTCCTGCCTACTGAGTGGAGCGTGTCACATAATAGCATATCCAGTGTTTGACCCATGCAGAGATAATGCATGGCACTGCCATTCAGAACCCCCTTCAGCTGTTTGCCTGATGAGTTTGAACAGCGACAGCAATGCTCAACTGCAGCATCCTGACTTGCTGGCCGTCACTGGCTTGCCTTGTCCTGGGCGGATAGTGCTTGGCTTGTTGTTCACCACTGGCTGACTTGCCATCCTGTATCAGCACATCACTGTCAGCAAGCATTATCTGACAGATCTGAGCTGCAACTCTGCAGTGCTGCAACCTTCTGCAAAATGCCTGCTATATAATGTCTGCAAGCATGGACCTATCTACAAGCTATCATTGCGTGTCAAGATATACAGCTTGCCTTTTACGGCAGCAACAAAGGGTAGATCTATCTACATTGCAACAGTATGATCTGCACCTGTTCTTGATCTCGCCAGCCATGGTCATGAAGGCCTGTTCCACATTGGTTGCATTCTTGGCACTGGTCTCAAGGAATGGAATCCCAATTTCATCAGCAAAGGCCTGTACAGCAGTAGCCAAATTTGACCATTATGATGCAAATGTATAGAGTCAGAATGGGCAGTTTTGCTTAGTACTACAGGCAACGCACTTCTTGATGCATCACATGCTGCAGCCGCTTTGCGCTTTTTCACTTGTTGCAGGCATCAGGACATGCTATCTGACACAGCAGGAAGCCTGATGGCCAATCACAGCAGATCTCCTGCTGACCTTTGCTGTCTGGAAATCCACTACTTTCTTTGCTGTCAGGTCACTCTTGTTGCCCACAAGCAGCTTGTTGACATTCTCATTTGCATATCGGTCAATCTCATTGAGCCATTGCTTGACATTGTTGAAGCTCTCCTGATCTGTCACGTCGTAAACAACCTGCATCAAAGGCGTCCTGGTAAATGTGCTGGAACAGCAACACCAGTGCCGTGCAAACTGACTACAATGGACTCACAATGATGCCATGGGCGCCTCTGTAATAACTGCTGGTGATTGTCCTGAAACGTTCCTGTCCTGCTGTGTCCCACTGCAGACAAGATCATGCTCAGTGGCTGGTTCGTTGTTGAGCATGCCCCTCATCAGCTCTGCTACAATCCTGAGGCTTACGATTTGCAACTTGATAACCTTGCCATCTAGCTCCACTGTCCTGATTTTCTGCAAATGCAATTTTCGATGAGATATTTGCAACACTGTGCAATCTGCATCGAGAGCGAAAATCCTCTGGCAGGAAAGGCTACAACTGACAAGCAAGATCACTTACAAAGTCAACCCCGATGGTCGAAATATAGCTCTCCGTGTAGGTGTCATCCTGCAGGGACAGCGTCACACGTTCATAAAATTGCAGCTCGCACCGACAGCATGTGTTGCAGTGGAACGGACACGTACCGCGAACCGCAACAGCAGACAAGACTTGCCCACACCCGAGTCCCCAATCAGCAGTAGCTGCAAGCAAAGAGGACTTACAGCTTAGATCAGCCAAAACAGATGCATACCAATGAGCGTGAGCAAGCATCATGGCGACCTTACCTTGAACAAATAATCGCTGCAATAAAAGCACAACACAACAGGAAGTTAGCACCCGAGTGAAAACTTGCATAGAGAGCAGCAGCCAGTATGATTAAGCCAATGCAGCAGCTGTCACTTTGCACAACAGTTCAGATGCGACAGGTTGCATTTACTCACTATTCAGGGTTCATTTTGGCTGTTGACAGAAGCTCAGGTGTTTGAGATGGCTGATGACACTCCTGAAGCGCAGACCGGGTCTGTGTCGTTTAGCTCCTCGACAAGCGTCGCTGCGATGAGTTGAAAGCTCAGTATTCCCACGATCAGCTAAAGTAGCGCCCTAACGTCGAGCTTTTGCTTCACCGACACCAGCTTATGCGTGCCAAGAAGAACGGACACACAGCGAAGTTGCCTATTTTGATAATTGGCTGTGAATTCGACAATTTAGCTTCTGTCTACACACTTCTTTCAAATTTTAAGACCATTGTCGCGCTACGCTGTGCATTTGTGTGAACTAGTACAGTCCGGCTTCATGTCACAGACTGCACACACTCACGTCCATTTGAAGTTGCAAAGCAATTGTTTACCAGTTCTCTGAATACCGCTGGCAGTGCGATCAGCAATAATTAAATTGCGCTTCTTGCACTGCACTCACATCACAGCAAGGCATAGAGTTGACAGGCAGGGCTACCAGTACAAGCCAATTGCGCAGAAAGAGTAATGAAACAGCTTGACCTAGTCGCAGAGCAGAACAGTCTGTATGAATAAGCAGTGACAGCATCCCTGCAATAATGAGTGCACGCAACAGCTTCATATTGACAAGCAAAACCAGCAGGAATGCAGGCAGAAACAAAAGCTGCAGGTATTGGGCTCTGACAAGCACAGTCATGCCACACATCAGCCATAGCCTCCAGCTCAAAAGCTGTTAGCCAGCTATGCTGTTGTCTTTCTGTGCTGTCGAGCGACAATGCATGTGTCGTAGGATGATACAGGTTTTGGCATGAGTCAAAGAGGTGTTGGCATGTCATGAGCGCCCAGAACATTTATGACAATGCCCTGTTGTATCGCCTGCTGCCTCCACCTTGTGAGCTGATTTTCTGCAGAGTGCTTCTCCACTGGGTCTTGCGCTTCTCCCACTCCTGTGACACATCGTCATAATTTGCACAAGGCAATGCACATCAACGGTCCGCAACAGCTGGTTGTGCCGCCACGCTTTTAAGACATGCCTGCTGTTGAATTGAGTGTCAATGTCATGGTGATTTGAGCATGGCAATGCACGATACCAGCAAAAGCTAGCGGCCCTGCCATGTCTTCAGGCATTCCTGATTATCTGATGGGTGACACTTGCAATGCTATTGCAAGAGCTCCTGAGACAGTGCTAGTAAATGATGAGGGACTCACTTCAAAGAAGAACTCATTCTCTCGCCCAAGCTGCAAGGTCCGCTCTAGGATGATGGGCACATTGTCAAGGCAAGTGACGGTCATGTCCAGCTGGCGAAGCAAATCTGGACACAGCATGTGCGTGATGGATACACTGCACACACGGCGGCTGTTGTCTGCAGCCAGAACTGTGCTCATCTGATGCAAGCTGCTGCTGGCCTGCTTGCAAGCTTTCCCTAACAGTGTCTCCATCTCTTCCTGCAAGGATGCATTGTGGCGTGAGCAGGTTATATCAGGCTGGCTGAGCATGCCAACCTTGACATGCAGCTCAGGTGTCTTGTGTCAGTAAACAGTGTCTTGGCAGCTGCATGTGCTGCTATATCACATGCAACAACAACACCAACAAGCACAAATACCATCATCACCACCACAACCACAACAACAACAACAACAACAACAACAACAACAACAACAACAACAACAACAACAACAACAACAACAACAATACAGCACCTTGGCAGGGTTCCAGGAGCCGCCTGAAGTGGTGCCCAGGTCCGCCACCTCCTGCATCATCCACTGCACCATGATGCAGCTCTGCTCCACATCAGGCACATGGGCACGCACAGCGCTGCATAGCAGCTGCAGCTGGCTGGCGGCCGCCACCTCAGGGCAGCCCTTCACTATGTGCTGCACCTTCTCCTGCCGCCTAGCAACCTTCTGGTGCCGCTGTCCTGCCTGCAGCATGGCATAATTATGATCATCATTTACATGCTGCACCTTCTCCTGCCGCCAAGTCACCTGCTGATGCTACTGGTCAGCCTGCATCATGGCATCATTAGTCTTGTCTGCATATGCTGGACCTTCTTATGCCGCCAAGCCACCTTCTGGTGCCAATGTCCTGCTGCATGTGGCATGTCTCTTGGCAGCTGTGCAAATGTTGCAGTGCTGTTGTTGTTGCCAGGCACTGCCTGCATTGGCTAGGATCTCAGGCATGCAGCCCAGGATAGACATAAGCATGCGCGGTCTCACCGAGCATGCGTTTGCGAACATCCACTCAGCAGGCAGACAAGAAGGTTCAACGTAAAGGTTGAACACTCCAGTGCCGGTTTGCGCTGCCGGCAATACTGACACACACACTTATGACAGCACATGAGCATCAGATTGCTGACACAAATTTGCTTGGGTCACCAATTTGGTCAGACTGAAAGGCAAAGTGCTCGCTACATGCACATGACTGCAAGTGAGACACATACCAGCAAGGCAGGCAGCTTCTCTTTGACTGAGGGGTCATCAGCCAGTTTGCCCCCTGCCCTCTCCAGCAGGGCACACATGACTTTGTCCCCACTCAAATAGGCATCCTGCAAAGGTGTTGCTCCCCACCTGCCATGCACAAAACATGCTGGTCAGAATCAGACACATCCATATGTACCTTTGCATGAACATCTGTTTGATGCAGAGACTCGAGCCCAAAAGAGAGATTGGTCTATTCCAAGTGCCATGCCACAGCAGCAGCAGTGGCAACACTTGTGCAAGTCCACGCTAACACAGCATTTGTCTTGCAAGTTGAGCATAGGTTGCCAGTCAAGTGTCATAGGTTTGCAAGGAGTCATGAGACAGCAGGAACCATCACCTGTCAAGTGGGTTGACATCAACATTGGGGCAGTTGACTAGAAAGAAGGCAACCTCGGCACGACCTCTGCTGGCAGCCACATGCAGAGCTGTGCGCTGATCACAGTCAGCACAGTTAACATTCACGCCATTCTCTATCAACACCTGCAGCACATGACAGAGGGCATGCGTCAACGTGACTGGGCTTCATTGCTTTTTAGCACGGCCACTCATTACATAAGGCCAACAGCTTGCACACACAAGACAGCTGAGGTCAAGTTGAACAGGTCAGTCATCAGGTCAAAAAGGAGAGCAGCTGGGATATGCACGCAGGGATTGTATAGATCTACAGTAACATCACACACCTGGCATTGAAGTTGAGCACTGTAACAATTGCCACAAGAAACATTATTGCCAGGAGTCAGACCTCTAGGGTAGCAGTGTCATTCTCTGCTGCAGCCAGGCACAGCTTATCCGCCACATTGACAGCAGCCAGGTTGGCTCCTGCAGCCCTGAGGGCGGCCTGCACCTCCTTGTGGCTGTGACGAATGGCGTCCATCAGTGCTGTGTTGCCTGCCCCATCCACTGCATTCAGCTGCACCCCCTGTATAGGCAGCTTACTGTATCAATTGCGGCAATCTTTTCGCATTGTAAGGGCTGCAGCTCTTTTGCCATCTTAACAGCAGCAGGATTGGCTCCTGCAGCCCTGAGGGCGGCCTGCACCTCCTTGTGGCTGTGCCTGATGGCGTCCATCAGCGCTGTGTTGCCTGCCCCGTCCACTGCATTCAGCTGCATTCCCTGTACACCCAGTCAAAGCAATATGTGATCATCCGAACTGCAAGGGCTGCATTAAGGCATGACCAACAGTCCTTGCTGCAGCAGCAGCATTTGATGACAATTGAGCTGTAGACAAAGTGGTTGAATCAAATCGAGATGTCAAGAAGTGGATGTCTTAGCAAGATAATTTTCTTGTCAAGGCCATCTGTGCAGGAGTTTGTTAGTGGGCAAAAAGTTTGGAAGGCACTGCCTGGCGCGCATGTCCTGCATTGACAGATTGGCGATCAATGGAAGCACAGCTTCTTGGATCAAGGAGCAAGTGTGAGAGCTGAATGCACAAGCACAGTGCACTTGTCTGCTTGTTAAGGCGCTGCAGGGGTCTTGTTGTGAAGCCTGAAATCCCAGATTAAGCCATGCCACACAATGCATACATGCTGACAGAAGCAGACAAGATCAGAAAACATACCGCCTGGTTGCACAGGAAGTGCACGATATGTGTATGGCCATTTGAGGCAGCCAGGTGCAAGGGAGTGCGCTGATTGTAGTCACTGGTGCTGGCTGACATGCCATTGTTGATCAGCAGCTCCACATATGCTGCATCTCCATCTACACAAGCCTTGAACAAGGCTCCTGCAGAACAGCAGCTTGATCTTGCGGCGTCCCAGCACATGTTTCAGGCTGTGCCGGCATCAATATGGTGAGAGCGGAGCCAATTGCTGACAGTCACAAACACATACAGGAAGACTACAGCGAAAGCGTTTGCACCAAGCAATCTGTCTTGGAATAGATGAGACTAGCAGATGGAAACTAGCTTTGGCATATGGTGCAAGTGAGATGCAGCCGACACGGGTCTCTGGAGGGGGTGCTGCCGACCCCAGCTGCATGCTGTACTGGTCTGATATGCGCTGATAAGTGTAGTGTCTGGCGAGGCAGTGTACCTTTGGCCTTGTCATGATGCAGCACAGCCCCATTGCGCTTGAGGAAGGCTACCACCTCACTGTGCTTATGCCTGACAGCATCCATAATGGGCGTCCCATTGTATCTGTAGCACACAGTCCTGCTCACTCATTATGCTCTGGTACCAATTATGCACGACAAAGCAAAGCACTCTGTAAGGTTTGTACCACATTTGCATCGCAATGCAGTTTTGCACTCTTAAGGAAACCAAATTCTACAACCACATGCATCAGAGTACTGGCTGCTGAAGGTAGCACAGCCTGAAAGCAGAAGGATGCCATGCACAGTGCAAGAAAGTGCGGCTGTTCCAGCATCGCTGTGTTTACAGGGTCAGTACATGAGTTTGCCATAGCATATGGTAAAGGCTGGTCAGGCTATTCAATACAGCATGGCAGCTGACCTGTCCAGGACGTTCATGTTGGCCCCATGAATGAGCACCAGGTGGCGCACCATGGAGATGTGGCCAAAGCTGGCTGCCAGGTGCAGAGCGGTGCGTTGGTGGTAGTCCCCGTCATCCACCTCCACGTCATTGCCACTCAGCATGAAGTTCACCTGCACCACACCTGCTGAATAGAAACAATCATTCATCGATTGGACTCGGAGCCTTTCTTGATCACACAGCCACTTGCTAGTTTAGCATGAAGTCCACCTGGACCAAAGCAGCTGGCTTGCTGAGCACACAGCAAGATGTGCTGACAGCGGGCTTGATGAACCAAAGACATTGTTGGTTGTAGGCAGATCTGATCAACAGCCTGTTTGGATGCTCTGGCAGTCACTGCAGAATGACCTTGGCACAATGAGCAACATGTGCCCCATCTGAATGCTTGCATCTACCAGCAAGGGTTTAATATCAGCATCAACTGCAGTCAGGCAGATTTCTTCTATCAAAGTCACTTGACAAGCTGATGAGGGCATGGATCACGCCAACAAAAAAGGTGTTGCTTGCACAGCAGACAATCACAGTCTCCAAAGAGAGGCAGAAGTGACCTCAGAGACATCTCCCCTGGCTGCAGCATCAACAAGGCGCACCACACGCTCGTTGCGCTTCTTACGCTTGGCCACCTCCAGCACCTTCTTCACCTCGCTATGCATGCTGCGCTGCACCTGCCAGCTGGCCAGGATATTGCGCGTGATCTGCTCCTCCTGTATCAAGCCAATGTATCTCATTATCATATACTAACAGCAAACACATGACTAGAAGACCACCAAGAGTTCAGGCTCGTGTATAAGAGCCTGTACGCATGGGGTGAATTTGCCTGGTACTTGCTAAAAAGAGGTGTCTCAGATGGCATGCAACATGGTCTGCATCATGCAGCTAGCATTATAGCAACCGGGCTTGCTCACACGCAGGGCAGGCTTTTGCACTGTGTGAGACTGTGTCAACTTTTGACATAGGTACTGCTTGACGCTGTTGCAGCTGAGTAGATTCCACTCCCTGTGAGTTAGTTACACCACAGTCAAGCTTGTTCATATTGGCATTGCATGCATCATACCTGGTCTGGGTAGAGCTTGACCAGCTGGCTGTAGTCAGCCTTGGCCAAGGCAAATAGGGTAGTCGGGGTGGTGCTCTGTGCCCGGGCATGAGTAATGTGCCGCATGCCAAAGAAGAACCCCATCTCACCTACCACCTGCGCCAATGATAGTCACTCACACTGCCAAACTTGCTTCTATTTATACCCTCCTAGCACAAAACCTCATAGCATAGAGACGTTGTTGTCTCTCTTGCTGTTGTTTGAGTTCAGACTGGCAGCGCAAATCACAGTAAGTCACACATGCAGGAGCTCAAGGTCAGATGATGCTAACATAATAGATGAGTACACTTACAAAGATGGCAAATGCGTATGAGTGAGAAAGCATGCACAATGTTTGAGCTGCATCAGGAAAACCCACAAATCTTTTGTATCATTGCAACACTTTTGTCGCCCTAGATGACTTGATGGGATGTTGTGAAACAACATTGATCCTTTGCATACCTGTCCGGCAGACCTGTTGCTCTCAACAAGGTCCAGCTGGTCGTCTTGCTCTATGAGCAGCTCGACCTTGCCACCAGCCACAATGTACAGCTCACGTGAGACATCATTCATGCGGAACAGGTAGCTGTCTGGACTCATGTTGACCTGCACACAGCCCACTTCCACTCATCAAATCCCCACTGTACACTGTTATGTACCCCATGTGCAGCTGATGTGCGCGCCAACATAGCAGGTTGTATAGGTCCTGTAGTGAAAAGTGTAGCCCGCCAAGGTCGCGCCAGGCAGAAGACCTGCTGAAAGCAAATCATCAAAGCACTGCCACATCTGGCCCTACACACATGCTTGCAGGCATTATAGTCGCAAGTGTTACAGGATAAGGAGTACATACTGATATGACTTGCAGACATTGATCAAGATGAGAAGGCACTTATGCAACCATGCTGTCAATGCCACCGGCTGGGTCACATACCTCGTGCAGCAGAATGGACAGAGAATCCAGGAAGTTGTCATTGCAGCCCTCAAAGATGTGGACTACACTGATCAGGCTGCGGCTCATGTACCGCCCCACTTCCACCTGCACATCACAGCTTCTCAGTGATGCAGACTCTGCTGCTGGCCATGCTCAGGTGTGTAAAACGTGCAGCTAGGCATACATCCAGCGAAAGTGTTTCGCAGAAAAGTGTAAGCCAGTCACAAGCCTTTAGTCCCTGGCATTGACCTTCTAGTGTGCAGAAGGACCAATGTGTGTAGCAGCGTAAGACGTACGTGCAGCAAGAGCCAACTGGCAGCAGGCTGACAGGGCTGCCTGACAACTACATATGGACCCTGCATTGCCTGCAAGAACAGCGCTTATATGCGTAATCATTTGTGTGTCCATTGCGGTTTTAGGCAAAAGCAAGTGACATTACCTGCAATGTGTGTGATAGCCTGCTGAAGACATCGCCCTCATCCTGCTCATTACGGATTACTTGCGAGCCCTCCAGATGCCGGCTGATGTCTTCCTTCAGAGCCAGAGGCAGGTTGCGATTGGCCACAAATTTGGTCACCCCTTGCACCTACACAACAGGAATTCAAGGGTCAGTCTAGACTTGTCATCAACCAGCACTGCATACCATTTCATGCAGATGAGGCGAAAGATGCAGTGATACAATTGCAGCAAGATACAAACAAAGACGGTAACAACCCTGGAGGCACTTCAGTGCATTGGTCCTTTAAGGACATGAGCTGCAGCCCTTCAAAGTCAAGCAACTATTGCAATGCAGCAAGCCAGCATTAAGGGCAGCAAAGCTGCATAGGCTTGCTACCCATGAAACATGCAGATGCATCAGAAAATGGCCAAGGGCGTGCCTGTGAGCGCGTCTTGACTAGCTCTGCATCTTGGTCCATCACCAGGTTGGAGATCTCTCCCAGAATGTAGGCAAAGATGGTCAGGGACAGCACCATGGCCACGCATGTGAACAGCATCTGCACATCAACAGCAACATGACGCCACCACGCAAGGGGTTTATCCACACACTTCAGTCAGGATCAGGGTCCAGCCTTTTGAGAGCAGAAGCCGCGGCCTAACGATGTTGGTGTATTGGGTAACACTTTGGAGTTGCTGGTGATCACTCCTTACATTCTGGGTAAGGATGATCCCTGCACCTCATTGGTCCAGTCCGTGCTGTGGCATGCATGCAGAATGGTCAAGACAGTAGGATGCAAGAGCAAAGCAACTAAGGCTCACCTCCAGCATGCTTTTGGGTGTCATGTCACCAACTTGACCATTGGTGGTCAAGGTGGCAACCATCCAGTAGTAGCATAGCAGGTATTGCTGCCCAATATTGCCTTGTAGGTAGATGTCAGAGTCTCCAAAGCCTGCAAGACAAGTAGCTGACAGCTAATGCAGCTGCGGTAAGCAAGAGCTGATGTACAGCAGCGCATTGCAATGTTTGATGCTCAGGCAGGTTTGTTTCTGAGTGCAACAGTTTGATATGTGGTAAACACGCTTTAGCTGTGCAGGCCAGAATCTGATTTGAGTACTGTCTTGTGCTGCCTGTTGCCACGACCAACTACGCACAAGCATCTGTGCTGCAGCCAGAGCATGTACCTGTACCTGAGCAGCCACTTTCACACCACAATAGGCAAAGGACAATCCCACTACATGATGCATGCTGAGGCAGCAATGCAAACTGTCATGTGCACAAGACACAATCAGTGCTGATCATCACGCAGTCATACACAAATGCATAGCTGCATCTCCACTCAATGCAACATATACGTGTTGTCACCTGCATAAGATCCCAGCCAGTGATTGGCCAAGAGGGCTTGGTAGTCTGCTGTGTCACTCGCAGACTGGGGATTGCTGTCAGACTGATCAAGGCTCTCTCGCCACACAGGTGGCAAATTGTAGGTACCCACATACCACAGCACACAAGCCATGATGTGACAGGCGCCAAGCATGATGGGAATGAGGAAGCGGAATCTGGAGCGAATGGAATCTGCATCAATTTCTGATTCCTGCAAGGTACAGACTGGAGTCAGGCATGCAGTTTAGGAGCCATGCCTGGGTGTCATGTATGTCTGTCATGCTGAAGGCTGCAGAGCTACATAAGGGGAATTGCTAGCACATGTTCAACATCAGGTTGTGGTTGCTGGGTGCAGACAATGTTGGCAAGATCATCTTGCAACAGAATGTCACAACTAGCAACATGTTTTGCAGGATCAGTCATTCTACAGCGGGCACGACAGCAATGTACCTTCTTCTGATACCACACAACCACCCTATGCAGCCGCAGCAGCTTGGGTATGCGCACCCAGGCCTGGTACCGCACGGACCCACCAGCAGTCTTGACCAGCAGATCATATGGGCAAGCAGCAAGAAAGTCCACCAGGAAGTGCTTGCCTGCAAAACAACATTACATTTTGCTGCGCAGATGTGCTAATGCATCTCTGGCTCTACCGTGACGTGGAGATTTGCTTTATGCTGTGATACTACAGAAGAGCAGCAAAGACTAGCTGTTGTTTGTACCATTGGCACCACACCACTGACATACAATGCAACAGACTTCTGTTCCTGACACAGCTGCAGCAGAAACCAGACGCCTCAGACAAATTATACGAGGATCAATGAGTGCAGGATTCTCAGCATGCACGCTTGTGACCACAGGCTTGAGTACTGTACCTAGATAGTTGCGCCTGATTCTGGATAGCTGGACAACAAGCACACTCTTCTTGTTCACATACGCCCTGAAGAACTGCAGGACAATGTCCATCACGAGAAGGAAGTCCAGCACCTGCATCAAGCAGTCCACAGTTCAGCCTAGTCACTCAAGCATAACAGCATGTGTACAGGGCAAAGTGGACGGCAAGACTTAGCCACAAGAAGCTAATGAGCATGAGCAGATCGTGCAAGAGTAAGCTGCCGCCTATGCACGGGGTTAGGTCTGCAACAAAAAGATTGCACAGCAGGTAATGCTGTCTTGCTGCCTGACCCAAACTTGACCAATGCATGTGAGCTTCAGTGTGAAACATGCAATAGACGATCACAGGATTTTGTGAACGTCAACTGTTTGGCCTTTGCTTGGAACTCTATGGCAGTCAAAACCAAACATTCACTGGTAGTGAGTCTTGCAATGCTGACCTGAATGGTGATATAGTACCAGTGGGGGAGGCGCTCCTGCATGTTGAAAGCAATGTCAATGGGGATCTGGATGAAGAAGGCCACTGCCAACCAGCGGATCATGGCATCCCACCAGAACAGAAAGAGGCTGTTGGGCAGGAGCACCCACATAGGCACATTGGCGGGGGCCATGTATCCTGCACGCATACAAACTGTCACAAAGACAGCCTGCAGCCTCAACACAACACTACTGTCAGTTGATCAACTTGTTCAGGCATACAACACACACAGAAAACACAGGCAGCAAGGAATAGTTGCAGACTGTTGCTTGTCACAACTGAGTCACAACTTTGAGCTCACATGATCAAAGTGCTTTTTGGTAATTTGAATCCTTGACTGCTCTTTCAAAGGCTCACCTTCATTATGCTGATTGGCTGTCTTCTTTTCAATGGCATCCACCATATTTGCTTGCCAGTTCAGCTCATTATGGCCATCCAGCAATGGCGCCATCACCTGTGTGCACAGACCAGCTGACTTCACCATGATTGCAAACACCATCAAGTTGGCACCATCAAGATCTGCCGTGGCAAGGCAGTGCTTTCAGGCCATCACAACAGGAGGCTAGCAATAGCAAAGACAGCAGCAGCATCAAGAAAGGGTGGGACCTTAGATCCTGCCATAGCCAGTGAGCAACAACACTATCAGGCCATTGTCTGGGTCTGGCCAGAAAGAGAACATGATTTTACATGCTTTAGCCAGCCAACAAGGCTGATCGCATGTGCCACACAGTGGAAATAACTATGCCAGTGTTCTCTGGTGCTGAATGACATGTTGCTGGCAAGGGAGCAGGGAGAACCAAGGGTGCAGCCCGTGGCCTCACCCGAATGAATTCATCAAAGGCAATGCGCCTGTCCTTGTTGGAGTCCACTTTCTCCATGACATTGCGGATCTCCTGCTTGCTAACCCTTCTGCCTTCGCCCAGGGCATCAGCAGCCAGGGTGTTCAGCAACACCTCAACCTCCCGTGAGTCCAGTGTACCATTGCCATTGCTGTCCACCTACAAAGGTTTTATGCTCAACTCACAGACCCACTCAACCCAGCACAACTTTCCACACTGAAGCTCAAATACAAGCAGTACAATTGCCTGGGAACTGTGAGCACATCAGAGGGTGATCTCTTGGACCAATCCATAGCAGCAAGTGCACTTATGATTCAGCTCAGGAGCGTCAGTGAAAGCGACGCATTTGCTGTCAAAGATACAGGATGCCAGCTGTCCAGGCTACTGAGCCAGTCAGACAGACAGCAATCGTATTCAACCTTGCAGCAGGGAAGACATGCAGCAGCTGCACAGACGTGCTGTGACGACATAGTGTGCCCACCTCATGGAACATGCGCTTCAGGCTGAGCAGCTTGCCATTAGTAGGCGAGCTGGACTGCCAGTTGTCACTATCTGTCTGCCCAGTGTGCATCTGTAGCTGACAGCTGTCCCTGGCTCGCCTGAACTTCTCCACCAGAGGCGGGCTGCGCATGCGCCCGCTTTCTGACACTGTCAACAGCTTTGCAATGCCCCTCGAAGACCCTGACGCAATCCAGCTTTTCTCTGAATGCTTGAGTAAGATTTGCAAGCAACTTTGCTGCAAGCACCCTGGCCAAATGCATGAGCTTGGGCAAGCTGAAGACAGCAGCAGCACTTACCGTATTGACATGCCCTTATGAAACTTGGGGAAAGCAAACTGCTGTGCATTTGGAGCCTAGTAAGTCATGTGTCAGAGCACTTCAAGCTGGCGCTGTTGTCTGCAGCACGTCAAGCGCTGGAATGTTGGCAGGTTTCCAAAGGATGCATGTACAAGACGTAGCAAGCCAATGCAATGAGTGTATAACATTTGAGTGCAATGAGGCCTTGACTTGCCAATGTAATGAAGCCTGCATGATGCAGGAAGCACACCCACCTTGTGTGGTGGGCCAGGATGAGGTGAGGCTCATGGCACGCTTCAGGTTGAAGATGTCATCAGGAGTTTCCTCGACATCACTTTCAGCTGTTGGCTCAAACCCCAGCCAAGACAGAAATGCCTGCAGCCACCAGCTTCTCAGGTCAAAGGACTTCAGCAAGTTTTCTGCAAGTGCTGATGAGCCATGCGATTGTGTCTGGGATGCTGAGCTGCTGCTTATATGAAATTGGGTCAAGGGTTGCTGTACAACTTCAGCTTTCAATGCCAGTGAGGCCATCCCTATGCAAGACATAAGAATTGCAAAGCTGGCACAAAGTGCAATATGATGGCGCCAATACATGACACGCAGCGCACAAGTCTTATTGAGTAACAATGACTGAAATGAAGAGCATGTTGATTTGGTGAGGAGCATGTGTCAGCAGTGCACCTGTGTGAATTGCAGCTTGTCTAGTGAAGCAAGCCTCCCTGTGTCGAACCGACCATAGGCCTTCTCCAGAATGAGCAATCCCAGTTCACCCATGTCATCCTGGACAACAAAAGGGTAGTCAGGCAGCATGCGCTTACCTCACATTGGTGTGCTGCACATTACCTATGCATGTAGCAGTTTGAGCTGGAGTTGGTGCAAGTGTTGCAGGCTTGTTTGCTGGTGTTGAGCACATACTGTCGAGATTGGCAATGGCAGAAGCTGCAAACTCCATCCTGGCTGGAAAGGTCTCTTACTGCATGTCCAGTCATGTGGCAACATTTCTGCCTGGCAATATTTTCAGGCCCAGGTGCATGTCAAACATGGAAAGAAAGCAGAGCGCTGCGGGATCACTTCTCACGTCTGCGCAGCAAGTCAAAGCAAGGGCACCACATGTTTGCCAATTTGAAGAGCTGCAAATGTTGCCATAGAAGCGTACCTGCATGCGATGGAGGTCAGCCAGCTCCACATTACCATTTTTGTCAAGATCCAGCATTGCAAAGAAGGAGGACAGGATGTTAACTGTCCGCATGAGGGTGTCGCCCAGTGGATCCTGCATGCCCTCGCACACGCTGCGGCCTCCCTCTGATGGGGCAGCCATGTGTAGCACTTCTTCAAAGACATGAGACACCAGCAGATGAGGCACAGACAGAGCTCCCTGCACAACAGCTGGCTGACATACAAGACTGTGCCACGTAGGAACAGGAGGCAATGGCAGCCGTCAAGTGTAACGAGCAGAGAGAGGCTGTAGTGCCAACACATGACGTGCAAGGGCAGTCAAAGGCTGGATAGCAGGCATTGCTGTCCTAAGGAGTGATTATGGGACCTCACCAGGACAACTGGCAAGGGGCCTTGTAAAGAACTTGTTGCCGCCTCAAGACTGCCAGAGGTGCTAATTCTTGACACTTCCACTGGCAAGTCTCTATTCTGATTAAGGACCTCTGGCTCTGTCAAGCTAGCATCCACAAAGTTGGTCTGGGCAGTCAGAGGCGTGGTGTCGATGATTGCTTCCCGCTCTAAAGAACCCCTGCGTGTTGCTGTCGGACTAGACATGGCAAAGCTGCTCGTCCGCCTGTGCGGTTTTGGCGGACCAAGGTAGGCATCATTCTCGGGCAGCGCGTGTAGGGAGGAAACAAGCGGAGGTGCGAGACCAAGCAGACTGGGACGACGGGCGCGGCTGGCGAGTACAGCAGGCTGTTTGGCGATGCCGCCGCTGGGGAACAAGGCTGCAGATGAGGCCTGGCGAGAGATCGGGAGGCCAGGCCTGCTGACCGAACCGGCTCCCTCGCTTTCAGGAGCACCACTCGCAGCAGCATTGGCGACAGATAGCAACAAAGCCGCTGAACTGTTTCTGCGCAGCCCTCCAGCAGCTTGCTGCCTGATAGCAGCAGCTTGCTTGTTCATGAAATCAGGCTGGTAGCCATAAGGTCCTGTAGGTCTCCGCGGCGACAGCGCATCAGCAGCTGGGCTTGCTCTTGAGCCTGTTGGTCCAGCCCAGTCAGGGATCACCAGTTTGCCTGACTGGGTGACAGCAGAAAAGGAGCGCGCCAAGTTCAGCCCTGCATGTAAACACAGACAAAATGAGCACCACTCTGCATTGGCAGTGCATGAAATAGTCAAGAGTGCTGCGCTGCTGTCAAGAAACAAGTTTGCAGCATTTCCCACCTGAAGCTGATGGTGCCAGAACAGCCGGTAGCGGAGTGACCAGCAGTGCTTGCGTGGGCGCTGGCATGGCTGTTGTGGTCTGGATTGTCAGAACATGCTGATCTGTCTCGCTAACGGGGACCATGCTAGTCTCTAGTAGTTGATGCTCTTGATCAGGGCTCAGCTTTACATTCAGCCTCATGGCAATCACCTAAACAGCATCAGCAAAGATCAGCGTGAGTAGCCATGTTGTGCAGCCAAACATTACATCATGCACTGTGTAATGCTTTTGAAGCAAACCATCAGCTGAATGCATGCTGAATAAGAAAGAGCTCACAATCAAGAAGGCTAAGTCACAGAGTGACGTTGCATCAGAAATGCCATGCATGCAGAGGAGCTTGTTGCAGCATGCTGCACCCATGCAACTGTGCGACAACTTACAGTGTGTAATCTGCAGTGATGCCTGACAACAGTCACCATGCATGTTTTGCTGAGAACGCAGCAGGGCTAGGTGGATCAGAGCAGCATATGAAGCATGAAAGGCATAACGTCACACCATGAACGACATCCTCTAGCTCACAAGTTCATGCCTTTGCTGCTTTGGGTATGGCTTTGGCATAGACGCCTAACATGGCAGAGAGAGGACACCTGTAGAATGGTGCCCGCAGGTTGATGCTCCACTTCACACATTGTGTCCATGAGCTCTTGAACCCCCTGTGCTACTACTCCAAACTGGAGAAGCAGGCAGTTGAAGGTGGGTGGCACCTCCTTGCTGCTGCCTTTGTCTAGTCTGCTGGTGGTCTTCCATACAGACACTGCAGCACAGCTAAACACTTACATCAATTTCATGACAAACGTGAGCTCTTGAACCCTCTGTGCTACAACTGCAAACCAAAGAAGCAGGCAGTGGAAGGTGGGTGGCACCTCCTTTTGTTCAGCATGCTGGTGGTTTTCCACAGACACTGCAGCAAAGCCAACCAGTCACACGGCTCACGACACACATGCCACTAGCAATGCTCATATATGCATACAGCAATGTGAATGTCATGTGTTCAAGCAAGTACAGCATGCGCAGGTGCACCAGACAGCGACATACGGCTTTGATGTCAGGTGCAAGGCAGACCAAAATTATGCAGCCATGTTGAGACAATGGAGCATGAGAGCAGCTCAGCTGAGTGTTGAGCACTGCATACAGGGCTACTCAAAGACTGACCTCCATGCTCATCCCTGGCTCGTCTGAGGCCTTTTGACAGCCCTGGCATGCTTCTTAAAGACTGCCCTGCATCCCTGCCAGCTGTTCCTGCTGCGTTCAGGTACCCCCCTGCTGACCCCAAGACAGACCCCACTGCATTTGAGGCCATTGTGCTGGCCGCGGCAGGGGTGAGCCTGCTGAGGCGCCCTTGCTCAAAGGTGTGACGCAACACGCTTTCATAGCGGGGGTTGAGCAGTTCTAGCAGCTTCTGCAGCGGCTGCAGGGCCTCCAGTATCTGCACCAGAGTGTCTCGCAACCTGCACAGCACAATGACAAGTATAATAGTAGTAGTAATAGTTGAATTCACTTCAAGCAGATGTGCCAGGTGTATGTGGCACAAGTCTTGTCTTGCCAGGCTAGCAGAGCTGTCAAGACATTGCAGGACTGTAGGCCACAGAGCTGGCATAACCTGCAGCGGTGTGGTTCTGCACTAAAAGCAAAGCTGCTGTTGACTGCAGCCTTCAGGGCACACACGCGCAGCACTCAAGTTGAATCTGAGTTCCATGCCTCAGACATTGAGGCAGCTGCAGCATTGGACTGTCATGATGCAGGGCCAAAGACAGCCGCTGAAAACCTTGCAATGCAGCAAGGCAAATTGTGAACTTGCAGCAACACATGTCTGGCACAGCCAAGCAGTCACATTGCCAAATGATAAAGCATTTGTGCTCACCCATAAGCTGCAGAGCGCAGATCCCCCAGCTTCTTGATGGTCTCCACCACAACAAGCGGGTGGAAGCTATCATTCTCTGTGGCACTCAGCAAAGCAAGCTGGCTGGCCCTGGCACCACCAAAAGCATTGTCAATGTCTCATCTTATATAGCAATGTTACCAGTCACAGTAGAGTTCTGCTGGCAGAGGCCGCATACAGTCTGCATGAGGCTGTAGCAAAGCATGCACAAAAAGTCTGCTGTCAGGGGCTCACATGGCATGTAAGGTATCAATTTGAGCTTTGAGCATGCAGCAGTGGTCTTTGTGAGCACTGGACAGACAGCAATTAAAGGGAGCAAGGCCACCCGCAGGGCAATCCGCTAAGGCAAAGGCATGGCAACAGGAGTGGTTCTGCTTGCAGTGAAACAATGACGTGCAGTATTGTATGGGGATGTACCTTTTGCTTGTGAAGCGCTGCAGGATGTGAGCAACCTGCTTACGCATAATGTGAAGCTGGGGGACATTGGGGTCCGAGTAGACCTGCTGCATCATCTGCAAACACAACAGCGCGTATAAGGCTGGAAGCCAAGCATGACATGTGACCTATGAGCAGCTGAGATGTCTGCAGTTGATACCTCTGTGTCAGCACAACAACTCATTGTTGAGCTGTGCAAGCAGACACTGTCTGGCATGACAGGGAAGGTGCAAGCCCATTTTGACGTCATGTACAATTCTACCTCAAATGCAATGCAGGTGATTTCAACAAGCATGACGCCAGAAGAAGGCAGCAAGGAATGACTTGGGACAACTTCACCTGAACAAGTGCGGGGTCTGCATCATCAGGCAGCTTGGCTTCACAGCTCATCAGCATCCTAGCAATAGCGAGATGGCCATTGCGCAGTGCTGCCATCAGTGGTGTGCCTTTCCAGCGATCTGCAATGCTTACATCGGCGTCATACCTGCACACAGAGGACCTGATGGCCTTGTGCTGCTTGGTCCAATATTCACTTGACAATGTTGATAGAAAACAGGGCATTCCAGGGAGCATGTGAGCGTGTGCTGAGGATCATGCCACTTTCTGCACAGCAAAGATGCAGTTTAGGAACAATATGCTGCAGGATCATGAGCCTTATCTGCTGTGCTGCTGTGCATGACAGTGATGTTAACTAAAGGTATGTCTTGGGCTATCGCTGAAGCCAGTATCTAAGGACAAACTTCAGGTCAAACACAGCAAGAATGTAAGCAGCAGCTGCTGCGCACTGCAGAAGTATTCACGCAAAGCTTTGTCCTCAGTGTCACACCTGTGCAGCAGAATGTAAACAGACAGCAGCTGCCCTTCAGTTGCTGCCAGATGCAGGGCAGTACGCCCATCATAGTCTGGCATGTCCACTGGCACACCGTTCTCCACCAGTAAGCTGATCCTACGGATGTCGCCTGCACTGGCAGCCTGTCCCAAGGCTTTGGGAGCATGCTCAAGCTCCAGGCGCCCACCACAGCTGCGGATGAGGTCACACACCAAGTCATGGCCCCCCAGCAAGGCGTCCTGTAAAGGGGTCGCTCCCCACCTGCAGGCATAAAACAAGCGTGTCCTTGTCTGAGATCAAGCACCTGCCAGTGTAGGCTGTTGAAGAGAGAGCAGACTGGAAGGTAACAAGTCAGTCAAATCATGTAGATGCTGCTGTAAGTTGTCAAACAAAGGGGGCAGTTGCCTTCTATAGGCAGCCAGCCATCAGGCTACAGAGCACAGCCCAGCAGCACATTTGTCTCAAAGCACCCAGACTGCGGGCTTATAGCCAGCCTCATGACATGCCTTATGGTGAAGCAGTACCTGTCTACAGCATTGATTTGGGCTTTGCGCTGCACCAGGTAGTCGACAACTTTGAGGCAACCTCGGCGGGCTGCAATGTGGAAGGCAGTGCGCTGGTCATAGTCACGCACATCTGGATCCACGCCATTGTCAATGAGCCTGGTCAACTGGCGCATGTCTCCAGCTGCAGCTGCAGCGCACAAATGGCTGGACGCATCCTCATACCTGCATTCAGTCAAATAACATCTCGCCAAATCACTCAGGTTAGAAAAGTAAGGTTGTGAGCTGAAGCTGAGAAAGCTTGACAAACTTTCAAGATGCAGACCAAGCTTGGCACCTTGCAAAGGCCTGTGCAGCTGGCAATAACCAGTCGCGCAGCAGCAGCAGCATACATAGTCATGATGTGCATTTAAAGAATCAACAGCAAGTGATTTCACATGCACAGCTGAAAAGCAGAAGTATGACACCAGGGTGCAGACAGGCGGTAACAAGATGAAACTTACCCCAATCTTGCATCATACTTCTGCAGCACCTCAATAGCAGGACCATGACGCCTGCTGACTGCATGCTGCAGGGGTGTGTGTCCCCACCTGCACATCACAAACCTCACCCAAGCCACAAGATGTACAGTACACCATTTTGCAGCTGGGCATTTGCCACAGTATGCATCTGTGCTCAAAGTCATGCCATGCAAGATCAGCTGCATGTCAGGCTTGCACTGTAAGAGATCAAAAGATTGGACACTGTTTACGCTGTGAGAGGTTGCAATGCCAACATTTCATCCTGTTCTGAACACATGACTGTTGACGTGTCTCTGACTTCTGGTCTTGTTCTGCGCTGTGAGAGTATGCTTGAGCCTATCTGAAAGACAGTGCTCTCACCTGTCTTTGACATTACGGTTGTGCTATACACAGTGAAAAAGTGCAGTGACATGGCGTGCTCCCTTTTTAGAGAGGCGCTCACCTGTCTCTGACATTGGGGTCTGCGCCCTCTTGCAGCAGCAGCTCAAGCACCTTGACGTTGCCTTCGAGGGCTGCCAGGTGCAAAGTGGTGCGACCATCATAGTCAGCTGTGTTGATTAGCAGGCCTCGCTGCAGCAGGTGCTCCATGGAGTCCACATCCCCCAGAGTGGCTGCAAAGGTCATGGCGCTCAGAGCCTCGCTGTTGCGCTTCTGCACAGCTGCTTGGACAATGTTCTTGGTCCTGCACAAAGCATCATAGGTTTTCAGCACAGCATCATAGGTTTTCAGCACAGCATTGCTGCCTGGACAGTGTTCTTGATACTGCTGCAGTAAGTATCACAGGCTTTGTGGCCCTGCATAGGTGAAGCCATGTGGGCAAGGCAAAGAGTGCTCTGACTAAAAAACGCTGTACAGGGTTTGGTGAGGCGGGCAGTGCAAGGGGCCACAGCCATACAATGCTTGCCGTCAGGCATCAGGCATCATGCATGATGTGTCCAACAGTCTCAGCACTACCTGATCAAGTCACATAGCGGTTGATGCAAAGTCTGTTGCTGTTCCTGGGGCGGAAGTGACACTACCTGAGCTTCTCTTTGGCATCATCAGTGATGGTGTCTGGTGCATCCTTGCTGACGCTGCTGTCATTGCCATCCTTGTCCAGCCCAAATAGGCTGAGGACATTGGTGACAATGATGTCATTCTGCTCAGGATAGTTGTGCACCAGTTCCTCATAATCAAACTTTGAGATGACCAGCAGAGTCACATCACTGGTGGACCTTGCCTGCACAACAGAAGAGAGTGTACTTTGCATCTATAGGATGAGCATCAACATGACAGTCTTGTCAATAGTATCAATAGAGCCTGGCAGCAAGTTGCTGATGCAGTCATGGTAATGTTCGTATGTGGTCAGTCAATCATGGCTGTGAAGCAGCTCAGCGTATCATGCAGCAACTGAAACGCCCGTGCATGTGGTGAGGCTTGCATGCATGCTTCATGCAGCATGGCATGTTTGCGCAAGCTTTGTCAAAGGAGCCAGCGAGAAAGGCCTGAGTAATTGTAGACCTGAAAAGTCCTTGGCTGGGCTATGCCCATAAAGAAGGCAATCTCCCCAACGCAGCTGCTTTCTGAATCCTCTCGTACGCTGCGGATGACTTGCTCCTCCCTCACTTCTGAGATTACACCCTGCACACGTCTTGACATACTTTTACCCCAGCGCTTTGTTCTCAACAGCGACAATACAGTGTCTGTCATCTGGTCACATTTCATGTAAAATGACAGCATGTTCAGGCCTTGTGCAGTTGCCAAGCAGCAGTCCAAATCAGCAACACGAAAACTGTATAAGATATACTTTCCAAAGCAAAATCAAAGCAAATCCCGAGACAAAACATTCTACGTCATCATGTGCCGCTAGCTCTGCTTCCAATTTTGCTGAAGCTTGAATATTCTTTGCTGAACAGGAAATAATACACAGTATTGAACTCCACCTGGACATGATCAGGCAGTGGATTGGATGTGTGTTCTGTGCATGCAAGCATAGAAAGACAGCCCACCCGAGCCACAAAAGCCAGCTCTCTTGACATGTCTCCAGCCCTGATGAGCGTCTCCCCAGGCATGAGGTACATCTCCCTCAGCTTTAGCATCAGCTGACTCAGGAACTGCAGGTTGCAGCCCTTGAACAGCTGCGAGTTGCGCTGGATAACATGGCTGTACTGATGGCTGGCAACCTTCATGCGCAGGGAGTCAGGCAGAGCTCTGAGGATGCGTGAGCCATCAGAGTCCATTGCCTTCTGCTGCTGGAACTCAAAGTATGACAGCAGCCTCTGCTGCAGGTCTGGTGGCAGGCCACGGGTCTCACAGTACGTCTGTACATTGCGCAGCATTCGCCTGCATTGTAAGCAACGCTGGCTGAAGTGTTTGCCTTTGTGCTCATTGTTGCTGCACTGCTTGCATGCCAGCAGCTACTGCTTTGCACAAAGTCGTTGGATGACAGGAGCAGTGGTGCTGTATTGGCAAGTTGTGTCCATTTTCGCTGAGGTTTGTGATGCAGATATGCATAAGCTGTGCATTTGATGAGGACCTGAAATCCTAGCTCAGCAAATGCTATCAAGAGATCAGCCAAGGATTTTACATGTGATTGCAACAAATTGATTCCAAGAAGTTGTCCCTGCTGTGCATTAGAAGCCAAAAGCCCCACTCCCAATTGCATAAGGCTCACCTGAACTCCTCCAGCTTTGCATCCTTCTTCACCACATAGTGGAACAGGGTACCCAAGATGTAGGCCTCCAAGCCTACTTGAGAGAACATGACAAAGATGCTGAAAGTCATCTCGTCCCATCTGCACGTTTAAGAAACCTCAGCGCCATCTGAATTTTGCAATTTCAAGGAAAGTCAGCGGCAAATATCCTGACCCCTGCAGGCATGTCAGTGCAGAGCAAGGGCGCAATAAGCGTGCAATGAAGCCCTGCCTGCTGCGCCCTTGCTCTGCTCAGCGTGACAAGAGCTGCAGGATGCATATATGCACGTTGTCAGAGCATGCCATGTCTATATTGGCTGCGTTGGGATGATAGCATACAAGATGTCGTATCATGTCATGACCATATCTTTTTGACAAAGAAAGTGTTGGCTTGCCTATAGCCAACAGATAAAAGCTGCTACTGCTACTGCTCAAGAGTCTGCTTTTGCGCACCTTTCAGGTACAACAGGGTCGTAGCCCAGGTTGGAAATGCCGTTCAGTCCCTTGTAAAGGGTGACACCATACAAGTCAAAGATTGTGCCATTGTTGGTGCAGTTGTAGTTCATGGGGGTGTTGGCGTCAAATTGCTGGATCCAGGTTGCAGAGTTGTCTGCATTGCTGAAGCCAGCAAGCCTTGCTAGGAAGTAGAAGAGGCAGCCGACCCAGTGAGCCACGCCCAGAACCAGAACAGCAAACTTGAAGGCTGCAATGTGGCGAATGTTGACGTGGACCATGAGCTCCCTTGCTCTGAAGAATTGATGAAGCTTGCTGATCCTGTAAAACAATCAACTGCTTGATCAGCCACTGCTGTGACTCAAAGCAAGTAAGTAATGAAAGGGCAACTGTTGAACAATTTTCATACAAGGGCGTTCAAGCATCCAATGTGAGGTCAGCAAGCATGTGCACTGCTCTGAGAGCATGCCAGCTGAGCACGCGCAATTTGTTCATTGATGTTGAGCTTTGCTGACTGCCACAAGTGTGATGTGTCAGTGCTGGTGAAGGTGGTCAACCAATGCTTCTCAACAAGCACATGGCAAGTGCCTTCAACAGCTTCTATGCAGCTGCATTGCTGCAAAACTCAACACTGAAGAAATCAAGTGCTCTTCCATACAACAACTCCCTCTGTATATCGATGCATGCACCATCAAACATTGCTGCACAGACAAAATATATTTCGTGAATCACGGCATGCAGCAGCCCCACCTGTTGAGCCTAAGGATCTGCATGAGCCACCAGGCCCACAGGGGCCACCTGAAGATGATAGGCAGGTACATCATGCAGCACGCCAGCAGGTCGGCTGGCAGGCAATGCTGCACAAAGTGGGACACCTGGGGCCACCGCCGCGCATGCCCAACCAAGTTGCTCTGCCATTGCTGGATACTGCAGCAGTCAACAGGCAATCTGACATGTTGTAACAAGGGGAAGCCGGCAGAGAGGGGACAATAGCAACAGCACTATATGTAGCTAATCCCAGCACTCTTGATTGTGAAATTGTACGGTCAATAGGTCAAGCAACAAAGCGTTCAATACTGTAGCAAAATGCGATATGAGCGTTGATGTGATACGGAAATTAATGTAGAGCAAGGAAGTAGCTTTGGTAAATTGCCATCAAATGGTATGACGGAGCTGCTTGTGTATACCTGACATCAGTGAGGCCCCTCAAGCGATTCATTCTTGCAGCAAGGGTGGGTCGCTGCATGGGTGGTGCCACCTCATTGGCAGAACCAGCACGTGCTGTGGGCACAAGGCCATATCCACTCTCAAGATCTCGGCCTGCACACCACAGGGCTGAGCTGACTTCTGCAAATCACGTTGTGAGTGCACTGCTGTCAAATGGTGGGTTGGGCAACAACTGTCCTAGGTTTAACACGCAGTATAGAAATAAGTCTTTTACAGTCAGAGCGTGGCACAACCATGCACTTGACCTGTAGGACTGAGTGAAATCTGACAAACCAAGTCCAAGCTGCAGCACTTTTTCAGCTCCTTAAAAAATAGCTTCTGCATGCCTGACTGCCAGAAACTGAGAAAGCACAAAAGCCAGACCAGCACCTGCTGCAATGAACCCTGGAGTGAAGGTCATGTCCCTCTTGGACTTGGTTCTAGACATGGTCCTAGTCAAGTCCCGTCTGGACAGGTGGCCAGGCTCAGCAGCTCCAGCCAAGTTTGGCTTAGACATCTTCCTATCAAAGGCGGTGATGTGCTGCTGCTGCTGCTGGCCCAGGTTGGTTTGGCTGTGCTGAGCTGCCTCAACAGAGGCTGACTGGCTGGCCATCAGGGAGTCATTGGCGTCTCTGTCTGTGTAGTAGGCAGACAACAGCAGCAAGCACAGGTCCAGTAGGAAGCCTAGGTCTGACAGGACGTCTAGCCATAGCCATGTGTGCTGCGTGGTTCTGCCAAAACTCCGGATGCAGCTGCACGGCAGAGAGGACAAAGTTTGATACGTCAAGGACAAACAGAAAAGAAAGGTCTGACAGTACATCTAGCCACAGCCAGGCGTGCTGTGTGCTTCCGCCGAAAATCCGGATGCAGCTGCGCGGCAGAGGGGACAAATTTTGACATGCCAAGGACAAGGAGAAAGTCAAGGTCTGACAGGAAATTCAGCCATAGCCAGGTGTGCTGTGTGGTGCTTCCAAAACTCTGGATGCAGCTGCACGGCAGAGAAGACAAAGTTTGTATGCCAAGGACAAGCAGAGAAGAAAGTATGCATTGCCAGGCAACATGACAGAATTTGCTGTTATCAAAAGCAGCTTGGGATGCCAAGCTTTATGCAAGTTGCAGTCAGCACTTAAGGTGATGATGAGGCAGGCCACTGATTGAGTGATCAGGCTACATCTGCCTCAGGGCAGCATCTGGGAGCATTCACAACTAACATGACTTGTCTGATTACAGAGTTGCTCGTTGTTAAACAACAACAAAATCTGCCAAACAAAAAAACTGAAGCCTTGCAGGCCTGACACTTGCCTTGCGGCGTCCAACAGACCGTAGCCTGTTCCAAACGCTAAGCGCATTGGCAGCATGACCACCTCATACAGGCATAAGAACACTCTCAGCTCATCCAGCCTCCTCATGACCAACCCGGCTGAGTGAAATAAAGCCAGAAATCTGTTCCACAGGCCTGCTCTGAGCGCCTCCTTAGGGTTGTCATTGTGCACAAACTGCACGTGCTTGACCTTGCGCAGGCCCAGGTTATGCAGAGATGGGTTGCGCATCTGTGAGTAGGACATGGAGCCCCCAGCACTGTCCAGATGAACTGCAGGCACAGTTTGACACATGAGAAGGGTGGCAACACCGTGAGCACTATATGCATTGGGCAGGGTCGTTGCATTCAAGGCTTTTGCACAGCCTTGACTTGACATCCAGCTCAGGCAGGGAAGCTAGCGCATGCGGGAGCAAAACACAAGCTGTGCTGTGACAATGGATGTGTACTCATAGGCAGGCCAGCGTCACAGTTAGTCATCAGCTTCACTACCAAGATGTAGGTCAGCTGAAGCTGTTGAAAGGCAGCATCTGGACGCAGAGCCCATATACTTTGGCACAAAGTGCGCATGCTTGCCAGGCTGAAACATGCTGCAGGCCACTCAGATTACGTGGCAACCATACCATGCATGCTTGCAGGCTACAAAGCAGGAGTGCAGTCAGCTTACAATGTGAGGGGCCTGGCGATGTGATCAGGATGGACCTGCGCCTGGTAGCAACACTCATATCGCGAGGCCCTGACCACACAAGCTTAGATACCCAGCTCGGCCTGCAGTGCACAATCATCAGTAACATTTTCATCAAGTCAGAGCTCGCATTTGTGGCAAGCCTCAGAACCCACGACAAAGTCATCTATGTAGGCCATCAACAGCATAAGAGACTGCACATTTACTGCGTGCCATGATGGTGTTTAGACGCGCATCAGGGAGCACTCAGGAGTTCATGTCTGTACAATCGTGCCTTCAAGCTCCATCATTGTGCTAATGTAGGAATGCTAATGTAGGAATGCAAAGTTTTAAAACAATCTAGGCATGAACTGAAAGGACAACAGGGCTGCCATGCAATAATTTGCCTGCAGACCTGACTTTGTTGTCTTCAGATCCTGAGGTCTCACTCAGAGCCTGCCAAGCATTCTTGCCATCAAAGCTAGAGCGTGAGGTTGATGGATCCCGGTTGGCCACCCTGTTGATGTTGGGCTTGTGAGGCCGCAGCCTGTGCAGGAAAGTCAGAACACCTCCACTCGGCTTCACCGAAGGCTTCTTCCTCTCTGGGCCCTTCAAAGAAGGCAAGCGAGCCAGAACAGCAGCATCTGGGATCCTGCACAGCATATTGGTCTGGGAAAGGGCTGCCATATGACTTCCATTCAATTCATTTCATTCTAAAAGCATGCTAGACAAGCTAAATAGGTACCCGGCTAGGTACTGACTGGATCAGTCTACTGTCTCTAAAGACTTTGTTCCTGTGCTTTCCTAAGTCATATGCCTTTGCTGATATGTTTGTTTGTGCACAGTGTTTTCAAGGGAAGTTAAGGGTGACAGACTCAGTGCATGAACTACAAGGTTGACAACAATGATCTGCAGCTACCTTGCATCTAGGATGACCTGTTTTGAGCAATCAGCCAAAGCGAGAGCATTGGCAACCTCTGAGCGAGCGGCAGCATTGCCTTTCACTGTTGCAGCTTTTGTGTTGTGACAAGGGCTTTGGAAGCAGCAATTCCGGGCTGCCTCTTTAGACAAAGGCTCCAGTCATGATGCCTAACGGCGTAGACTTTTCTTGCTTCTTTTCTAAAGGCTTGCCTGAAATCGCCTCTGTGGCCCTTCATGCTTGTGACCTTGTGACTGGTACCAGAGGATTGGTAAGAATCCTCTGGAAACTCTTGGGAGGCATCACCTTCAATCCATGAGCTGGAAGGACTGCGTGTCAGTGGCTGCCCTGCAGCATGCATATGCTAAGCTTCAGCCTACTCTGTGGGGACAATACGTATCTAGCAAGGCCTTTGTGCCCAACAAGTATGCGTTGCATGTCTGAATGGATGTATGTGTAGCCATGAGCATCATTTGTTGGTACAGCTGTGAGCCATGTGAACAAAACTGCAAGGACATGCCAGCAGTTTGCCATGCCTGCTTCTTGGAGGCATGATACAGAGAATTCAGCCCTTGCGCATCCACGCATGAGCTTGCTCAGAAAGTGTGATGTCATTGTGATGTTATGATGACAACCACAGACATGGGCTGAGCAATATCCCCTAGCATGACCAGCTATTATGGGCAGGGTGCTGCTCTGAGAACAAGGCATCACAAACCTTCTGACTCATCTGTTGGTGAGCGGGAGGCCTGGTTATCAGCATCTGCACCCCTGTCTTTGGACTGGAAAGACACCTTGAACTTGGCACGCATCTTTGGCTGCACAAAGCAGGCTATTATCAGTACACATCAGGCGCTGATTGGGCACACATTGCGTGCAAATCACCAAGTCTGAAATGAGTACAAACATGCTGCAGGAGCCATACAGGCGCTCGCATTGTGGATAAGTCATGCCAGACCGTAAGTAGACCATGACATGAGCAGCAATTCTCCAGCGTACATGCATATATCTGTGCCACATCAGGTATTCATCAGGCTGGACCGATGTAGCTCTTATGCCATGGGAACCTTTCTCCAGCATCAGCAAACTGGCATGAGATTTCGGTCTAGTTTTGGCTTGTCACAAGGCATGCTTCTGTTGGCAGCAAAGTTGTCCATGCAACTATTGCTAAGGCACCACACATGTCCCAAGACCCACCGGCAAAGCTGCATCAGCTGTAGGTGCTGGGGCAGCAGCAGCAGGAGTAGGAGCGACACCACCCAAGGGGGTTTCCCTGCTGCTGCGGTCTGTTGACAGCGGCCGTGGCGATGCCATTTCAGCTTCTGCAGGCTGAGGCCAGTTGACTGTATACAGTTTGTTCCCATCTGCTGCTTCTGATGCATGGATCGAGCCCTGAAGCAGCACTCAAAGCGGTGCATGCAAGGTAGCACAAGGGGTAATGAAACTCATCTGTCAAATGTATTATATGTGCAATTTCAGTCTGTGCTTGCGCAGCTAAATGAGTGACATGACCAGAGATTAGTCCGTCACCCATCAGCTCAATGCACTTGAAACGTCAGCAATGAGAAGCTGAAAGAATCATCAGCCAAGCTTAGTTGTGCACTGGCATTTGTGACGGCATTTTTATGTTGTGTCAGTTGTGCACCTCTCTGACATTGATTCTGTGCATGCTTGTGCATACAAGCTGCAAGCATCATGTCAATTCACCTCTGACTCTTCCTCCAGCGTTACTGGCAGCTGGTTTGAGATGCTTGGTGGATCCCATACAGATGCTGATAGGGGCTCATAGCTGTCTGGTGACACCTCGACCAGGATAGACCCGCTGGACGATTCTGGCCCTTCAGATGCAATTCGTGAAAGGGCGCTCATTTCAATCATTTCAGGCATGCTGACAGCTGACTCATGATCACTGGATCTCCTCCGCTGCTCAGCGTCCAGTATTGGTGGGCTGATGCGGGAGAGGAGTGATCGCTGCCTGGATGGGGCGTGCATGGACCTGTGCATATTGTTCAGCAATTTGGAGCTGAGGTCTCGTCTGACAGGCCTACGAGGCTCCACTCCATAGAACGGCTGTGATGTGTCCCTGCTGAAGTTCACAGCTTGGTTACCAGCATTGCTGCCTGTGTCTGCTGTGTCACTCATGCTTCTGTGGAGATCACCCTGGATCGTTTTGGATGGTGTGAGCTGCATCTCAGACTGCCGCCTTTGCAAGCGGTGTGGTGGACTGGATTGCCTCCACTGCAGCAGCGGCTGACTTTCCATCAGTGATCTGTCTGGCGAGGAGTCTGACCTTGCTGTGGCACTAGGACTGTCAGGCAACACCACAATTTCGTCCAAGCTGGTACGCTGGTGCTGCGAGGATTGAGGTATATCATTGTCAGCTGAGCTGCGTTGACCACTTCTTGATGTCCTGAACGCTTCACTTGCAAGCAGAGTGTTTGCACCAGTGTCGCCTTCATCATCATCTGTCGCAACAGTGTCTGGTATTGTGACAGGTGGTGGTGGAGCCCTGGTGACTGCTGCAGGTTTCTGCATGTTTTGGTCGCAGCTCTTGCTTGCTTACACACGTCTCAGGTAGTCCTGCATACAACAGAACACAGCGAATGCGCGTCGTATGTGCCGTCCGGGTTTCAGCTGATGGTGACAAAGCTTTTCATGCCGCAAACGTCGTGCGTCCCGGTCAATGCTCAAAATCAGCTAATCTTGAGACAGTGCGGCACTTGACACTTGTTGGAGATCAACCTACTGTGCCTCACCGATGAGGCTCACAAGCTCCAAACAAGCAAAAGCAGCTGCAGACATCACGGCATCCGGTAGGAACGTGCGCCTATCCCAGACGGTGTCTCATCGGCAAATTCGCAGGCACTTTGATGGAATGCCGGCAAGTCGATCAATCTCGCATCACTCAAGCTCTGACCGGTCTGATGTGATCCTGCGCAACGCTGTTTGCGAAGTCAAGCTAGTAGCATGAGTCATGTTAGTCATGGCAAAACGCCTGCACCCCGATTGCCAAGCTTGCACAGTCTTACTTTGACCAGCACTCACTTCGACACAGGAGCCGTGTGACAGGACCCTGATCAGTGCTCATCCCCTGCTTTCTTCACCATTGATCGCATCATTGCAAGAACCTGCTCATTGTACATCCAATACTGTGATGGAGTCGTTGACCAGCGCTTGCTGGCAAGTCTTTCGTGTGTTTCGCAGCTTGCGCGGCAGCTTCAGCTCCACTGTTGGTCATACTGTTGGTCAATCTGTGGAAGAAGCCATTCTGACGGCACAAGCACAGCAGTTGTTCTTGCCTGCCGTTCAGGCTGAAGACAGCAAAGTCATCTTGAAAGGCCCAGGATGTCAGGTGTGCTTCTTGCAGCTTTTGGCAGACAAAGACGAAACAATCTATTCATCACATCTGTTTTGCTGCATTCAGGCCTCTCGAGCTGCCTTCCGGACATTGCAAGAGTGCGATTGGCTACGTGATGAGGTTGTCAATTTGTACATGCAGTTGCTACAGGTGAACATCTGATGTGCAGCATTGACAGAAGATTCTGTAACAGCATGTTATTACATGTGCACAGGCAGCAACCAGAGCATGTGCACATGATTGAGCTCATTTGGCATTTGCGACTATACACACCACCAAGCTGATCCAACCCTTGCTATGGTGCAGGGTATCAATCTTCGCCAGCAGGTCACTGATGTGAATGTACCCAAGGCATACATCTTCAACACCTTCTTTTGGACCAGGCTAGCTTGCTTTGGAAGTGACTTTGATTATGCAGGTGATGCTGCAGACAGCTAAGAGACTTGTTGCGTGTGACTGATGGCTCTGCATTTTAGGCTTGATCATCAATACACAAGCTCTGACAAGCACTGCTTATAGGCCAAAGACTGTGCTTGTAGACTATTCTGACCTTTCAGCAAAGCTTTGTGGACAACTGCTGCAGGGGTGGCACGTTGGACAAAGAAGGTTGATGTGTTCAGTCAAGACCTTCTGCTGATTCCAATCAACCACAACAATCTGCACTGGTGCCTGGCAGCTGTGTATGTGAAACGCAAGAGCATACACTACTATGATAGCATGCTTGGCACTGGTCTCTCAGGTGAGGCAGTATAGCAATCAGGCAGCAACTTGTACTCTGCTTGACAGCTTTCAAAAACATGTGACAATGGACCCCAAGGCGCTTGATATGAGCTTGCAGGACGTGGCCAAGACGCAGTTCTGCCCACACTTGAAAGATGGCTTAAGCAAGAGTTAGTAGACAAAAAAGGCATGCAAGAGGTAAGGGAGTGTCGTTGAATGATTCTGTACACATGATATTGTGTGCAAACTGCTGTGTACATCATTGTATGCATGATGCTGCATGTGTCATGCAGCAACAGCACGCATGACAGCTGACAGGTACTTTGCCATACAGGATGTAAAATGGGAGCACATAACACCTCCTGACTTGCCAGAGCAGCATGATGGCGGCAGCTGCGGGGTGTTTGTATGCATGTATGCAAAGCAGCTGCTGGCAGGGTCTGAACCAGCTCACACTTTCAGCCAAAAGGACATCCCAAAGGTCCGCCTGCAAATTGCGACTGATCTGCTTGGGGCATACCATGACTCCAGTGGACAGACTGATTGAGACCACTTGAGGTGCGTTCGGATCTCCATGCTGTGTGGTGAAGGTGACAACCTGCAAAGCCAGCAGCATTCTGTTGAGACTTGCTCTGAAACGCCACCTGTTCTAGCAAGATGCATGATTGGTATATGAGAACAAATTTGGCAAATTCGAGACCTTTCATGCAAAACCTAACTAGCATTTGACCGCAGGTTGCAGCTCGATTCGGTTCACTGCACTGGTCTCAGTGGTTGATAGGCACGCTTGTCACTATGATGAATCCCGAGATGATGAAGCTAGCGATGGAGCAGATGGTGCGTAGTCGTTTGAGCGACTTTTACTTGATCTCTTTCTGTTTCGTACACGCACATTCTGAGGATTGTGGTTTTCTGCAGTCAAAGATGACGCCTGATCAGGTTTGCAGCAGGCATCTTCTGGCAGACTCTCTTTAGCACGAACCATGCTCGGGTTGTGCTATCGGCTGGGGTGTCGTAGCTGCCACTTCGTGCTATTGCTGCCGTGCAGATGGCAGAGATGCAGCGGACGATGGGTAACCTTACGCCTGCTCAGATGCAAGCATATCAGCAGCAAGCCGCAAATCTGACGTCAGACGAGATCAGGCGTGCAAGGACGCAGATGAACAGTATGACTCCTGATCAGATGAGGCAAGCTGCTGGGCAAGCAGGCGCTAGTTTGTCAGCGCAAGAGAAGTACAAATTTGATGCAGCCAACAAGTTGAAGGCTGAAGGGAATCAGCTTCACAGCTCTAAGCAGTACGGAGCAGCAATAGAAAAATACAAGCAGGCCAAGTCTAATCTGAGTGGTGAGGCAGCCGCTACTCAAGCAATGGGTCAGCAAGCATTTTTCTGAGGTCTGAGGCTGGCCTGGCTGACTTTTGCTGATGCTATATTGTGCATCCTGCAGGTCAGCCGTCTGAACAAGTCAAGGAGCTGCAAAAGGCTTGCATGCTGAACATTTGCAGTTGCCGTCTCAATCTGGGGCAATACAATCAATGTGCTCAAGAATGCACTGAGGTCTTGGCCGCAGACAGGAGCAATCGCAAGGCATTATATAGGCGAGGGCAAGCGTATACTGGCCTGGCTAGGTGTGTTTGTTTTCACAATCCCTGTTTGCTCTGTGTCAAGCACAATCATGTTCTCACATTAGAGCACTCTGATCTTGTACGCTTATACTGCCAGTTCTGCCAACTGTTGTCAGCTGCAAAAGACCTGGTTCCTGAACAAGCCTCTCTTGTAGGGCATTTATGACTGAGCCTGTCTAGCATGTTTTTGGATGAATGAATCAATTTTGTGATGCTTGCTATGCTACGCAAACCCTCAATGTGGCACCACAGGTACCATGAGGCAGTGTCAGATTTGACCAAGGCGCTAGACCGCTCACCAGCCAATGAGAAAGACGTGATTGCTGCCAAGCTCAAAGAAGCTCAAGAAGGTGCAGCAAGTCAGCCAGCAGCCACAACCCGTCTCCCTGCCGCAGGAACGTCAGAAGATCGTCCAGTGTCCCAAGTAGACACGCCCTCTGACCGCAGCACCAATGCAGTCAGTAGCAGCAACCAGGCATCAGCACCAGCACAGGTTGAGGAGGATGGTCATGTTTCTGAAGCTGACTCAGACAATGTTGAGGAGATACCAGCTCAAAGTCAGCCCCAGGTTGCTGTTCCACCATCACAGAACGGTGCACCCATGGGCATGCCTCCAGGAATGCCACCAGGCATGGATTCTGAGCAGATGCGCAACATGATGCAGAACCCACAGATAATGCGGCAGATGACAGACATGATGAGCAACATGGACCCTGCACAGATGCAGTCTATGGCCAGGATGGCTGGCGCTCCAGGTGTGATATGCTGCTTTTCACAGCTTTGCCAGCTCGTTCCATCATGGCTTAAGCTATCTCGCTTGGTGCTTCAATTGCTTGCGCTCATTGTTGCTTGGAGACTCTCCTGGCTCTGGATGCCTGAGGAAGTGCTGTACACCATGCTGCCTGCAATTGCTTTTTGGATCTACTGCTGTTATGAAGAAAATGCGCTGGGAATCTCAGAAGTTCGCAATGTATGACATCCTGATATGTAGCTGCATGTGACTTTGTGCATCAGCCATATGTATTTATAAGTTGGGCAGTTGATTGGTTGTGCATTGTGCAGAGGGCATGCAAATATCCCCTGAAATGATGAGGGCTGCTAGCTCCATGATGGCCAACATGTCACCAGAGATGATGCAAAGCATGATGTTGATGGCTGGCAATCGTGGAGCTGCATCCTTTAATACTCCTGCTGCTAATGCAGCCAGCACTTCAGGGCAGCAGCCAGCGCCCGGTAAGCTTAGCAACTCATTGCAGCCTGCAGCCCAAGCACCGCATTAGGATGGCGTGTCTTGGTCAAGCTCAAGTCATCAATGCGCTGTTGCTTGTGCACTTAGGTGCGCCTATTTGTTTGGTAGAAACACAAGAATTGCAAACCCCCTGTGAGCAGTGAGAGGATCTGATGTTGCTGTAACATGTAAACATTGGATCGCATAGTTGGCAGAGGCACAGACCATGCCCTGCAACTACACATACATGACTACATGTCAATACGTGCGCACACCACAGCAGCCATTGTTATGGGTCTCATGCTTGTGTGTCAACTTTCTGCAGGTCAGATGCCACAGATGACCCCAGAGCTAATGGACCACATGCAGAAGAGCCTCAGCGATCCTGCAACTGCTGATATGATCACTGCTTTCACTCAGAACATGACACCTGAGGATTTGGCAAGCCTGCTCAAGCAGAGTGGCGGCGTAGATGTAACACCTGAGCAGGTGTGCTATTGCAGCTCAACCTTTGCATGAAAGTGAGCATATCAGTGCTTTGCCGCTGTTTGCATGTGACAACAGTTTGTGACCGTAAGTACAGGCTTCACAGGCATCAATTGAGCTTTGTGAGGCATCACGAGTTTTGCCTACAATAGCATGTTTGTGTACATAGTGCAATCAAGCACTCATTGTATAACAGATTGCGCTTCACAGGAGTTGAAACTGATAATGCTGCACCAGAAACAGCGCAGCCTCAGGCCAGCAACATGTTTGCCATGTTAAGGGCTCTGATCAACTTGTGCTGCTTGTGTTGCAGGCAGCTCAATACCTTGGCTATGCCAAGAAGATCAGTCCACGCAGTATGCGATTGCTGTTTAAAGTTGCAGCCTACGGTGTGCCCATCTTCACCTTGGCAAAGCAGTCCAAGCAGTTTGTGAACCAGCATCCATTGGTGTTTTGGGCTATTGTGGTTTTGCTGATAGCAGTTGTCTTGCGACTCCTTGGCTGGGTCTAGAGTCTTTTAGGCTGTAGCTGCGCTGTCTGGGTAGGTGTGGGGCGTTAGTGTGCTGAGAAGCGCGTTTTGGTTTTCAGCGTATCCCTGAGCGTCATGCAATTGCAACCCGCAAGTTGCATGGTGTCGTCGGAGCTATACACTGTTTCACTTATCTGTGCAGACATACTTCTCGTGTGAGTGCTGCAGCCTTCTGTGCTGGAGATGCTATGCAAGTAATGTTTTGCTGTGTCTCAAGGCAGGAGCGAGCTGAAAGTATGACATGAACAGCTCATTTGCTGCAATTGTTTCAAATTGGTGGTGTGACTGATGCCTGCCAATGACTGAGCGGTGCGTCAGCGTTCCAGTGAGCTATTGTTCAAAGGTTTGCGCAATGCGCTATCAAATGATCATCTGCAGTCAGCTCAAGTGCCACGCATTACCGATACATCGTATGGTGTTTCGATTACAATGTGAGTGATCGCCTTACAGCAGCATGGAAATCCTGCCGTCGAGGGCATGCTGCTGCATCGTTGAACTAACAACGAAGATGCCTGCGTACATGTGACCAATCAATACCATGTATGTTCCTGGCCTGTCTCGAACTCGCTTTGTCACGCTTTTGACCTGTTGGTAATCTGTTGCAATTTGTTTACAGTACTTGCTGTACTGGCATAAGAACGGCAGCCATCCCACACTCAGCCAGCATCTTGTCTTACACAAATTCCGAAATGCATTTTGAAAAGCTCAAAAACAGTAGATGTAAGCGAAAAAAGTTCAAGCCTGCCCTTCATTTCATAAAACTCTAAAGCAAAAACACGTATGCCAAAATCATTTGCCAGAAAGCTGTTTGAGTAACGCACAAGGCAGAAAACCTCTGCAGGCCAGACAAGGATTGCTGAGCACAGGAAACAGCACCTTGCAGCCAGTTGCTGCTAGATCTGGCTTTTCTTGCCTCAGAAAAGGCTGGATGTTATACAGTTCAAGCAAAAACAAAGTTTTTCAGGTGCAAGCAACTGCTCAACACTCCAACCATGCGACAAGATTGTATTGCATGTATTGTAATGACAAACCTACTGCAACTGTCATTCAAGCACTGCAGCCCTCAATTATGATACTTCACCACACGTAGCAGTACATACTTGCTTTTGCTTGTTGCACTCAAGGAGGCTATGTCAGTAGAAAGACATGCTGACAACATCGTTTGTAAGCCTTGCGCCAAAAACACCTTGCCTTGAGACAGGGACTTGAGAAGCAGTACAATCTTGTTCTGACATTCTGAGACTCGCTCAAGCCAACTGTCTGCGCTTGCTGAGTACTGCTTTGAGGGCAGCAATGCCAGACTGCCTCTGCCACAGAGGATCTCACTATGGTGCCTATTGGCGAAGCCTTTTTCTTGCTTCTTTTCTTTTCTCAAGGAGGCACGCAGTGGTCATTACTGTCTATAGTTTGTCTGGGCGGCCTCGGATGCGCCTTGCCAGCTGCATGTCCTTTGCCCTACACACATACATTGCAGATCAGAGTCTGCTGCAGTCAACACTGTGCGAAAAATTGTGTGATACATCAGCAGCCTTGTCAGCTTACATGATCGTGACTCGCTTGGCATGGATTGCGCATAAGTTGCTGTCTTCAAACAAGCCGACCTGCAAGGCGCATCAGTGTCAACTTATATGCAGTGTCAGGACCAGTGTTTCTGAAAGCTGCACTTTGGAGGCAGCAGCGCCGCAAACACTCACCAGGTAGGCTTCCGCAGCCTCTTGCAAAGCCTCGACCGCGCTGACTTGCCACCGGAAGTCTGCCTTGAAGTCACTAGTGATCTCACGCACAACACGCTGGAAGGGTGCTCGTCGAAGCAGGAGCTCGGTGCTCCTCTGGTACTTACGTATCTCCCTGTACGTAGTTTGCGCTTAGCCATGCTCCGGCCGTGGCGCTGAATGCTCGTTTGTTGCGTCAAGCTGGCTCGTTTACCTCAGCACGTTGGCTCCTGGCACCTTTCTGAAGGGCTTCACGCCTGTGGCAGTAGGTGCAGTCTTTCTCACACTCTTCCTTGGTCTCGCGAGGTTTGTTGTGGCCATGTAGTTTCCTGTTGTTTTCCTTGCTGTTTGTTTGGTGCGAGCCATGCTTTTCACGTAGCTGCGCACAACCTGGTCTGACAGGAAGCGCTGAAGTTGGACACAACAGACTACAGGAAGCTTGACGTTGGCTACTCACTGATGTTGCAGTTCTGAGCCGCGGACTCGTCGAGGCAGGGGAACAGGACAGCACTACTCCTGGCACCGCTCTAACCATGCTGCGCAACATGCATGCATGCTGTGCTGGCGTTTCATGGGGTCGCTCAAAGCACACATCGACGCATGTCGCTCAATGCACTGCTTTGACCACGCATGGTCAAAATTTCACGCGCGATCTGTCAGAGATTGCTGGCATGCTGGGGCAACGGCGACTATGGTAGATTAGGTCACGGAGCTGAGTGCTGGGGAGAAACTATACCTCGCGTATGCAGCGCTTTATTGGACGTTAACGTTTTGCAAGCATCATGTGGGGGCGCGCACACTGTTGTCACAACAGGTAACAGAACATGTCATGTTGCGTCCCTCGATCTTAATTGCTGACTTATTTGATCTGTAGATTCAGGATTGGTGTTCAGCATGGGTCTCAATGAGGATGGGCAGCTAGGCCATTCACAACACTCCCGTTACGTTCCAGTAGGTATCTTTCAGCCTTTTCTGGTGATCATCAATGCTGCTCCACATCTTGATTCACCTGCAGCATTCAGATAAGCGCCACAGCAACTGCATCTGCTAATGCACTTTGATGCCATGCTGCCGTGCTTTGGCAATTTGATGCTGTGCAGCACATGACCTCCTGACCATGTATCAGCTGACAGAGGTGTACGCTAATCACGCAGGTCCCACAGGAAGCTTTGCTACCAGAAGCCGTGAGCCAAGTTGTCAGTGGCCACCACCACACTCTGTTCTTAACAACTTCTGGCGATGTCTGGGCTTGTGGACGAAATACACGAGGCCAGCTGGGCCTTGGTAGCAAGTCAGGCCCACGTATTGGCGTTCCTCAGCAAGTTGAGGCACTCAAAGGTTTGTTATGCTGGTCTGTATGTGCACCAATTTGACACTGCATGCCATGGGTCAGGATCATGACATGCAGTCTTCAGCAGCATGGCTTTGCACAGCGCTGCATGCAGATGCATGGGCATGTCTTGCTGTCTGCAAGCTACACGACCTGGCAGTCTGCCCTTGTTGAGTGTAATGTCTTGCTGTTTGCATATGTGGTGCTTACAAGTTTTGTCCTGTAGCATTTGTGAGTATCGTGTTAGGGAGCGGCAATCAGCCCTTGCTGTCTCGACAGCATCCAAACAGTGGTACAACAGTCTTGTGACACCTGATATCATGACCATGCAAATTGAAACAGCAAAGGGATGTCTGCAGGTTTGCTACTGCTTTACAGGTGCCAGTTTCATATGATGCATCAAGCTGACTGCGAATGCGGTCACTAGATCAAGAAGACACTGCAAGTCTGCCGCTGCTTTACACTTCAGCTGAAGCAGTGACAAGAATGCATATGTTGCAATCACTGTATACAAACAGTCATTTCTTTTTGTATTGACTGCTTTCGTCATCAAGAAACTTGTCCTGATAACAAAATGTCTTCCCTCAAAGGTACCACTGTAGTCAGACCGCAGTGGTTGGTTCCATTCACCTTATCTGCTCACCGAGGATGTCCGTATGTTGCAAGGAAACATTTCTGTACATACACTCACCAGGCCTCTACACCCCCCGCTTCCCCTGGGGGTGTAGCACTCAAAACCGTGCACGGCCAAGCGGTGCCACAATGTCAGTACATTACTAGTGTAGCCCGCACAAACTGCCCTGCAGCCCCCGTCAACCTGCACAGTGTGCACAACCCCCGGGTTTTCAGAGCCCCTGTAGACCCCTGATACTCATGCAAACTGGTTGCAACCTGTCTGCGGCTTCACAGGTCTCAAAATTGTCAAGCTAGCTGCTGGAGCAGAGCATTCACTGGCTGTCTCTGCATCTGGGGAGCTGTTCAGTTGGGGCAGCGGCAGCAATGGCCGCCTGGGCCATGCACAGAGCAGCAATCGGCTTTGGTTCTGGAACAAGGATCAGGCGACGCCTAAGCTGGTTCAGTCTATCACTGAGAAAGTGTGCGATGTCTCATGTGGTCATATGCACTCAGGTGAGCTGTCAGAGTTATGCCTTACAGGGAGACAAAATGATTGTTTGGTTTAGAAGGCTCAGGTGAGTTGATGTTGGGGGTTCAGGTGAATTAGTTGAGGGGCCTCAGGTGAAACAAAAGTCTGCTGTATTGGTTTCAGTGCATAGAGAGAGGCAAGTTTCTTCAAGACATTGGGCCTTGAATGCAGCTTCAGCAATAAGTGACAAGTCCCTGGAAAGTAGGCTCTTCAAAATTGATGCACGGCAGTTGCGTGACATGTAGTACAAGGAGAAGATCTGTACGGCTTTCACATGTCTGCCATCAATTGTGCTTGCCGCAAGTTCCAGACGAGGCAAGCAATTGCATCCAATGTTTGCCCTATGACAGTTCTTATCACAGCAACCTGCCCCACATTGTACATGATTCCGCTTGCTGTGCTGTCACACAACAGAAGTTGAAATGCAAAGCACGACCATGCCAGGTCTGCATCGATTTTGACGACGCACGCTACATACACAGCATCGTCTCATGTGCAGCTTTTGCAAACATCACATCCCATCTTTGTGATCAAAGATGAACATTCATGTTACAGCCGCTCCTGAAGACAGTAAAATGTGAGTGTTTAAGAACGGTGTTTCCCAAGGGTTTAACGCTTTGTGCAGGCTGCATTGATGCAAATGGGGCTGTGTACACATGGGGTTACGGATCCTTCTGGCAGCTTGGCACAGGCAGCACAGCAGATGTGGGATTGCCTCAACAGGTACAGTAACCTCTAAATATAAGGACACTCAATTTAAGGACAAAGCAGCTGGAAACAAGCACTGCATTCTGACTACAGTGGTATTTCTGAGCAAGGACAATTTGATATAAGGATGTTGTTATTTGTGACCAATGCAGTTATTACATACAGAGATTACTGTAGACCCACTTTGATGCCATCAAGCTAGAAGCTGTATAATTGACCATCCAAATTGCAAGTACGCTGTGTTTCTTGATGCATTTTGTATGTTGTCAGTCTTGCATGCTAGTGCTAAATGTGTCTACCTGGACCACAAAGCAATGTACAGAAGAACTGTCGGGTTGATGCTTGCCTGGCGCATGGTTGACAGCCATTCCTCAGCCTCTGCAGATTTGTTTTCATGTGGTCCACTGCAGCATCATTGATCAGAGACTATTCAGTTCTTGCTGCAAAAGGTTTACTTTTTGAATGTTTTTGAATCTCTTGTCACTAGGGATTTGTCAGGGATTTTTATAATATAAAATATTTCACAGGCCCCTTTTGATGACGGTTCAAGATAGCACGGAAGAGTTGTCACATCTTTGTATTTGTTTACCGTCTTTTGTTTGATGGAAGCAGGTAGCTCAGGTGCACGGTATTGCTGACCTGGCTGTGGGCGGGGCTCACACTCTGGCTTTGCGCTACACAGACAATGTGGTGGCATGGGGTGCCAACCAGAATGGTGTCCTGGGCTTGGGTGTTGGTGTGAGCCGGGATGCCAAGGAGCCAGTCAACATTCCTCAGCTCACTTGTGCTCAGGTACTTGGTTGCCTCCTCCAGTGTCATGTCGAGGCAGGAATCATTCAGGCCATTTGCTATCTTGATCAAGCACTGCAGGCACTGCTATTCCGCTTGCTGTTGCTAGGGCCTTGCATCACAACGTGCTGCCGCACTGAAGGCAAAGCCGTTTAGCAGCTGCTGCAAATTGTGTCCTATCCATGCTGCATCACTGCATTGCATCGATGTGCAAAAGCAGCTGTCTGAGCCCCTTGAGGGTTGCTGAGCCTGACAAAACCAAGAACACAGTGCTACAGGCATGTCAAGGGTCCTGTCTTGCACGCTGCCCACTCAACAAGCATCACGGAGCGCTGATGTGTTGCTCACTTGTTATTTGATTATTCACCACTATTGACAACGGGGGACACCGACATTATCTCATGCCACTTATCAGTCATTGCTGGGCAGGTGGCGACAGGCTGGAAGCATAGCGCAGCTATTACTCATGCGGGGCAGCTACTGTGTTGGGGCTGGGGTGGCTCTGTAGGCACTGCAACAACTTTTGAGACAGGGCGCTCCAGTGGCGGTCAGCTTGGCTTAGGCAATGAATTTGATTACTGGGCACCAACACAAGTCACCGATCTACAGCTTCCAGCTGAGACATTGCAAGAGGGAGCAAAGCTGGATGCTGTGTCAACAACTTGGAAAGCATTGCAGGTCTCTTGCGGCTTCAACCACACGGCTGCAGTTGTCGAGACTTCCTCAGCTTGAGCAATAGTGGCATAACCAGGCTTTGAGGTTTGTCAAAACGTGGTGCCATGAGGGCAGAATCCAGTAAGGCAGGCATCATCAAAGCTTCTAATGACTTGGACATGTCTGATTGAGAGAGAGAGAGAGAGAGAGAGAGATGACAATGTTCTGGTCAGCTCTTTGTCCTGTCAGCTCACTCTTTGATGCGACGACTCCCAGTCCACGTGAAAACTTGCAACATGCACAATACGCACTTTTAGTACCATCTACTCATGTGACATCACGCTCCAGCTGGTCGCCTCGGCACTCTTACAATCGATGCGCTGCAGTACTCGGACGCGGATCGAGCGCAATGCACTTTAAGCGCACTAGCTGATCTGTCATTGGGTTCACAGATGAAGACACTTGAGCTGATGTGCATCCGCTGAGCAGCCCGCAACCTATGATTGTTGGATTTGTGCTTGTGCTTCTCGGGATCGCAGCGGGCATTGCAACGTTCGCCTATGCTTGCAGGTAAGCGTTACCGTTCGCAGTTGTGTCGTATCGTTTGATGTGCAACTGACGCTAAGCGCCTGCTCAGTCACAGGATGAGGCACTATACGTCACGAAGCCAGCAAGCGCAGCTGCATACGGTGACACGACCAGGTGATTACAATGCTGCTCCTTCGCACACGTTGCAGTGACGCACGCTGGCACTGTCTTTCTTGTGTAATATACCCAAGTGCTGAGCCAAAAAGTTCGCTTTGCTGAAACAAAGTTTACAGACAGTTTTGTTGAACAAACAGCCAAAGGCGACAGTTGATGAAAAGTCTACCTTTGTATACTGTTTTCTTGTTGTAGTGAAACCCCGAGATAGTGACATATCAGTATATGTGGAACCAGGCACTGCATTGTGACTGCAGTGGTACTTCTGAGTAGTGAAAAGATGATTTAGTGACAAATTTCTTTGGTAACAATCACAATTTCTACAGCTTTTGTACTGTTGCAGGAAATCTGGAGATGCAACATCATGCCCCAAGCTTTGTAAAGCTTCGACCAGTCCGTACATTACAGCCTGCACCTGAAGATGAAGGCACTTTGCGAGACTGCCCAATCTGTTTTGAGGAAGTCAAGGAAAACAAGAGCTGGCTGCTGCTTCCTTGCAAACATGGCATTTGCACAAGCTGCTATCAGAAACTAGTGCAAGATCAGCATCATGTGACGACGTGCCCGCTTTGTCGAATGCCTCTTCTTGAACCTGTGCCTTTGCAGCCGCTTAACACAGACAGTGCAGGCGCGACACAGGACACCAGCAACCCTGTGGCAGTACATATTCCAGTTAGCTATATCGCTCAGTATGGACAGCTGCACAGCCCAACAGGCATGAGTCATGTACAGCACCAGCAACCCCCCACACTGGTCTCGCCTATCAGCGTGGTGTGACTTTCATCTATTTTGGCATTCTGGTCAAGTATTCTCCAATTTGCGCTGAGTGTCAGTCAAGCGTGATGTCAAACCTGCCCAATTACAGTATCTGGCACACGTGCAGTTATGTGCACAAGTATAATTGTTACAGGTGGGTTGTTTTTGAAAAGAAAATCGAGCCCTGTAGAATTAGAAAGTTTTCTTATAGGTGCTATATATGACATACTCCTTTTGGTACTTTCAGTTGACATATGTGATTTCACTGGCTGCAAATACAACTCAGAGTCACACTACCTTTACAGTCACATTAGGGTGTACACACGGGCAATAGCAACACGCAAAGTCTAATGAGAGATCAAACTGAATCGAATTGGGTTTTAGTTCGTTGGGCGTGCCTCTAAAAGTGAAAGGACATCATAACATCATGATTGCTGCAAAATGGGTTTCAACCAGATCAAGTTATGCAGCGTTTCCAACACCCGGTGACCGGCATAAGTTTTGTTGGAAGGACAACTGCCTTCCTGCATGGGAAATCGGGTCATACTGCCATAACATATGCATGCGCAGCAGCAAAGCTCACTCCAGATGTGCTTACTGTGGCAGATGCGCAACGCGCTTGCGCCTGAAGATCTTGTGCTGCCTTTGCAGCTTGCATGAGGCTATCCATCCAGCGTGGCATTTTGGCATTTTGTGGGAGTAGGGGTTCCATGTGGCAGCTTTAGTCAACGCCATTGGTGGTACTGGGCAAAGGTCGCTCAGGCAAATAAGGGCTCTTGCGAAAGGTCCCAAATTTTTGCAGTAGGCGTAACGGCTTTCCGTAGTTCAGGCTGCATCCAGCGACAGGCAGCCTGCTAGCAGCGCAAACGAGCAGACCGCTGCGTTGAAGCCATTGTGCGAAGTGGCGGGAGGAGCATCGCTTCTGTTGCCGGTTGAGCAGGGCGCTATTGGCACTACTGGGCCTTAGATCGCTAGCAGTCGCTTAGCTTTGTCTGGGTACGACAGCTCATCTGCTCAATGCACTCATCTCTAGCAAGTCGTTCTTAGGCGCAACGTCGTTGCTGTAGACCTGATCGCATCGTGCATGTCGCTACTTGGTCTGTCTCTATCTTCACTGTGCCAGAAAGTGATCCTCTGGCGGCACAGCGGCTCAATGCATTCGTCATCACGACTTGCTAAGCCATGCCGGGCCGTTGACACATCACTTTGCTGTTGAATAGGTAGCTTTCAAGCTCAACATCACCATGTCGAGTCCGGGAACGCCGTACTCGACCCCAGAGGAGCTTATCAGCGCCCTCTACAGCGGCTCCTCCACCCTCCCTGGTCCTTTCCAAGAGCTCAATGAGAGTTTTTTGCTGGGCAGTGCGTACCTGGTGTTCTTCATGCACTGCGGTTTCGCTATGGTACGTCTTAAGCAGCTGGCTGTACTGAATCTTGCCCTCCGACCCGATAGCCCCGGACTTTCGTGCCCAGCAGACTAACGTCTGATTGCCTGCAGCTTTCCGTCGGTTGTGTGAGGGCCAAGTTCGCCAAGCATATCGCCATCCTGATTCTAGTGGATGCAACAGCCAGTGCCCTTGGTTTTTATCTATTTGGATTTGCCTTTGCCTATGGAGATGAATCTAGTGCAGATGGCCTCAATCCAGCTGGGAATCCATTCATAGGCAAAATGTTCTTCGCTATGGACAAAATGGCGCCTACAGCTTACTACAACTGGGTCTTCCAGTGGACGGTGAGCTGCCTCGACATTTTGCTCACACAATGTCCATGTGCACTGCGCAGCACTTGTATCAGTCAGACATGCTACCCCTTGCCAGAAGCCATCCACAAAAGCAAATGCATATGTGCTTTGCATGACACCAGCGGTCAGCAAGCCTTTGCATTCATGCTCATCACACATGGGCTTGTTGAATCTTGCCACAGAGTGCTTGCATGCTCTCATGTGGCAACTGCAGTTCGCAACCATGCATCCTGCTTTGCTGACCCTTGCTGAGCGTTCTTGTGCTATCACTTGCCTGTGTACTTCTCAATCACTGCATGCACTTTTGTTTCTGGTGCTATTGCTGGTCGCTCATGTTGCCTGTGCACCCCGCAGGCACTGCGTGTATCATTGTGTCTGGTACCATTGCTGATTGTTGCCATGCCCTCGCATTGCCTATGCAGTCTGCAAGTGAGACATGTCTGGAGTCATCGCCAATCATTTACATGTTCTCATGTTTCGTATGCAGTTCGCAGCCACAGCGTGTACCATTGTGTCTGGTGCCATTGCTGAGCGTACCCGCTTTGAAGCCTACTTCCTGTACTCCATGTTCATGAGCATCTGGGTGTACCCAGTTGTCATCCACTCCATCTGGTCCTCATCTGGCTGGGCTTCAGCATTCAGGTCAGTGTTGGCAACTCATCTTGATATCCCACTGCGGCTGCCTTCATTTTGCGATGGTGCTTGTGTTAGGCAGTGTGGGAAGGCATGCAGTCTGCTAGCATCCATGCTGCCTCAATTCGCTTGCAATCAACAGGTCATGCAGTCATCCAAAGCGGGTTGGTGGCTTTGAGACTGTGGCTCACTTCCGTGATCAAGTGACAGTCGTCACGCAACATATGGCTGCCTTCTGTGACATCTGGGGGTCATACCTTGCAGCGGCAATACTGTTTTTTTGGCATGTAAAATCATCTCCTTCATGCTCATGGCCGAGTCCTCAGGTGTGACTAAATAGAGTCTCTTGCGCCTGACGCAGCTGCCAGGTGTTCAGTGCACCGCATTTCAAAAGCTCTGTTCCAAATGTGCGACGTGAATGCGATGAATGCTGCTGTTGTATTTGCACATGCCTATTGAGTCTATTGCAAACTGCAGGAAGGGCACTGACATCAAGGAGCTTGTTGGTGGTGGTTACCTGCTGTTTGGTTCTGGCGCTATTGACTTTGCTGGCTCAGGAGCAGTGCACATGACAGGAGGCTATGCTGCCTTTGCTGGTGCCTTTGTGCTTGGACCCCGTATTGGCCGCTTCCTGCCAGATGGCACGGTAAGACTTTGTACCTTGCAGGCCAGCAGACTTGTGCTTTTCTGAAGCTATGAAACTGAACTGAATATGGTTCTCACTATATACACTGCTCTTATCTGTTGTGATCACGGCTGCTGACAAGTCAGCAATGTGCAAACGCATGCTACATTTCATTGGCAGCAGCAACCTGCAGATGCATGCACTACATTAGCAGGTTAAGCACCTTGCAAAGCTTGATCCGCTGTTGACATTGTCATCTGTTGCATGCTGTTTGACAACATAGCAACTTTGTGTTCATTGCTTGCACCAAAACGTGCCACCGCCACACAACTGCCTCACCTTGGGTTTCCTCACCTGCTAGGTGCCATTCAGCTAAGTGCAATTGTGCCCTGCAGTCTGTGGATATGGCTGGTCACAACACCTCCCTCTTCGTGCTGGGCGTCATGATCCTATGGTTCGGCTGGTACGGTTTCAACCCTGGTAGTCAGCTTGCCATTGTGACCACCTCAGGCAGCACCTATTCCATCGCTTCAGCAGTTGCAAATGCAGCCACCACCACCTCCCTTGCACCTGCTGCTTCCGGCCTGACTGGATTGCTGGTACAAGCCCTTCTGCTGAAGCTCAAGACCGGCAAGCACCACTGGGACATTATGGCTATGGGTAACTCAACCCTAGCAGGGTTGGTGGCCATCACCGCTGGCTGCTCCACTGTGTACCCATGGGCCGCTATTGTCATTGGAATTGTGTCTGGCATCATCTACCCCTTGGCATCTCGCTTGATGGTTTTGATCAGGGTAGGTCCTCACCTTGTGTACACTTTGCATCTGCAGTTTTGAGGCAACTCCAGATGTGACACATGTTTGTGATGCAGTTCCCGTGCTTCGTTGGTGCAGGCTCAATCCTGCCTCGGTCATTTGACTCATGAGCACTCTCAAGGTTTCGTCCTGTCACTTGAGTGTTGTGTGTGCAATTGTTTGGCTTTCATTTGTACATGCTGGTCATGTGCCTGCCTAGCTGAGCTCAGCTGCTTAAGTCTGCTGCAGAGATCTGAACTCCTCCCTGCAACTCAAATTAGAGTCTTGAAGATTGCTTGTATGTGCTTTTTCAGCAACAGTGTCACTGTGTGTTGTTGCTGACCCATCAGCTGTTGCTGCAGATTGATGACCCTCTGGACGCCATCGCAGTGCATGCGTTCAATGGCACCTGGGGTGTGTGGGCTGTTGGTCTGTTTGCTGGCAAGAACCTGGTCAACACCTCATATGGCTTCAACCCCTACACCAACGGCGACAGAGCCTATGGATGCTTCATGGGCGGTGACGGCCGTCTATTGGCTGCACAGATTGTCTACTCCATCTGGCTAGGAGGTGAGGGATTGACCCTATTTTTCCAACCCTCCCTTGCTGTTGCTGACAACCCTGTAGTCTGTGTTGCATGGCAGCATGTATCAAGCTCTGAGCACCACCATGCAGCTGCTCTGCGCTCACATTGCAATGGCTGTACACCTTTCAAGACCTTGAAATTTGCAGACGCTGGCACTGGCAGTGACTGCTTCGACAACTAATCATGCCGCCTGATTTGCATGTTTTGGTCAAGATGGTGAGAGCGTGACCTCATATTGCATGCTGTGTAAGTGCTGCTCAACACATGTTTTTGACAGCCAGCCATGATCTGCCTGTTTTGCATGCTCTGTTCAGGCAACTCACTGTCTCTTGAATCTGCAGCGTGGGTGCTGCTCAACATGTTCTGCTTCTTCTTCGTCCTGAAGCTGTCTGGCTTCTTCCGTGTGAACGCTGCTGATGAGGCCGCTGGTTTGGATGCCAGCCACCACGGAGGCAGTGCCTACCCTGTTGATTTGGATGATGACTCCTCCCACAAGGGCAGCAACTACAACGGCACCCAGTACAACAAGGTAGGCCTGGCTGTGATGTTGGTGGTGTGTTTGTGTGATGCCGTACAGTTTACAGTTCTTTGTTGCAGCAGCAGAAGCAAGTTCAAGTTTGTTGCTGCAATGCCAGGCTGCTGTGCATGTACTATTGCTATCAATGTAGCAAGTTTCAATCAGTCTCGTCATGCATATGTGTTTGAACGAGACCTGTCGAGGTAACAACAGTAGGCTGCATCAGTCAGCAAATGCTCATCACTCTGCTCTTTTCCACATAAAGTAGCTTGCACTTGTTGAGCATTGCTAGCACCTCATCAGGCCTGTCAAATTGACCTCCACTGAGCGCTTCTGTGTTGTGCCTGCAGAATGAGCTGGATGGTCTGCGCAGCGAGATTGCTGCTCTGAGGCAGTCAATTGGCAAGAACAAGTCTGCTGACAACGTGTCCAATGGCACTCGTGCTGAGGCCATGCCAGGCGGCAACATGGTCTAGTTGCACCTCCTTGTCCCTTGTCCTTACAAGATGACCATATCTAGTTCTGGCCTGGATTCTGAGAGCAAGCTTCCTTTCAGGCACTGATCCTCTATCTTTGCAGTCGAGCTATGTCCACGCGCCATCCTCCATGCTATTGTCTGCTATATCTCCTACGTCCAAGCATCATCCTCCATCCTGTTGTCTGGTATGTCACTAGCAAGCGTGGGCCCTTGTGCCTTTCCTGTGCTGCTAGAAACGTATGAACTGCTGGTATCATGCTTCCTCGACTGGTTAGTCCAGCTGAATGCAATGGTCATATCTTGCATTCAACTGTCTGAAGTCAGCTCAGGTTCTGTGAGATCTTCTTTGTGCCAGCTCTGTTTGGCTCTATTTTTTGTAGCAGTGTCTGGCAGTCTTTGCCCCAAGGTTTTACGGCATCTAGTGTGTACAGCTTGTGTCTTGGTGCAGCCCCAATGTATGTGGTGCTAGTTTGAGCCAGGTGTGATATTAGCCATGGTGGCATTGGCAACTCGAGTTTTGAAGTATGTCAGGCAGCTTATATACTGCAACTGAAGGCCTGCACATATTGCCCGTCTTTTCAGCTCCTGTAAGTGGTGTATAAACAATGTAATATGATGCTGCTTGCAGTCTGGCCTTGTCACACACGTACACTGTTACCGCTGGGCATACTCCTGCATGTGAAACTCAGCATATCTCCTGGCGCGAGCAGCGCTTGATGTTGCTCGCCTTGTGTGCATGGGGACGCATATTTCTGACAGATCCATGATTCCACGGCAGTCACTGTCAAGCAAGCCCCTGCTTTGGTGGCAATGTGTCACATTTGAGTTGATCTTGAAAGCTGCAGGACTCAATGTTCTACCGACAGCCTGCTGCACGTGCAAAACGCCATAACCGTCATGTCAAAGAATACATTGTTGAGTACGGTAGATAACATATATATAATATAATAATATAACATGTATATTACATGTTATATTAACATGTACGTGAACTGCAGCAGAGCCAAGTTTGCACGTTATCACTTTGGGTTGAAGGCTGTGATAATTAGTTGCCAACAGCTCAGCAGGATCACCGCTACATTGCTGCTGTGGTAATGCTGAAAAGGAATGGTCTCATGACAAGCCGTTAGGTTCTCACGTTTTGACACAAAGCACACAGCCTCGGAGCCATTCACTGTTAGATCTCCTCGTCATCTGAATAATCAGAGCTGCTGAATTCCTCTTCAACAACCTCCAGTCCAGGATTCAGAACAAAGTCTGGTATGACCGGTCTCGGCCTGAGAGCAGGATCTGCTTCTGACACAGGTCTATCATTGGCCACAGGTTGTGTGGTGGCTGCTGGCTGATTTGCTGTGCGTGGCGCAGCAGTTGGCAGCTGTTGTGCAGTTTCAACAGCAAGTGCTTCCGCTGGAAAAGCAGCTGGTGGCAGGCCATTCAGGTCAGCTGCCAACAGCTCCTCTAGACCTGTGTCAGAAAAACAACAGTTGTGTGCCACCTGCCAAACATTCTTTGCCTCTGCATGAAATGATGGCAAGAGGTAACGATCATGGTGAACAACAGGCAACTCAGCCTGTTCAAAAGATGGCGTTCAAATGCAGTTTAGCTAAAGCCAAATTTGACCAAGCTTCCAATGAGCCTTGAAAACAGAGCTGAGCACATCAAGCAAAGCAGGTACAGCATTGCAAACAGTCACGGATCAAGCACATCTGCAAAACAAGCATAATGGCCACCGAGTAGACTGTACCAAATGACATGTGTGTTTCCTCACAGAAATTCTGCTTGAGTAGTTTCTGATCTATGTTTCTTGCATTAAGAGAATAGGAAAACAGGGCAGAAACACAAAGCGGCAAATGGCACTGGCTGACAACTCTACCTGGGATAGGCATGCCTGGTTTCCAACCCTTTGGCATGGGCGGTAGCTTCATGCCAGGAGGCAGCTGCACTGCAGCTGCTGCAGCAGGCTCCTGACTCAGCTCGACAGGAGGTGCTTGTGCTGCTGCTTGTGCATCTAATTTCCTCTGATTGCATTCAGCTGCAGAGCATGACACCAGTCTGAGAATGAGAAGGAAGTGTGGACACAGCAGCTCACAAGGACATGCTATTGCCAAAAGCCTCTTTAGCTGCAACTCTATGCTGTAGTTCTGACTTGGTTGCTTAGAGACAAAGAGAGCAGCAGCAGTAATCAATGACATGCTTGCAAAAGGCTGCTGGGTAGGGTTGCAAAATTGCTGTGCAACAGCCATTTTGCTGGCAGCAGCTGATCCCTTGACTTCTCAGGCTGACCTTGATATTGGTGCAGCTGCGATGCCCGCAGCTGCCATTCCTGCGGATTGGGAGGCCGGAAATTTTGAGGCAGGGGCTGCCCAGGCTGATGCCCCACAGGTGCAAAGCTTGTGTAGGCTATCTTATGTGCATAGTTCAAGATCAGGCGTGGGTCTGGATTTGCTGTTGCTGTCAGCAACTGTGAGTGCTGAGAGATGCTCGCCTGTAACTGCTCTATTGCCGTCTGAATTACAGCAAGATCAGTTTGCAAGGCCTTGTGACATAGCGTTGACCAGCTGCATGAATACCGAATTGTCAGGCAGGACCGACCTGCAGCTGAGACAGTTTCTGTTCTTCTGTCAGACCTCCTGCTTGCATACACGGCTTCTCCGCTGTCTCAGTGACGTGAGCTGCACGCTACAAGTCGCAGAGCAAACTGATTCCCGAACAAGATTTAGAGTGCAACGGCTTGCAGAGGTACATCGTTCCGTCGCTGTGCTTCGAGATCTGAGGCCGCGCAGATGACCTATAAGATCCGCCTGGCTGGCCGCAGTGCAAAGAAACATTTGCAAAGAAAGTCACACTGCTTTTCAAACTGAGGTCAGAGCAAAGCAGGCGTTATTTCTGAGCGTTTCATTTGCTTTCTCCTGGCATGTCTATTTTGCGACACTCCAGTCGGTGATTGACGTGAAGACGGTGCGGGAGAAAGCTCGATAAGGCAGCGCTGAAGCAGACTACAAAGGGCTGATCTAGTCAAATTGCAGCTGTTTGCCACAAAGTCGGCCACCACGGTAAGCATGCCTTGTGGAGCTTGCCAACCATTTCTTGCGACGACAGCTTCCCTCGCGGCAGATCTTAATGAGAATGACGTTCAAAAGTTTTTTGCAGACCTCCCTCTGGTAGTTCTAAGGCTGACATGCTTCTGACGGTCTGACGTTCATGCCTCAGACTCGCGGAAGTTCAGCTTCACCCTACGGGGGCTGCGACACTTATGATGGAGAGTGCTCATCGGGCCCTATGCGGCATCAAGACCTGGTCATGCTCATCTATGTATTTTCCATCTTTGGTCTCATCCTAGTTCTACTAGTCAGTAGCTTTTACGCTTGTCATCTTTATGCTCGGCGACTGGATAGACTCCACCCTCCGACTGGACCTGCTTCAGGGGTGAGCCATCCTCGTTTGCTGGCTGCTACGTTCTTGTGGCAAGTCCACTGACCTGATTTCACCGTGATCATGTCTCATGCTGTGACCTGCAGATTACTGAGAGGCAGCTTGTACCAATGAAACAAGCTTGCTTCATTGAACAGCCAGATGGGTATGGGGGCCCTTGCTCTCCTTTGTGCTGCCAGTCTGCATCTGTTTACTGCATGCTTCAACGCACAGAAACCAATGTTCAACTTTGCTGAAGCCAGTCTGAGGCGTTTTTGTTCATGCAGTAAATCTGATATAGCTTGGGTCATCAGCACGTCTGCTGATGACAAACCTCAGAATGGCACTGCACCTGGTGATGCAAAGAAGGGTGCAGCTTTTGCACGGCTCAGGAATGACTCATCAGCAGCATTACTACCAGCGGCGTCATTGCAGTCAGCAGATTCGCTTCAGTCAGCAGCGTCACTCCCATCTACATCAGCCCTTGAGAGCCCAACTAGGGCCCATCTGTTGCCAGGCTCTGCTGGCAGTCTTTCACCACTTCAGCGTGCAAGCTAGCCATAGTTCCAACTTTTTCAGCTTGTCATACACAGCCTATTGCAGTCCTGAAACCTGCTCCTCTGCCCAAAATGGTGCCTTACTTGGCTCTTCAGCTTTTGCAGACACAGCAAGAAATGCAAAGACAACTTTCCACTAGGCAACATCATGGGAGCCTCTGTGAGCAGGAGCATCCCAGGAAAGGCAGCAAGACAGCAAGCTTTGCAGCAATATATGCCCGCTACTTCCCCACTATTTCCAGGCAGCTCATGCAGCAATACATGAGTGCAAGCTTGGCATTGCAGCTTTCATGGCCATCGTGTGTTGGAGTTCAATCTCTTGTCCTGCTATGGTGCAGATCAGCTGTCATGGTCTTTGTGTGGTATGGATTTGCCGTCTGCTGTACAACAGATGCAGGGATGTTGTTACTTGATGTAGCATGTGGGCGTGGCCCATATTGTGAATGCCATTGTTGATGTCCCTTATATTGCCACATGTTGTTCGTGCCATATGACACCATGTTTGCTGCATTCTATGCAGTCTGTCCAAACGCCAGGGTGTTGCATGTGTGCAAATCAGCAGCACAACTTTGACACCTGTCTGAATTCTGCACAAGACTGCCATATTTGCACGAGAACGCTGAAGCACAATGGCATATTCCAAAGGTGATGATGTCATGCTGAGACACGTAAGTGGTCATGCATCCAGGCTTTGATACTTTGCAATGTGGAACTCAGTGGTACAATCCAGTCAGGTGTCAATGCTGAAATTTGAGCTTGGCTTGGTCTCAAGATAATTCAGCTTCTCCTTGATCACAATGGACCGCCATGCATGCATTGACTTCAAGGCGCATCCGAGCGGCATGCTGCCCTACAAAGTCTCTGTCAACATTGAACGAGTTTGGGTGCCCTGAACAGCTGATTTCCACCATCACTGCAAGGGTCAACGATCTGGTCAACACAGTTGCTGCAATTGGAATTCTGGATGTCCTTGTGTGCTACAGTCTCAAGTATTACACTGTGAGACTCCTCCGCACGCTTTTGAACAGTACGGGAAATCGCCTGATTGGCCAGCACCTACGTTTTTAGTTAAGTTTTTAGTTAAGTCGAGCCTTCGACAGATAGACAAGGGCAGGACCGAAGACCTTTTGACGTGACGCAAACCATGACAACTTTGTTACCAGGACTATGATCAGCTGGTAGGGGGTGTTTCGCAGAGTTTGATCGGAAGATCATGCTCGATTCATTTTTCAAACTGCCGCTGCAAGCAGGAACCGGAAGCGCTGGGCTGCTGTGGCTGCAGTTGCTGCTAGTGGTGCAGCTGCTGCATACTACGTCTATGACAGGTGCTGCAGTGAATGTATGTTGCTTTGTTGCTCTTAGTGTAGCTTCAGTTGATGTGATGTGACTGCCTGTCTGCAGGTGGGAGAAGCTCAAAGTCGCTCGCGCAGACTTGCAGGAGCTGTCAGACGGGTAAGGGTCTTGCAGGCAGCTCTTACACTATAGTTGTATGTGCAAACACCAGCACTATGTGCATGCAAGTGTGCGATCTCAATGATTTGGTATGTGCAGACATTTCACTCGCAACATGTCATGCAAGTCAAAATATGCAGCTGAGGTGTTGCTCTGCAGAGATGAAAAAAGATTGGCCAATACTGAATCGACAGAAATTACAGCACCAACACAGCAACCAACTGAACGTCTCCCAGCATCTGTTGCAACTATTCAGCAGGATGCTGATCGGCATTTGATCACACATTTTGAGAGTGTGCAAGCTATCTCAACCAGCACCACTACACCGAGTTTACTTCCAGTCCTGCTGCAAAGTCTCACAAGAACCACAGACTACAAGCCACTGCTTCAGTTGCTCAGGTTAGCCTTGCAGCGGCCGCCCTTTAAATGAAGCTGAATGTCTTGATGACAAAAGCATTGCAAATACGCAGTGCAAATGCAGGCAAGGTGGCCTTTCTGGCAGCCAAAAGATTGCAAGTTGGGAGGAGATAAAAGTGCTGACCTTCACTCGAGCTGTTGCTGCTTGCTGGATGGTTTCACTTCTCGATCTTATGAATAGAGTGCAGCTGAACATACTTGGTCGCCACCTGTACCTGCAGTCAAACATACTTGATGCCAGGTATGTCAGCAGCTCATGCATGCAGACACTCACTTTCAATCAAGCACACGCTTTGACAGCTGGCTCCATCCATAAGCTTTGCAAATGCTAATGCTTGTGGACCCGGAAGAATGTGCACCTACTGACAGTCAAAGCTGCCTACAAGCATACAAACAAGTCTGCCTCTGTAAAAGTGCCTGCCAGACTGCATAAGGCTCTTGCCATTTGCCGTTTTCAAGCTTGCTGAGCTTCTGATATGCAGCATCCTGATGTAGCATGCTCATTTGTACCTTGCTGAGCACCTGATTTTAGCATGCTGCACATGACAGGCATCCTCAGCACAGTGGTCTTGCCAACAAAGAGCAGCCAGTCCAAATGTCTCAGCGAGCACAAGAACTGTTTCTGGCTTATGCGCACTACTGCGGGGAGCGGGGGGTGGAGCCACTCATACCCATTGTCAAGCAGGCAGTCAGCAATACCGTCAGCGATACTGAGCTCACAGCAAAGCTGAATGCGGACCAGCTGCTACTACTGCTTTCAGACGCGCACACAAGTAAGCACTCTCCGCTTTGTATCACTCATTGACATTGCCAAACAATATCCTGCTGCATGTCCCCAAACTTCTTGTCGTTGAGTACACCCTGCTACTTCAAGTGCTCACTAAGAGCTTGGGCTTCAATTGAAGCAATCACGGCTCTCCCTAACGCAAAAGCTTTGACGCAAGCACCTGTGGCTATCACTGCATCTGAGCTGAAAGTCAGTGCCAATCTTTTTTGCTGCATTGCGGTGCAGAGGTTGCCCCTGAGCTGTCCAAGATTGGCTTTGAAGTTTTTCTACTGCCAAGCCCTGAGCACAGGCAAGTCTGGCACAGTGCTGCTCGTTTCCCTGACAATGGAGCGTTACAGCCAGACGCACCAGCTACCCTTGACGACGAGACCATTGATGGCCTCCTGACAGAAGTACGGCAGGTCATCAGCAGTGCCAAATTTGGCTCAGCACTCAAGGTGAGCAGCAGAAGAGTGTTTTCAACGCATAAAGTCTTTGCATGCTTGACTGTACAGGCTGTATCATGCAACAAGGAGCAATGCCATAACAGGCAACAGGAGCACTTGTGTACCAGCAAGATACATGACTGTCTCCTGCATGCTGGTGTGCTTTGAAGATGAGGTGCAATGTTCAGGACAGGTTCTGCTGGGTGAATGCCATGTTGCCCTGAACTGCACTGACCACATAACATTCAGAACTAGTTTGGCAAAGTACAGGCAAACTGGGCAGGGCCTCACTTTGCAGGGCGTTCTAGGACTCTGTTGATGCTTGCTGTTCTGACTGGACAACCTTGTGGTTTTGCAAGCAAGCCATGCAATGCATGCAGGCAGCAGTGCAGGAATCTGCAAGAATTGCCGCAGATGAGCTACATACAGAAATGAGAGGGGATGAAAGGCCTTTGGCAAAGCTGTGTCCAAGGGTAGCAGAGCTTGCCAGCAAATTGCTACAACGGGACGATAACAGACCTGTGTCACGTTTTGCTGGTCTGCCAGAAGTTCAGAGACTGAGCGCGAGTGTGTATTCAAGTGGCCCATTTTTGTGAGGATGTGTGTTGGCGTCGTCTGCGAAGCTGTGTTAGCTTTAGCTATATGTTCATGAGTGTGTGTCTCCAGCAGCTCATTGTAGATGACTTGTGAAAGTGAGCTGCAACAGTTGCTGCATGCGCACAAGGTGTAAGTGTGCAAGCTTGGTCTTTTTAAAATTCAAGGTTGGCCACGCTTCACTTGCCATTTTTCATTCCATCGACTCGGCTATGCATGTCAGAACTCGTTGATACAGATTGAATCAAGGGCCTGCCGCATGAACAGCCAATGCAGCTTGAGTTTGAGGCAATTTGGCTCATCAAAGCAGGCACAGCATGACATGCAGGTGATGACCAGCAAAAGTGTTGTTGGCGAAACTGTTGCCAAAGTCTGTTGCTATCCTCGTGTCGAAGTTGTTGGGCGCATTTTCTTTTGTGCACGCTTAAAGATCCATTGTGCAAGGCTGAGACTGGCGATTTGCATGCCTAGCAAGCATCGACCAAGTGCATGCGTCGTTCATCTGCACACCTTGAATGTCTTGCAAGACTTGTCAGTCTTCGCGAATCTATCTCTTATGTCGAGCTGCCGACTCAGCGTCAGCAACTGCAGCATACCAGAGAAGTCAAGCAGCAGGCCACTGAGGTAACTGAAGCAAGTGCTGATCAACAGTCTTCTGCGTGGCAACGTTTTCTTACAACAGGATACAGCAAGCATGCAGGTCCGTGCAGGCCAGGTGATTGACGTGAAGGGTAAGCTGATGCAGATACAGAAGTATCAGCATACCCAGGGTTCAGGACGCCAACTAGGCAATGTGCAGGTTGGTCAGCACAGCACCCTTCACAGTGAGTTCTGCCATGTCCCATACCATGTTAAGCATCTGACATGTGTTGGCTGTCTGCTGTGCAGCTTGAGCTGCGGGACCTCAAGGCTGGCGCAAAGCACCAGCAACGCTGCAGGTAAAGCGTTCACCGCTTAAATGATTATCTCCTATGGTAGTGTCCCATGGGACATGGCTTTTCTTGATAGATCATGCACAGCACTTACCAATGTCCCTCAAACCAGACACAAAGGGAGTTTGTGTGACCTATGCGCAGGTCGTATGACACATTAGAGGTCGTGCGACTGGATGACAGAAACTACAAATTTCTATATGCTGAAGGCAAGTGTGCCTTATGCATCACTTAGCAGCTGTATGGCCAGGCTTGCAACTGCACACAAGCTGTGATGCTTGTGTTGCGTCTAACATGTCTTTATTGATGCCGCCAAGCCGTATCGCTTGATGTGTTCCGTACTGACATGGCTTTTGTTGTGAACATGTTGCATCATACCATGTAACGGCATGCAGGCTCTCAGCTGCACTTCATGGACCCTGAGACATATGAGCAAGAATCTGTTGACCAGCAGTTGTTCGGTGGCCTTCATGACTACTTTGTTGAGGATATGCCAGCTACCCTGAGCTCTCATGAGGGTCAGGTTGTTGCAGGTAGGCCATGCCTTCTATATCTCGCAACGGCAACTTTGGATTGAGCATGGCTCTGTATTGCACACAACCTTAAGAGTCCGACAGATCTGCTGTATGTAATAGTACTGTCCTCAGCCTAGTGTCTTAGATCAAGAAAACTCAAGATGAGCTGATGTACTTGGCAGAGCACATGCACACATTGACATGCGGAACTCAATCACCACACTCTGCTGAAGTGCAGGCAGCCTGCCGCAACACGTCACACTAGACGTTGTCACTGACCCTGTGGCTAAAGGAGATGAGAAGTCACCCCAATACAAGCCAGCTGTAGTTGGAGCTGGGCGTCAAATCATGGTGCCTCCCTTCATATCAACAGGTACATGACAGTTCTGAAGCCTTTCATGTCCAAGCGGCCAAAAGTGGCCATAAATTGTAGACTGTGCTTGCAGGTGAGCGCATAGTAGTTGATACAAGAGATAATACATTTGTCAGACGAGCAAAGTAACAGAGTCTTTGGAGCAAATGACAAAGTCAGCACCCAACAGCAGTACAGCTGCCCCAACGGTAATTGAACTTATGATATGCTGGCATTGGCAAGAGTTGCTGCAAGAATAGGACCTGATCCAGTCTTCATAAGTGTACCCTTGTAAGTAACTTGCCGCTGTTCATTTGTTTTCAGATCAGGCTGCACACCCTCCCAAATCTTCTTCTTTTGCACCTGAAGTTTGCAGACTCAGACCTTTCAGCTGTAGTCAAGCTTCAGCTCAGCATATGCAGCAGTCAACATCAGCTTAGAACTCTGTGCCAAATGCACAGATGTGTGGCACAAGAACACATTCTGATTGTCACATAGCTGACCTTATTTGGGGTTTCAGGTTCTGGCTGAGTTGCTGTTTCATCATCACCATAAGCCACACGCTCTCCGCATATTGCTTCTTCAGGAGGCATCAAGGGTTCTACTATATCATGTGTATCATTTGATGCACAGAGAAGCATGCCGTTGGACTTGATGCCACGCATGTTGCGCGGTTTGAGGTTACATAGCACCATCACTGGGCGACCCTATAGCACAAGGCAGCAATTTAGTAAGTATCCTGTTCTGGATTTTCTCTAACCCAAACAGCATCTTGCTGCATGCTGACAAAGGACAGTGATGCAGATTGCCTGCGCTGTTGTTTGAGATAAGTTGCACAAGCAAAGACTGTCATTGCTGTTACCTGCATATCCTCTATTGGCACATACTTGACAAGTCCACTAATGATGGTTCTGGGCTCCTCTTCCCCAACGTCAACTTGCTCTACATACAGACTGCAGGCACCAAGATATTATCAAGTGAATGTTCTGTTGAGTTCTGCAGCTCTGCTATATGTTGGCCTTGCCTGTCAGCGTCTGGGTGGAGCTCTGCTGAGATCACCTTGCCAACTCGGATGTCTAGCTTCTGGGCCTCGAGCCAGTCACCAGCTACCGCCACAGCCTCTTGCAGGGCAAGGGGCATTCAAGCACAAGGACCACAGGCATACGCAACAGGCAGATGGCCACAACTGCCGTTTAAGAACATACCTGTGACCTCAGCCTCAGTTGCCTGTGTCGTCACGTTCCGATGCGGTAATTTTCGCGACAATTGCGTATTTGTTAGCTGGCTCGAGTGAGGGCTGAGCCTATGTCCAGCTTCAGCACCAGCGCGCACTTTGCGGATCGTATGCCTAGTCAAAAATTGAGTGCTCTTTTGACGCACAACCCACGACAAAGGCGCAGTTGAGCTGCGAAAAGACACGGCACGGTGCAGGCATCGCAGAGATGCGCTGCACACACTCATGGTGGGATTGCAGCGCCACAGGGCTTCAGTCAAACTTGCTTGACAACAGTCGCAACTGCAGGCGTCTCTGTGTGGCTTCGTAAATTAGTCATAAGTAGCAATCGCCTGGCTGCATGCAACCAAATTCAAGAGGACCAGCTGCAACTCCTGTATTGAGGCTGCTTTCCCCTGCGCATGTATGCAGATACAGTACTGAAAGCACAACAGCTCCTCAGGTCACCTGGCATATTACTTGTCGATGAGTGGAGGCACAATTGTTGCAACTCCTGGCCCAGATTGCGCAACACCTCCTGAAATCAACCTCACGATGCCGTTACAACTCAATGCCTCATCGCTATGCTTCGCTGCCTGTGTGCATGACAGGCGTGCTTTGTTGCAAGCATGCTTTATGCATAGATTCTATTATGGCTCTGAAAATAGCATAATTTGTGCGTGTTTGCCAAGCCAATCGCAAATTGCATATTTCTGTGACGTCAGCCTTTTGGCCGTGAGCGCCTACATGTACAGCTACTCATGGCAGCGAACTTGGGTGACTACGTATTGTAGTGCATGGGAGAAAGTGGTGTCAGGACCAGACAATAGCTTGTGAATGCCCCAAGCACTCCCGTACAGTCTATCTGGGTTCGCAGCGGCTTGATGCCCTCTTCTGCCATGACAATCGTTTGATTATGTTCTGAAGTGTGTCTTGGCCAGTGTCCTGACCTTTTGGCCAAAACCAGGTGACGCAATCCGTCCAACTGTTGTGAAAAATGGATTCATGCACACCTGCAACACACAAATGTTATTGAGAGAAGTAAACAGGCCATGCTGTGTTGAACATGTCCTGCTGAGCACGACCATGCCATAAGAAAGCCCCTCACCCGAACATATATGTCATATACATCTCTGAAGAAAAGCCGCATTGTCTCTTCATTTCTGCCATCATGCAGCAAGAGGAACTTGACATGAGCAGCAGTTGCGTATGCTGCTACCATCAGGTTATTGAATTTGTCCACGTTTCCCAGGTGCATGCTGGTTGTCGTCCATACTTGCTCATTGACAGCATCTAGTGCAGCATGCAGAACGAATTGATGCAAGTAAACGCCCTGTGTCTGTCAACAAGAACGAAAAAGTCATGTTGCAAGGTGCAAAAGCTCAAACTCCCAAGCAGACCAAGTCACTTGAATGGGTGATCGAAAACTGACTTCTCTACCTCTCGACCGTCGGGCTTCGGAGCAAGATCTGTCTCAAAAATTGGATGGTCGTCGTGTCCCACGATGACAAACGTGAGCACGCTGTTGCTCATAACAACGAGGCTGGGCACTTGTTTAGACTAACATAAACGTACATCAAGATCAAGCGTGCACAGCGTGGCTAGGGATACAGCACAGCGGAAGCACAGGTCAAATGGAAGAGAAGAAAGAGAGTTGAGCGTCATCTGCTCTCTCGCTATCAGCAAAGTAGCCTGCAGCAAAGTCGTAGTTTGCCTGCGAAAGAGGTAGTTGTAACGCCTGCATACTGGCTGCCATAGCAAACGCAGCATGCTTGCGCAATGTCAAAGTCATCGCCACAACTCGACTCGGCCGCAATTTATCCAAAGCTGGCGCGACTACAATTGAGAGCCTGCGCTGCATGTCAGCTCGCCGATTAGCGTCTGCGTTGCTGCTATTGAAGCAGTCGGCTCCTGTGTCTGCACAGCTACACTCAGTAGCTGACGGAAGCCAGATACCCTCCTGCGCGCGCTCGCTGCTACAATCATCGAACAGCTGGGCGCAGCTGATCTTCGACACCGGCTCAAGTCTTAGAAGGTGAGCCAGGCGTTATGCCGGATGGCTGATCACCAACTTGTCGCCACGCGAAGTCGACTGGCGTTGCTGCTGCTGAGAGAAGGCTCTGCACATGCAGCGCGCACAACGCGGCTCAAGTGCTGCTCGAACCTCAAGCGTCGGCAAACTCACAGGAAGCTCAGCAGTCCAGCCCTCGACTAGTGCCAGCCAGACCTGCACAGGCTATTGCAGGCCATTCCATTGTGCAATCAGACGAGCTTGACGAAGAATCATTATCACCAACCAACAAACGCCAGTACCGCCTGAAGCCTGCGTTGCTCAGCACACTCAGGCACCTGAGCAGAACAGGTACAGATCTGCTGTGTAAAGGCAAAAGCCTGCTTTCAAATCTGGTTTGAAGAGCCTTTCATGCTTAATGTATGTTTGCAGGCAGCTGCGCAGACCTGGTACAGCTCTTTGAGCAGGACATATGCCTTCGCCAGACATTCGCTTGCAATGTTGTCCTCACTCATCTGCCGCCCGAACTTGTACCAGAAATGTACTCCTTCTTTGTGGACAAGATGGGTATCAAGCCAAATCACAACACCGTTGCTCTGCGCATACGGGCCTTGGGACGCATTCAACGCTATGTTGAAGCTGAGCAACTTTTCTGGCAATGGCAGGTGAGCTTAACACATCAAGCATGCACGCATTTCAAGAGACTTTCAAATCTAAGGGGACATGCACTTCACACGTGGAAAACAAAAATGAGCTTGGAATGCTCGTCAGCTGCCAATGAACATTGCTGGAGTTATATAGCAGTATGTATACAAGCTCCGGCATTTGCAGCAGCTTTTGTAACTGAGTGAGCATGACTTGAACATGATATGCAATCAGTTGCATGGTGCCCAAAACTCCACCGACATGATGCAATATTTGGCACACACCCACAAGGCAACAAAGAATGGCATGCAGAGTACAGTACTGCTGCATCATGCAGAGTGCATTACTGCTGCAATGCATGTTCAAAATCTGGCAGTATGCCACCTTTAGACAGTGCAGCAAAACATGTTCACTGGTCATGCAGGATGATGGGAACCCCATTGAGCCTGTAATGATTGGGGCTATGTGTGGAGTGTATGGCCTAGCTGGCAGGCCTCAGGTGACACTCGCTCCATGCATGGCACGACACATGCTGGTCTGTCACACCTGCAAAGTTTGCCCGCAGCTGCACATTCGTTTCATTCCATCCACTGGCATGAATGGAATGTGTTGCAGCTGCATAGAGGCTGCAGTTGGCGCTTGGATGACATTGCACCTCTGTCAGAGGCATTGGGTGTGGTGCACGCTTGAGCCTATCTAGAATGCAAGCATGCTCCTACTGCAGATGTCTGTTGCATTTCCATCAGTGCCTGACTAAGACAAGCATTGACCAATAGTCACTTTTCAAGCTTTTGCCATTTACAGCCCATCTTGTCAAGCTTGTCAAGCGAACATATTTTTGTGCAAAGCCTGCATCTAATTTGCTGCATCTCAAGCACTGTCACATTCCAAGCAGCTGTCAAAGTTGAGCAGCAGACAAAAGCTGCAGCGTTTGCATATCAGATTGTGATCATGTTGATTGCCTGCAGGCAATAGAAGAGCTGCTAGAGAGGGCCAAAGCTGCAGGTCTGCTGCCCATTGTGTCAGCTTACATCAGCCTGATCATCATCATCAATGAATCATTGCCTGCAGGCAATAGAGGAACTGCTAGAGAGGGCGAAGGCAGCAGGATTGCCGCCCATCATGTCAGCCTACACCAGCCTGATCAAGGCGTGGGCCAAGCAAGGCAGCACAGTGGAGGTCAGGCGCAGCATGGCGCACATGGTGGAGGATGGAGTGCAGCCCAATGCCCTGCACTACTCTGCTGCCATTACTGCACACACTCGGTGTGGCCGTCCCCAAGAAGCTGAGGTCAGCTTTCAACAAGCAACAGACACTTCACTGTCATTCATCTGTTGGGCCCCCACAACAGAAAGATGTTAAAGGGGCCAGCCCAACAGTGTCAGTCCAATGCCCTGTACTACTCTGCTGCCGTTATGCACATACCCAGTGTGGCCGGCCCCAGGAAGCTGAGGTCGGCTCTGAGCATTGCATAGTACATAGCGCATAAGACGTAGTATGTAGTGCTTGGCACAGGCTGCATGGTACACAGTGCGTAGTGCATGGTGGTTTGGAATACAGCATGTACAGCTCTTCTCTGTATGGCCCCTCTCAAGAGGCTGAGATCAGTTCTGCACAAGCATTCACATAAATCAAGTCTGGTTTCAACAGCTGCAGAAACACAATCGCAATCACTTTCCTCTGCAGCTCTCGTGTTGGGGAAGGGTCACACTTTGCGTGTGTCCAGGGCATGGGCTTGATGGTCATTCAGCTCTTGTCATGCTGTGATTAGCGGCCAGGTTAAGAACGATCAGGTCAACAATGTTGAGCTAGCAACAGTGTCAGCATGCAGGGCTTGCGAGCAAGTCAGCATGTTGATGCCATTGGTAGCTCACTTGTTTCGTCTTGACTTGCCAGGAGCTGGCCACGCATAACAGCACATCAAAGTGTTCTGCCCACTGTCAAGAACTGCCTTTTCTTACAGGGGTACCTGTCATGATGCCTAATAGCATATACTTGTCTCTTCAGGACAAACCATACTCCATTATGTCATGACATTGCACCCAATGCTCTGTTGAGGAGCACCAAAGACTGTCTCATTGCAGTTGTGAATGGTGTTGTTCCCCCACTGCTGGGTCTCTGAAAGGACTTGAACTGTACATAGTAAGAGTGATGTGTCGTGCTCTTGCAGGTCCTGCTATCAGAGATGCGGCAAGCAGGGATCAGTCCAGATGCTGCGACGTATGGCCGCATGATTAGCGCTTTTGCTGACGCACGGCAGCCAAAGAAAGCTGCTGCTATCATGCAGCAGGTCATTGACGAGGGGGCTGTGGTGAGCTTGCTGCATTCCCACTGTACTCATGAGCCAGTCCATTCAAAGATAGTTGATTGCTCCAGTAAAAGCCTAGCTGGGCGTGTTTAACAAGTCGACGAATGCATGTCCACCATGGTTTCTTGATTAGCATTCAATGACAGGTCAGGTTTCAGCAGGCAAAGGTCTGGCGCTGCATTCCCACTATACTCACTTGCTTGTCCTCCAATGGTGTCTTGTTGCTTGAACAGCATTCAATGACAGGTCAGGATTCAGCAGGCAAAGGTTTGGCGCTGCATCCCACTACACTCACTTGCTTGACCACTGTCTGTGTCTTGTTGCTTGCACAGCATTGAAAGACAGGTCAGGATTCAGCAGGCAACGGGCTGATGCTGCAAGGCCACAGCAACCCGACCACTTTGCTTTGCTTGTCCACCATTTGTGCCATACTGCTTGGACAGCATGCAATGACTCGTTAGGATTCAGCAGCAACAAATTGATGCTACAAGGCCAGAGCATCCCAACCACTTTGCATCTGCATCCCCTGCTGTTGTGCGCATGGTGTCTAGCCTCTTGCATGTTACGCATCCTGTGTAATACAGCTCATGTCTTCTGAGCAATTGCTCAGTTAGATGACATACGTCCTGAACCTCTACTTGTGTTGCTCATGCGCGACGAACATGTCAGATGTGGATACCAACTGCATGTGCATGAAGCAATGCAACCACCCATGTCTTCTCACCCACTGCTCATGTTCATACTGTATGTTCTGACCCTTTGCTTTTGTTGCTCATGCGCAATCGACATGCCAGATGTGGACATCACTGGCATGTGCACGGAGCAATGCAACAGCCCATGTCTTCTGACTCACCGCTCATTCCCATGATACACATTGTGAAGCTCTGCTGTTGTTGATCATGTGCAGCCATCAGGCCACATGTGGACTTCCCTCGCATGTGCATGTAGCAATGCAACACCTCTTGACTTCTGAACAGTAGGACTAGTTTTGTGTGTGCATGGAATAACACAAGGTTTGTATCCTCCAACAGTGTCAGCTGCTTACTAGCAGCCCTCTAGCCGGATGTGGATGTCACTGGCATGTGCGTGGAGCAAAGCTGGGGATGCTGGCGAGGTGCAAGCGCCAAATGCATGGAGCAATGCAACAGCCCATAATTGATTACCCACATGCAGCCGTCAAGCCAGAAATGAATCTCCCCAACATGTGCATGGAGCAAGACCACAACTCATGTCTGCTGTACAAATCTTCTGTTGCTTCCGTGCGGCCATCAGGCCACATGTGGACTCACCTGCAATGCAACAGCTCATGTCTTCTGTTTAACCGCTCATCTCAATGATACATGTTCTAAACCTCTGCTGTTGTTGAGCATGTGCAGCTGTCAAGCCATATGTTGGCTTCACTGGCGTTTGCATGGAGCATTGCAACATCTTATGTCTTCTGATTAGCGGCTCAGTTGAATTATGTGTTGCTTGTGTGCAGCCGTCAGGCCACATGTGGACGTCACTAGCGTGTGCATGGAGTAAGATTGGGGATGCTGGCGAGGTGCGGGCTGTTATGGCTGACATGCGCAATGCAGGCCTTGTGCCAGACGCCTATCTGTGGAACTCCTTGATACATGCTCACGCCATGTCTTTTCAGCCTGGCAGGTCTGCTCCTGCTTGTCTTTCTGTCAGCCTGAGGCTGCAATAGATCATTGCAGTCAAGCCAGATGGCAAATGTTTACTTGTGCAACTCCGTAACACATGCTCATGCCATGTCATTCCAGCTTGGCAGGTGCGCTCCTGTTTGAGTTGGGGCTGAGTAACACCCTGCAAGGTTCTGTTCTTTGCTGAACGGGAGTCTTTCATCGGTATACAGCAAGATATCAGATCATTTGCAGACATGACACGCAACATACTGCACGCCAGAGGCGTGCCTGTGAAGCTCCTTGATACAGGCCTTTGCTATGCCCTGCCGATCTGGCAGATTTGGTCCTATCTGTCTTAAGCATCACTTGTCAGGCTGCTGATGTTCTGCCCTGAGACACTACCAGCTTTTGCATTCTAAGCTGTCAGCATACAGCTGCGCTTACAATCATGATATAATCATTATTTGCACTGCTAGCGGTTGAGCTACAGCTGTCCTGCTCCAGTTTGATTATTTTTGCCATTGCTAGCCGACAAGCTACTCTGTTCTGCTCAGATCTGGAATCACTTTCTGCGCCAACAGCTGTCAAGCTACTGCTATTGTAGTCAATGTTGACTTCATCGCTTGCACCATTTGCTGCTAGGCAATTGTAAGGAATGGCTGCAGTACAAGGAGCTTCTGAATGCAAACAAGATTGTACCTGGATGCAGACTGCTTGTCAGGGCAGCACCCAATACCCAGTACAGTAGTCTCTGAATATAAGGACACTCAACATAAGAACCTTCTTGATGTAAGGACAATGCAACTGGGAACCAAGCACTGCATTCTGACTACAGTGGTACTTCTGAGTAAGGACAATTTGATGTCAGGACATTTTCTTGGTAACCAATGCAGTCTTTACATCAAGAGATTATTGTACCCTGTACCCTGTACCCTGCACCCTGCACCTAGTATTCGGTGCCCTGTACCCTGCACTCTGTAGCGTCGGTGGAAGCTGAACTGTTCTGGCAAAGATACGCTTTGAGTTATTTTTTGGAAACCGAGGAAACGGCGGCGTGTCAGGTGGGTGCGGCGGCAACCGGAGTCTGTATCCTGTACCTTGTAAGCTCAGCTGCACAGCTTTGAGCCAGCCAACAAGGCTGATTACATGTGCAGGGCAACAGAGGCGTTACGTGAGATGGCAGACAGTGATGTTCAACCAGGAGTAGTGGCCTACACAAGCCTGCTCATGGCATATGGTGCAGCTGTAGGAATGAGTGCAGCCCATCAAGTACTGCAGGACATGCAGACTGCATTGTCAATGCAACGAGACTGATCAGTGTCCCTGCATCAAGAAGTTCACTGCATTTGCAGGGCAGCAGAGGCACTATGCAAGATGGCAGACAGTGGTGTTGAACCAGGAGTGGTGGCCCACACAACCCTGCTCAATGCCTACGGTGCAGCTGCTATGCAACATTGTGATGATATTGTGGTGATTGCTGTAGGGCAGCAGAGGCACTACGAGAGATGGCAGACAGTGGTGTTGAACCAGGAGTGGTGGCCTACACAACCCTGCTGAACGCCTACGGTGCAGCGGCAGACATGAGCGCTGCGTACCAGGTGCTGCAGGACATGCAGGCTGCCGGTCTTCAGCCCAACAGTGTGACCTACACCTCCCTCATGTGTTACCACAGCCAGCTGGGAGACGTCACCAAAGTGCAGGTACACAGATTTCTCGATACAGGTGCATTTTGTTGTGAGCGCATTGCATTCACAACAGGTGCAGAACAGGCGCAACATCCAGGCAGCATTCACTTTTGACTGCTGACGGGCTCTGACAGCCATCGTAAAAGCATCCTTGACTGTGTCATTCATCAACTGCTTGTCCTCTGCTGTAACAAAAGTGCAGGTGTTTTGACTGCTGTCAGCATTGCTCCTGGGCTCTGCCAGTGACTGCCAGTGGCCCCTACCCTGTTTCTGTCTTTTTGTTAGTGCTATCATGTCACCAGTACAGGCACTGCAGTCTCTGGACAACACAACGCTCAATATGAGGACATTGTTTTTGTGAGGTCAGTGCAATTTCTGCAACCCGATTGCTGCTTTCTGTGCAGGTGCTTCTTCGCTGTCCTGGGATCTTGTGTCCCCTATTATTTTGTGCAGCATGTGACATTATACACTCAGGCTTGACAACACAAATGCTGCCCAATGTGACACACATCGTCATTGTCACTATATGACACATGCAATCAGCCTTGTTGGCTGGCCGAACCACTTAAATATGCTCTTCTTTGTCTTCATAAAACTGCATGTAGGCTCCTTGCATGTAAACGTAGTGGATTGCTGGGCAGGCATTTCACAGTGAGATGACTGCCAAAGGAGTCCATCTAGATGTGGTCTCATTTGTGCACTATTGAGGCCACAGTGGAGTCTTGGGGCAGGGCAGGGCGCCCTGCAGCAGCCCTGGCTCAAGCTGACTAGCTCTTAAATACAAATGCCCTGATGTGCTGTGCAGGCGTTACATGATGAGATGACTGCTAAGGGAATCCCACTGGATGTGGTGTCTCACTTGTGCACAATAGAGGCCGCAATGGAATCCTGGGGCAGGGCAGGGCGTCCTGCCGCAGCCCTGGCTCAAGCTGACCAGCTCTTCTGCCAATCACCAGTTCTTGAGATGCAGCCAATCTTCAGATCCCAAGACGGCAGGTATTTGCCTCAAATCCGCAACTATTTCATGGCATTTTTCCTCTTTGTATACTTAACATGCTTGCGTTAGACGTGGTCAGTTCTTGCCAATCACCAGTTCTATAGATGCAACCAAAGTTCAGATCCCAAGATGGCAGGTATCTACTCCAACCCCCTTTGACCTGATCAACCTGTTCTCTTGCATTGCACCTTCAATAACAGTGGTTGCAATTGTGATTGCTATGCTGCAGGCCATGGAAAAGGACCTTCATAGACCTGCATGGCTATGGTCACTGGAGCTCTCAACTGGCACTGCTGTCTGGTCTCAGAAGCCTGTACCACGATTTCCTGACGCCAGGCTGGGTTTGGCCTGCATCAGACTTGGTGGTAAGCACAACATCCTGCACTGTTCTTCAGTTTAGCACACAACAATTTTGCTTTGCTCAGCACAGCCAGGCGGCTCACCAACTGACCGTATTGTCAGGTATTACTGTATATGCATTGACTATGGCATGGGCCAGGCTGGGTTTGGCCTGCATCAGACTTGGTGGTAAGCACAACATCCTGCACTGTTCTTCAGTTTAGCACACAACAATTTTGCTTTGCTCAGCACAGCCAGGCGGCTCACCAACTGACTGTACTGTCAGGTATCACTGTACATGCATTGACTATGGCATGGGCCAGGCTGGCTTTGGCCTGCATCAGACTTGCTGGTGGGCCCAATGTGTTCAACTTTGTAGACGTGAGTTTTGCTTTGCTCAGCATCTTCTGCAGAAACATCTTCTGCTATGCTCAGCATGCTCTGCAGACATGACTTCTGGATTGCTCAGCAAGTTTCACAGACACGGCTTGTACTGTGCCCACCAAGTCCTGCAGACATGACTCCTGCTCTGCTCAGCAACACCTGCATTGCACGACTTGCGCTTTGCTCAGCAGGTCTTGCAGGCGCAATTTCTGCTTTGCTGATTGAGCCAAAGTAGGCATTGCCCAGCTTTTCTCACACACAGTGATTTGACCCTCAAAATGTTTTTGAGTTGGGTTGGAGCTTGTCTTTTCCAAGTCATACAGTACCATCAGCATATGCATGTGCCCTTGAGGCATATTTTTCTGCTATGTGATAGCCCATGAGTGGTGCATCCAGGTGCAATATTGCGGCATATCGCTGATCGCCAAGTCTCTGATGCTGTAGTTGCCTGAGTTCACAGCATTTGCATGGAAACTCATGCAGCAAAAATGCACAAGATTTAATATCTGCAGTTGCTCAGCATCAGCATGCATATATAGAAAGAGGGCTTGAAGATTGTCAGCGGCTGCCTGTGCTGTGTTGATGCTGTGGTTGACCCATGCCATGACAAGACACGACTAAGAGGCCAGACAAACTTCACACCTGTGCTAGCATGTGTGAAACGCCATAGCACAACTCACCACGCAGATTGTGGCTTAGTACCATTCAGTCAGTGTACCATATTTGAGACTTAAAGGTCACTTGGGCATGAGGATATTGATAACACCATTCACACCCAGACTGTGGCTTGTGTTTGACAGGTAGTGACTGGGAAGGGCTCCAACAGTGCCCTACGGTTCCAAGGGCCTGTTCGAGATGTTGTCCTTCAGTTTCTACAAAAGCTTGCCCCTGTCAAGCTGGGCAAACAGAATGATGGCTTGGTTGCCGTCAAGCGGAATGACATGCTGAAGATGTTTGTCACGCTGAAAAGGCAGCAGTCTCATTTTGATGCTGCCAGCTTCAGGGACTGCTTTGTTCTCAGAAGTGAAAAGTCTCGCAGGGTCTAAGATTCAGATTGCGCTACATGATTGTCACTGAATGGCTGTGTACGTGACGAAATTAAGTGTCCTTGGCAAGATGTGTTGCAGCCAAAAAGATACAGCTAGTGGGAATGTGGACCAGTGATAGCAGTGTGAGCAGCTTTGACATATGCCAAAAGATGTATGCTTTGCTACGTGTTTTCACAGGCTGCTGTCGGCTGTATCAAACAGAGTTGGTCTCTTTTTGCCGGCCTGTGATGTGCAACAAGCCTGAATCCACATCAAGGACTCTCGATATTGCCCAAGCAAGCACCAATTACCATCTCACAAAAACAACGTGCCATGGCCATGTACTGACCGATGAGCTGCGATCGGTGGCGCCAGGCTATTTCCCACCATCAGGTCGCACGTCGAGCCACTTCATCCGGTGGATGCAGGCCGCTTTACGACGAGGCACATCTGTGCGCTCTCCAAAAATAGCTTCCAAGGAAGCTAATGACCGGCAATTCAGGGTCAGGATCATGCTTATGGGCGGGAAACAACCCTGGCTATCAGAGTTAGGGCTAAGTCCGAGTCTTCTGCAGCGCAGATGCAAATGGGTTTGGCAGCTCGTATCGACGCTTTGCGCTGCCCAAAAGCGCCAGGATTGCAGCGTCAAGGCGCAGCCTGCTTGTGCAAATCTGCCTTTTCCGTAGCGCCCGACCATGCAGCCGTTGCCTACGACTGATCACTCGGACATCTCCATGCTGTGCCCTGATGCAGGGATGACAGTAGCCATGTGGCGTTGCTCCATAGTCTCCAGAGGTCAGATCCGGCGGAATACAACTACTGCAAGCGCCTCCTCGTGACTTTCCTTGGCCGTGTAGCAGGTAAGTCAATACACCCAGTGGCCTTCAGTTCCTGTAGGCCTGGAATGCACACCTTGACTTGCATGCACACAACGTTGGTGGAGAGTTGAGGCATCCAATTTTATATCAAAAGACAACTCTTACAGGCAGGGATGCTACTGGTCAGTGTCTTGCTGCACCTCCTGTTTTCAAGGGTGAAAGTGCACTGTTCATTAGCCCACATGAAGCTGCCTAGTTCTGGTGGCAACACAAGAGCAGACCATACAGCAAGTGTTCAGGCTGGCTACTGTAAGGGGGAGCACTGCTGCCAAGGTGTATTCCGAGCCCTTGCGCAGTGTTTGTGAATCTGCTGCATGACTGCTCAGGTAGTGCAGGCTTGTCACTGCTTTAAATACACCAAGCTAATCTCATCCGCCTTCAGCAGACCAGCACTCTTCAACGCCGGGTCAAGATACAAGAAACAGGCACCTCAAGAGCTGCAAGTAATTGCAACGGGCAGCAGTCTGGGCTCTGTCCAGTGAGCTTGCATGCCAGATCAGTCCAGATTTGTACACGAGACTGACCATGACTGCCAGTCAATCTGCCAGATCACATGCAGAAGTTATGGTGTGTGTACACACCTCCTTGTTGGAAGAACACTGAAGCTCTGCTTGTGCAGGCATCTCACCTCTTGTCAGTGAAGTTCTGGGATCCTACGTATAGACCACCAATTGAGCGAGCACCTCACCGCGCAACATTTGCTTAGGCGCTGTGAGGACAGTGGTGCCTAGTCCAGGCTGTCCATTAGGACTAGCGCATGATGATCGCAAAGTTATCCAGTGACCATTGTGCCCAGCGCGCACTTGCCAGGATGTGGGCCTCCTTGTGATGTGCTGCCAAAGAAATGCTCCATGCAGCGCAACAGCCTGTGACGCATGCAACCGCTGCACAAGTCATGATGTCTATCTTTGTTATCTCAGAACTGGCACCAGCTCACACGAAGCAGCCCAAAATGTTGTGCAGAACCTGTACACTTTGGCCTTACTCTGCCATGCTTCATGCATAGTTTGCACTGATGACTGTACAAGCCTGTTGCATTCTGTACATTCACTGCATTCCAGGATTTGTTCCGAGGTAGCTTCTGAGACAGTTGAGTCTGACTAAAGAGGCGATTCCACAGACAGCCTGTTATTTGGTGCGAGGGCCTCTTTGCTGACAGCATCGTACAAGTGTTATTCAGTGCTCATTTTTCCCAGACTTTCTGCACGAGCAAATGCTGTGGCACACACAGCATCACTTATACTGTACGCTAGTTGTACTGTGCTCTGTTGCCCCAACCATGTGGCTTCATCAAGACAAGTAGGCCGATCACACTCTTTAGCACACTTGGACCGGGATACGCGAGTGATGAGTGTGCGTCTCCTAGGCTACAACTGCCACCACTTTCGATTAGCTTGCTGTTCCTTCAGTTGCCGGGCTATTGATGCAAAATCAGCTGCACCATCACTGAGATCATCTGTCTTGTCCTGCAAGTTGCGCAACTTTGCACCTCTGTCTTCTAATGCTACTACATTATCAGCCATGGTGGATCTGACATCTCTTTCCCTGCAACGGAATGCACATCTAATCATCAGCATCAGCTGAGATGCCACCTGTGTCTCAGATTCTCTCATGTAATCAAGGAATGTCAAAGCAATGCACACTTATGCCTGTAGTCAGGCCTGTCTTCAATGCATTCTGTCGATATACCAGCAGCTCTCGCTAGCAGCATATCCAGCTCACAGACAACATGACCGAAACAACGGCAAAATTTTAACAAAGCAATCTTTCTGCACAACACACTGATCCGCAAAGCTCCCACAACTGATTTGCAACTGGCAATTGGCCATCTACTGGACTCAATGCACAACACGTGTCAGTGCAGCCACATGCAGCTGTGTTAGTCGAGGTCTGACTATACAGTAAATTCTCTTTGTAAGAACACTCGATGTAAGGACATCTTGATGTCAGGACAATGCAAGTGGGAGCTGATTGTTGCAGTCTGAATGCACTGGTCCCTCTGAGTAAGGACAACTCGATGTAAGGTAAATCTTCCTGGTAATCAAAGCAGTCGTTACAGAGAGAAGTCACTGTACCTAGTACTGCTTCGGCCATATGCAGATCTGATCTCTGCTGCTGAGCGCACTCCGCCCTTGCCACGCACTTCAGGCTGCCTGGCACCATGTAATAGCTCTTCACGACTGTTGTTGAAGGTGTGCGGCGTGCTGTCAGTAGTATTTGCTGCTGCACCTTGAGCTCCAAACATGGACCCTACTGCACCTGACAAAAAGCAACACACTGAAATGCAGCAACCTTCTGCCAGTCTGGCAGTGTCAAAATGATTTGCAGTCATGCTATGAAGAGCGGCTGCTGCTGAAGGTGTGCTGTCGTCTTATGTCAGATCAATACAGTGTCTTCAGAATCAGATGCAGTCACTCTTTGTCGCTGCTGCTGAGGGTGGACCGCCCACTGTCAAGGGCAGTTGCTGAAAATGCACCTGGAGCTCCAAACATCCATCCTACTGCACCTGCCAACAATAGGCAATTCAAAGTGCAATGTGCTTGTGCCAGGTTATTGCATCTGCTGAAGGTGTGCATGCCACTCTCAGCAGTGTTTGCTGCTGCACCTGGAGCAATAAACTTGGACTCTACTGCACCTGACAAAAAAACAACCGTCTGAAATGCAGCAACCTTGTGCCAGAGTGCCAATATCAAAATGATTTGCAGCATGCTATGAGACAGGGCTGCTGCTGAAGGTTTGCTGTCCACTGTCAGCAGTAAACACCTGACAAGGAAGAAAATGCATTCTGGGGGCTGCTGCTATTCTGCTGCCGCTGCTCCCAGCCCTGCTTGATGGGGCTGCCGCTAGGGCGGTTCTGAAAGCTCGGGTCCCCTTCTTCTTCATCACTAATGTCAGCTACCTCACCAGAGCTTTCGGCCTGAGGGGCGCTCTTGGCAAAGAGCTGATGCAGGGTTGAGGGTGCGGGGCGGGCAAGGGGGGTAGCCCCATGGCCAAAAGGCATGCGCTTGCCCAGAGCCATCTTGCTGATGCCTGCCCCTCCTTCTTCTACAGCCTATAAGAGCATCAGTTAGACATGAGCATCGTCATCATCATCATCATCATCAGTAGCCAGCTTCATCCAAGTTGGAGAGTGTTGGGGGGGAGGGGGGGGGTGGGGGGGGGGGTTGGGGGGGTGGGGGGGGGGGGGGGGGGTTGAGGGGGTTGGGCCCATGGCCAAAAGACATGTGCTTGCTCAACGCCAGCTTGCTGCTGCCTGCCCCTCCTTCTTCCACAGCCTGCAAAAGCATTACTTAGAAACAACCACATCATGATTAGCATCATCATCAGTTGTAGCCAGCTTTATCCAAAAAGAAATGTGGGGGCCAGGGGAGGGGGCGGCCCATATCCAAAGGGCATATGCTTACCTGGAGCCAGCTTGCTGATGCCTGCCCCTCCTTCTTCGACTGCCTGTTGAACAACAAGCACAGCAAGTGCCCCTTTATCAAAAAGACAAATGCCAAGCTGCATGTTTTGAGGATTGCCTGATCTGGATGCTGCTCCTTGCTGGACAGCAGCACATTGCCATTTCAGTGCGACAACATGCGTTCAACTCCCGCAAAGGGACAACAACTTGGGGATTTCAATGTGCTCAAAGAAGAGTATAGGTTGTTTTCCTTGAAAAATATGTAATCGACGCAGGACTTGTCAGGATGCAACTGAGACATGTCAAGCAGCAACCAAGGCTGTCAAGCTATTTGCAGGCCAGTGTGCAAGCAGGGGCTTGTAAACAAAAGGCCGTGTTCACAAACACCAAAGACTGTTGATTCTAATTACAAATAGTGTCCTGTGGCTCCCCTGTTGGGTCTCTTAAAGGACATTGAACGTCGATAGTAAAAATAGTACACAGATGCAGGCAGGGCTTTGACAACAAAAGGCTGTGTGATGCAGGCAGGTGTACCTTGCTGGCAACATCTTTGACTTGATGGAAGAAGGCACCAAAACCAGCAGCTCGGCCTGCTGGCTGTGCCTTAGGGGCATGAATTGCAGGGTCTGCAGTACCCAGCTCTGCATCACACAGAGGGCATCTTTGATTGATTGATTGATTTGACACCTGTGCCCGTGCAAATGCGAGGTGGGTAACAAGCATGTCTCACCCTTTTCCTGTAGGCCATACAGCAGGCTCATTTCATCACTCGAAGGTGTGCAGGCAATGGGGCCAGCAACGCCACTGCAGATCACCCTGGGACGAAACTGTACCTACTTAAACCAACGTAGGACCCAGGGCGTCTTTAGGACACATCCATCATCAAACTTGCATCAATCAGGACCATGCATGCAGTGTGCGGGACCTCAAAGTACTGTTGAAAGCTTGATGCTGCAGCTAGTGTTTTGATCGAGCAGCGGTGAGATTACTGTTTGCCTCTGGGTGCAGCTTGTAAAAAGGCTGGCGATATCTGCAAGCATCTTGCAAGGTCCAGATCTGCCTGACGCAGGCATGATTGGCCCTGCACATTGCGATCTTATTCAGAAAACCAGTCTTGCGCCCTTGCTCAATGTGTTCAAGCCTAAACCTTCACAAACTCCTTTGCCTTACTGTGTGAAAAAGGCAGCCCTCCCTCCTGTTGCATTGCTAGCAAGCAACGTGCTTGCCTACATCTGCTTCTGTCACGACAAGCATACATGGTCAAGGCTCAAGCTTTCACAGTAACAGACTATCAAAATCTTATATACTTGCATACAGTCTAAGATTTTGTTTGTGAACAGCTTACATATTTTCCAACAGGTTTACATGTCTCTGCATGTCTCAGTTCCAGAGCACTACGCTCGGTCGCCCCCCTCGCTCCATTTGGGGACAAGCGAGCTAATCAATGTTTTCAGATGTGTAAAAGTAGGACTGTGTACATATAAGCACCTTAGCAGCATCCAACCTGTAGTTTCTGATTGCGCTGACTCATTTGGCAATATCCCATTCCAGGGCTCCCGCCTCTCCTGTAGGTCTGCAATGGCCCTTGCAGCTGCCAGGGAAGCTTCTGACAGATCATGGTCATACAGCCCTTGCAAGGGGGGTGGGGGCTGTAGCCCCTTCAGCACCCCAAGAGTCACAACCTGCAGCAATGCAACAGATCGTACTACGGCCTCCATTACTGCGCAAGCCCATGAAGGCTGTGAATGTGAGCCTGCATGATGCCATCACCCTACACACCTGTCCTGCTGTCATGTGACTGTTTATTACAGGAAAACCAAGAAGAGACGGGGCGATTTATACTGGAAATCTCCTACTGGGGCTCTCCTATACAAGCCTTAAGTTTGCATACTTGTTGTTGCGCACAAACATTGCACGTGAATGAGCCCGCCAGCTGCAGTCATGAAACATGAGAAGGTGAATGATTCATGCGTATCAGCGTTATATGAGTGGAGTGGCTAACTGGCAATCTTGCATCAAATCATCACCAATGTATGCAATGCAGACCAGTGTGAGTTGTCTAGCTATCCAGCGACATCAGCATGTCCATGACAGCATCAAAAGGAGGCAATCACAGCATTGCAGGGCTCAACAAGGGCAAAACGGCCATCAGGTGCGATGGCAAACATACGATGCAGCGATGCAAGCAACTTTAGAGATTGCACAAGTCAGAGCAGAGCATGACAGAAGGAAGGCGCACCTACCGGCCCAGTAATGTGCCTCATGAAAAGGTCCAACAAGGGCGAGGTGGCCGTCAAGTGCAAGGGCGCGCATATGCTGCAGGGATGCATGCAAGTATGGGTTTGGCCAAAGGTAGGGCACAAAACAAGTCAGGGCAAGAGCTGAGTGACAGCACCTCATTGCAGGGCCCAACAAGGGCAAGGCGGCCATCAGGTGCAAGGGCGCACATACGGTGCAGGTTGTTCAGCAGGCTAGGTTCTGGCTGCCAGGACCAGGGGAACCCTAGGCAGCTGCTGAGGCTGAAAACTTTCACAGGCTCTAGCCCAGGAAGCGTCCACACCTGTGCCCATTACACCTAAATTACTTCGCATGCAAGGTAGACAACACCAACAGGTAAACACTGCATATTGTTCAGCAGGCTACATTTGGATTGCCAGGACCAGGGGAAGCCTAGGCAGCTGCTCAGGCTGAACACCTTCACAGGCTCTAGCCCAGGCAGTGTCCACACCTGCACACATCACACCCCGTGTCACACTTTGCTTGCAACCGTGTGTTTGCAACCCTTGCTTGATTCTGATGCCTGTGCCAGTGGAATCTTAAAATGGCAGGGTGTATGACAGGTGCAGTGGTTGACTTGCACACCTTTTACCAAGGTAAGTTTGACCCTGAGGCTGTAGTGATGGGAATATTTGGTAGCAGGGTGTGAGTCATCTGCTGCACAATGACAGCCCGTGCGCTGACAAATGCGCCAAGATCATGACAACAGCAGCGGCAACACAAACAGCAACAGCCACAGCAACAGCCACAGCAACAGCCACAGCAACAGCCACAGAGACAGCGACAGAAGCAGCAGCAGCAGCAACAGCACCAGCACCATCTTTTGCAAAAGAAGCAGCAGCGGCAGCAGCAGCTTACCCCAACATCCCCAGCACGCTTGATGTCCAACAGGCCTGGCCCGTGCTGGCCGTTGAAGGCAGCAGCAAAACCTATGGGCTCATGCAGAGGCTGCTTCTTCACAGAGGACCTGCATTTCACAGATTCCTTGAAGATCTTGCACCATCTATGATGCGCTGATGTCATTGTCACGCAGCTATGCTGTGCCAGATGCTGTTATAGACAGGAGTGGTCAGCCACATGCTTCTGCTTGCTTTGGCAGCCTGCGCAGCAGGTTGTAGATATTTGCAACAGCACAGCAGCACGACGGAGACCATGGACTTGCAGTCTTTGCAAGACATGGTAGGGGTTGAGACAAATGCACAATGCCAAGGCATACTCCTAAAGGATTGAAGTGTAAGTTGACTACCTGTCTCCGGTGCGGATGCCCTCAGCAGGGTACAATCGGATGGAGTCCTCACAGCAAAGCACCACATGAGCCACTTCTCCCTGCTTCTCTGTCTGCTCCTGTTCTTCAGGCTCAACTGCGTACCGCCGTACGGTCGGCGAGGGGCCTAAGGGGGGATCCTGGGAATGGGCCTCTGGGGGTGGGGCGGGAGCTAGCGGGCCAGCATGCGGATGGCAATTCAAATTTGGCATAGTTTCTTGGAAGGCTTCTGTACCTGCAAAGTCGACTGTCAAGCATCAGTCACAGGCATGTTCAAACTCAACAGAGACAGACGAGGGATGCAGGTGACAGACAGTGCTTCGGATTTTGACATCAACAGAGAAAATACTGTATGACAGCCAAGCCTAGTTTCATAGATGAGTGCTGTCACTTTGAGCAGCAGGTGCTTCAGGTATGGTAGGACTTGCTGCAAGACTGCAAGCTGTTGGGTCCAGGCGCAAGCTGGAGATCAGCAAGACTTGAGTGCTGACCTGGAGTGGGTGGAGAGGCCGTGGCAGGCTGGGAGAAAGCAGTGGCATGGGTATCTGGCAGGCTGACAGGGGAGCCCGCCTGGAACCCCTCTTGCCGGCTGCTCAGCCCCTGTGACCACACTGAGCTCCCTTGAATGCATGTTTGTGGCATGACGTTGTTTGGTGGATATGTTCTTAAGGTCTGACTTTGATGCGTCGCTACGAGTACTATAGTGACATTGGTGGCTTTAATTGGTGATGTAGCCAGTGGCCTGATGACGTCTGCTTCTTCTGCAGGCCTTTGCCACTTTTTGATTATTTAACTATCCATTGAAATGGTATGCAATTATCAACAAACAGCAGTCCAAACATCAACTAAGACTAGGAATGTACTGATCAGAGAGTCAATGGCAAATGTGCAGGGCTGCATGGGCTTGAGCACACCACTGGCTATGCAACCAAGCAGAGCACTGATCAAATGAGACAGGATGTAAGTTGTTGGCACAGATGCTAGCTGAATCATCAGTCAATTTGCACTGACCTAGCAAGACAGAAGACCCACCTGTTGGCTGTGGGGGGAGGCAGTGTGAGTGCTGCCGCTGCCGTCTTTATCCTTGGATCTGGAGATGGACCCCAGCTTGGAGCGCAGGGCCCTCAAGTGGGGGTGCTTCACCTTCTTTGGCTTGGCCTGCTTAGCATCAGCTGCTGCCACAGCTGCCGCCAGGTAGTCATCGTCCTCAGATTCAGACTGGCTGTCAATAGAGCTGGGTGAGAAGTGCCCTCCTGCAGGCCAAAACAGTGAATAACCATACTCTTCATTTCACTTATTGATACTGTAGGGTACTTGCGCATTGGGTGTTATGTATTGGCCCCAAGATATTGCATATTACACAATTTGCTCTTAGTGATTTATACTTTCAAACACTGCGTATTGCGTATTACGTATTGCGTATTACGTATTGTGTATTACGTATGGGGATTCACTGGGCCAAAACCCCCTGCAGGCCGTCCTTGACACTACATGTACACAACAAGTATTTCGTTCCTTTGCTGCATCAAACATGTTGTCCAGCATGACTGACCTTGCTGTCATTCTGCTGCCTAACTTCACACTTCTTTTCCAGATTGGGGCAGCCCACACTCATGGAGCCATGCATTAATTGTGAGTCTGTGAACTGATGAAGTCAAGAACAGTACAGTAAACTCTCTTTGCAAAGACACTCAATGTACGGACAATCTTGATGTAAGGACAACGCCATTGGTACCCAATCCTTGCATTCTGACTGCAGTGGTCCCTCTAAGTATGGACCATTTGGTGTGAGGACAAAATGCTTGGTAACCAAAGCAGTCGTTACAAAGAGAGGTTATTGTACTGGCATGGGTTGTGAGCAGATGCTCCCATGCCTGTGGCTGACTTTGTGACGTCATACAACAGCAATGCCCTAGGGTTCATGCTATGGTCCCATACCTGTTGCAGATTTGGATCCATACCTGTGGCAGACTTGTTGGAGAAGGTGTCATCAAGGTGGCGGGTGGAGGCGCTGCCAGGTTGCTCCCCTTCATACCCCTCCTGCTGGCTACCAGGGCTAATGGGCTGCCCAATGGGTATTGCCACACCTGACCCCTCCCTGGCGCTTGCACCTGCATCATATTTTGTGCTGTTTACTATCAATGGCTCTTTGTCAAGCCTTATGATAAATTGTATTCTCAGTGGGACTAGGAGTGACGCTTCTGCATGCATCTGCTGGCTACTTGAGGCTGATGGAATGCCCAGTGGACACCGCGGCATGGGACTCTTTCCTAGAACTTGCACCTGCACAGATTCCCTGCTGTATCAATATCTTTTGTGATGGTGAAGATGCCCAAAGGCGCTTGGAGTCATGCTTGTGCAGGTGTTTACAGTTTGCTGATGGGCTGCTCGACCAGTAACTTGCCGCACCCCTCAGTCTTTGGACCCACACCTGCGAAGGTTCTGTGACTTCCAGCTTGTCTATTCTCATCCATTGCATGCCTCGTACTCCTTATAGATGAGAGATGATGGTCGCATATGCGACCACAATATGGAACCTCTTGTGACCAGAAGAGACCACTACCTGTTCCCACAATTAGCAAGTGAAGTTGGGCAGTGCTAAAAACTGGTGCCATGAAGCAGCTCCCACCTGAAAAGGCTTCTGCGTGCTGTGGGGCAGAGACCATGTTGTTTTGAGGCCAGGAGAGGTGCAGGTGGGCAGGCTGGGGGTAGAGGGGGGAGCCATCAGCAGCTAGCAGCACCATGCTGACTGCCTGGGACTTATTCTTGGGCTGCACCCACAATGGCTTGCTGACCAGAGCACTGCCCTCAACCTCGATGCTGGCCACACTGCCATCTGCCTGGCACATGAACAGAGCAAGCCTGCAAGCACCACAACCCCATTGGCCCCCTGCTGTCTGTTTCAAATCAGCCACTGACGTCAGTTGACAATCACATTGGCAGTGGGCGTCTTCAGTGTGCGTAATCTCGGCAGCTGGAGCCAACTATGATTGTCTCTCAACAGGCCTGATCTCCTTTGCAATGCTGCATGAGCTTAAGGAAGGCACAATCAGGCAGTGCAGTGTTTCAAGACATGTCTCTGCATAGATAAGGACACTTGCTGCTGCAGTGCATGCGTTTTGGGCACTGGGCCTGTCCCCCTGACGTCATGTCACAATACAGCAGCAAACTGCATGCTACCTTTGTGATCATTTCACATGGTTCCAAGTGGCCGTGCAAAAACAAGTCATGATCTGAAGCAGCATGAGGACCTCGTCAGGTGCAGGTCTGAACAACAAGTGAAGCAACAGGCACATGGATCTGTTACAGCATGCACCCAGGCATGGCGCAAATCAAGGCTTCAGCCAAAGCAGCAAGGTGCAGATGCTATGATCCCCACCTGGTTTGCAATGGCCCATCAGCAAGTGTCATCTTGCTGGGTGACTTGCGGCTGCTGGCTTTGCCGTCTGCAGGAATGGGCAGCACCTGCTGAGCAACCTGTAAGCTGGCCAGGCCCTGCTCTGCTACTTGCTGCGCAAAGCTGATGCTCGGCTGCACAACAATCAGAATCGCTTACGACCAGCTGCATGACAGTCAACAAAGTTCAAACTTGACTGCACAACAATGAGGGAAGCTGGCCAGGCCCTGCTCTGCCACTTGCTGCGCAAACCTCACACTTGGCTGCACACCACTAAGAAAGCTCAGCCTTGCTGCATGAACCTCAACGGTCAGCTGTAGCACAGTCAACAAAGCTCAAAGTTGGCTGCCACTTGCTGTGTAAAAGTCACGCTTGGCTGCACCATAGTCAACAGAGCTCACAATTGCTGCATGACCCTGGACAAAGTCCACGCTCACTGCAGGACAGTCAACAAAGCTCACAGTTGGCTGCCACTTGCTGAATAAAAGTCACGCTTGGCTGCACCATAGTCAACAGAGCTCACAATTGCTGCATGACACTGGACAAAGTTCATGCTCAGCTGCAGGACAGTCAACAAAGCTCACAGTTGGCTGCATGACACTCACCAACATCCACAGCTGGCTGCATGATACTCAACAAAGCTTGTGCTCTGCCTCTTTCTGCTTAAAGCTCAGACGTGGTGCATGACACTTGACAAAGCTCATGCTCAGCTGCACGACAAACAACAGAGCTCACACTTGGCTGCATGACACTCAACAGAGCTCATGCTCTGCCACCTGCTGCTCAGAGCTCACACTCAGCTACAGAACACTCAACAAAGCCCACACTTGGCTGCATGACAGTCAACAAAAGGTCGCATTTGGCTGCACAGCACTCAAGCAAGCTGGCCAGGCCCTGCATACAAAACAAGCTGAAGGTTTTTGATGCAGAAGTTTGCGTCGCGCCTTAGTCAGGTCCAACAGGGACACAAACCCCGCCTCATCTGCCAGGGCAATTAGCTTCTGCCGTGCGGCCACAGCAATGGCGGTGATGGATGCTGAGTGGTGGCTGCACTGCAGTATGCACTGGAAACCGGCAGGTTGCTGACGCGGGTGCTGCTGGCCAGGCTGTTGCTGCCCAGTCAACTCTACACAGTTGACCTCTTGTTGTTCCTGGCTGAACTGGTAAACTCGGGCTTCTCCCTGCTTATGACCTACCACCAACAGCCCTGCTGCAGTTTCCACCTGCAAGCACACAGCAGTTGAGGACCAGGCCATTTTGACTACTCTTGGCTGCACTGCAGTATGCACTGGAAACCAGCAGGTTGCTGACGTGAGTGCTGCTGCCGGGGCTGTTGCTGCCCAGTCAACTCCACACAGTTGACCTCCTGCGGCTCCTGGCTAAACTGGTACAGCCGACCTTCACCCTTTTCGTGCCTATCCACCACCAGTCCTGCTGCAGTGTCCACCTGCAAGCACACAGCAATTGAGGACCAGACCATTTTGACCAATCTTGGCTGCACTGCAGTATGCACTGGAAAGCAGCAGGTTGCTGACGTGAGCGCTGCTGCCAGGGCTGTTGCTGCCCAGTCAACCCCATACAGTTGACCTCCTGGCTGAATTGATACAGCCGGGCTTCACCATGTTTGTGCCTAATCACCACCAGTCCTGCTGCAGTGTCCACCTGCAAGCACACAGCAGCTGAGGACCAAACCATTTTGACCACTCTTGGCTGCACTGCAGGATGCACTGGAAACCAGCAGGTTGCTGACGTGAGTGCTGCTGCCGGGGCTGTTGCTGCCCAGTCAACTCCATACAGTTGACCTCCTGCAGCTCCTGGGTGAACTGGTACAGCCGAGCTTCACCCTTTTTGTGCCTAACCACCACCAGTCCTGCTGCAGTGTCCACCTGCAAACAGACAAAATATGCAGATCTATAATGGACGCGTTTTTGGGCAGAGTGACACACCCCAGCTTTTGCATGGGTCCTTTTGTGTGGCTCCTGACTGAACTGGCAAAGCTCTTGCTTGCGGCCAACCGTTAACAACCTGCTGAAGTCTCTACCTACAAGCATGCAGAACATCTGAGAAGCTGGAGACCAGCTGACTGGCATGCTGCTTTGCACCGAGTGACACAGACACACTTTTCAGTTGCCTCACTCTTCATGCAAACAGCTGTCACGCAATACATACTCTGCATTTGAAGCACCCCTACATTGCTACAAACAATCTGCCTTGCCTCAAATTGCAGAGCAACACTGCCAGCCATAGTGGGAGTCATACAGAGCAACCAGCAGTAGTTCTGGCAAAGCACCTACATTGCTGCAGACAATCTGCATTGCCAAAAATTGCAGAGCACCAGTGCCAGCCATAGTGGGAGTCATACAGAGCAACCAGCAGTAGTTCTGGCAAAGCACCTACATTGCTACAAACAATCTGCATTGCCAAAAATTGCATAGCACCAGTGCCAGCCATAGTGGGAGTCATACAGAGCAACCAGCAGTAGTTCTGGCAAAGCACCTACATTGCTACAGACAATCTGCATTGCCGAAAATTGCAGAGCACCAGTGCCAGCCATGGTGGCGAGTGATTCAGAGCAACTCAAAGCAGTTTTGGCAAAGCACCTGCAAAGAAGTCACAGCCTGCAGCTGTTGCTGTCAACAGGCACTGAGAAATAAAAACAACAATACATATTTTGCTGTCATAGGGACCTAGCAGGGGATCATACAGGCAATGTCAGTCCCAACTCAATGCTAATCTACTGCATGTGACTGCCAAGCTTGCTGTGCCCATGCTCTAAAACATCATGAACAAGCTGTTACTTACAATACCAGTTTTGCCCAGCAGTACCAATCTTGTGATCATTGTACTTGCTCCTGTTCTGACCTGTTTACTAAGGCAGGTTGCTTAGGCGGCAATACCAGTTTTGCCCAGCAGTACCAATCTTGTGATCATTGTACTTGCTCCTGTTCTGGCCTGTTTACTAAGGCAGGTTGCTTAGGCGGTAACACCTTTTGGAGAAGGTATTGTTGTTTCTGATCTAAATGTGGGATCGTACACAACCAGCCTGTGGACAAGCTGCACATGACCATTGCTACAAACAAGCTGCATTGCCAATAAGCGCAGCAACAAGGCTAAAGTATGCCACACCTGCAGAGAGGTCACAGCCTGCAGCCAAATCCCAGGGCCACCGTTATCAAAAGGCAGCAAGCCAGACACACAGCCGTCGCTACAGACAAGCTGCATTGCTAAGACACACAAAGTAATGGGGCACTGTTGTGAGCAAGCTAGGTACATGTCTTTGCTACGGACAAGTTGCAGAGCAACGGTCACCAAGAATAGCACCTGTAAAGAGGTCACAGCCCGCAGCCGCACGCCTGGCCCGCCACTATCAAAGGGTACTGTCATGAGCAAGCTGGGCACATGACCAGTCACATCCCACACCCGCACCCGGCCATCTTCATGCCCCGTGAAGTACAGGTCACTGGTGCCAGGGGTGGGGGTCACAGAGTGGGGTCTGCCTCCCCCTGAGAACACCCAACGCCACTTGCTGGCTGTGCCTGCCACACTAGCAATGCCCAGAGACTGTCCTTGCAAAGCCTATGCAGCCCACGAGCTCTTCTGTGCTGACTTCAATGCTTAGATAAGTGTTGCATCCTTTGTTCAACAATGACCAGCCTTGCAGAAGCAGCTGCTTGTCAATAACATTGAGGCCCAACAGCAATGATATCGGTGACATGTTGAAGTAAGGTGTGTGCAAGATGTTGACCGGCAATGCTATGGGATTGCAAGCTGATATTGGTTGTTCAAGACAACGGCACCACCTGACTTCAGCAAATTGCAGCTTGAGTCATCACTTCACGCTGTCCTCGTGCATAAGCTGCTATCTGAGGCGCTGCAAGACTGATAACTACTACAAAGTGCAAAAACATGATAAGCAGTGGAGTTACGGCGGCTGTAACAGATTGCGCATGATACAGCCTATGCTATCAGCATGGTTGCCAATGCTAGTAGCATATGCATTCACCTACCCTAAGGCGCTGTGAGGTGACACTGTGCAGCTTGTCAGCCGACTGCAGCTGCTGTGACCGAGTTACATGGGGACCAATCACATTGGCAGCAGCCACATGGGCGGCAGTCACATGGGCAGTGGCCATGTGGGCAGCAGAGATGGCGAGGCAGCAGTAGCAAACGCATGCTTGCCCTGAGGCGCTGCAAGTTGACGCTGTGAAAGTTTTCAGCCATCTGCAGCTGCCCTGGTCCAGTCACATGGCCAGCAGTCACATGGGTAGCACGCACATGGGCGCCCATCGCGTGGGCAGCAGTAGTGCATGCATGCTTACCCTGAGGCGCTGCAAGGTGACGCTGTGTAACTTGTCAGCCAGCTGCAGCTGTCTTGGCCCAGTCACATGACCAGCAGCCACACGGGCCGCGCCCATGTGGACGGCAGAGGTGGCAAGGCAGCAGTAGTGAATGCATGCTTACCCTGAGGCGCTGCAAGGTGACGCTGTGTAACTTGTCAGCCAGCTGCAGCTGCCCTGGCCCAGTCACATGGCCAGCACCCACATGGCCGGTGGCCACCTGAGCAGCAGAGGTGGCGAGGCAGCAGTGGGCGACGGCCTGCAGCTCTTGGAAGGGCAGGCTCAAGGGAACGGGCTGGAAAGTGGCTAGGTCATGCACCATGAGCTGACCGCCCTCTGTTAGCACCATGATGGCGGCAGGGTCATCGTACTCATTGATGGAGGCCTCAGGGGGTACCAAAGCCCATCCCTGCACCGACCCAAACCAGGGGATGCTGTGCGGCTGGGGCTCCTGCCTCACATGATCCTGCAAAATGCATGATTGGAGGTTGCTCAGTTCACTCAGCTGCTATGTCAACCTGATGATGGCTGCTGTCTCATTGTTCTTGTTGATTGCAGTCTGTAGATTAGCATAGGGCGTCCTCACAGCTTTCCAACGCAAGAGGCGCTGTGAGGCTTACATTGCCTGACTGCGCGAGCCAACATCAAAAGAGTGCTTACAGACTGCCATGGCTGCAATTTCTCAAAGAAGGATGCCATGGCTGCAATTTCTCAAAGAAGGATAACGAGGCAAAATCTGAGCCAATTATTGAAAATCAGGTGCAGCTATGTGCCAGACACTGCAGGCAATACTTAGTGGTGCTGCAATGGTCTAGAAGCTGATGGCAACGACCAGGGTCAACAGATCAAGCAAGGCAAATCGAGCGCTGAATATGCAATATGGCAGCAAACGCTGAAGCATGATCTCAGGACATGGGAGCAAACACTGACGCATCATTTCAGCAAACTTGCAGCAACTGCAGCAATACAGTGTGGTGCCACGGGCCAGCATGACCACAGGATCTAGCTGCATTGCACAGCCAGTCAAGCTGTTGAACCCTGGTCAAGTGCATCATGTCCTGCACATGCCATACCGGCAGCAGTTGCCTACTACATCATTAGCCACATCATCAAGGCCAGCACCAGCAGGCAAGCTGCATGCAACTTGTTGCCCAGAGACACAAGCTTACTGACCCGATCAGACAAGCATTCCAGGGGGAGGATGGTGAGCGCAGGGGGCATTTCAGCAATGCCCCCTCCCAGGACCAACAGGTTGTGGGCACAGCCAGTTGCACCACCTGGGATGTAGGTCAGCTGCTTGATGGCTTCTGCTGGCTCGCCTTCAGGCATGACTCGCAGCTTGCCCAGCAGTACAGCTTCCAAAGGCTGACTCAGTGGAGCACCTGGAACGCAACAGGGCAAAGGTATCAGGACAGCGCTGCTTCCATCTTACGGGATGTTTTAGTCTGTGATGTGTCACGCAAAGCACCGTCAACATGCAATGCAACCTGAACACAAGCTGATGTAAGTGATTGTGCTGCAATCAGGTATGTGGCTTGTTTGTGTTTTACAGTAAACTCTCTTTGTAAGGACACTCGATGTAAGGACAACGCCATTGGTAACCAATCACTGCATTCTGACTGCACTGGTCCCTCTGAGTAGGGACAATTCGGTGTAAGGACAAGTTTCTTGGTAACCAAAGCAGTCGTTACAAAGAGAGTTTACTGTAGTTCGATTGTTCATGCTGCTGTTGGAGGCTTTGAGATGACTGTAGCAATCGAGGTTGTGTGTAGCGCTGCTGCAGTCAGTGTGCCTTCGCGTGTAAACATTTGCAGCAGGCAAGCATTGCCTATGCCCTGAAATGCAGCCAGTATGGTTGAATTTGCTGGAATAAGCAATTACAGGGTTCCTCATGCCATAAAAATTCACGGTCAGCACACGCTGCAAATGCAGTGAAGCAGCAAGATCCTTTCCATTTTGCAAATACAGCTGAGAAAGACAGCTGAGAAAGACAAAAATACATCAGGTGATTGCTGTTGTGCTGTGCTGGTGGTTGAGTGCTTTCTTGATTCCTGCTGCTGACAAATGGGCAGCATGGGCGTTTGCAAGGATGCTTGGCAGCAAGTGCTAGATGCTGGACAGTCATGACAAGGTGCAAGCCTGAGCATCCCACGTGCAGGAACTCACCTTGCTGCACGGGTTTTGGCAGTCCCCAGATGCAGATGTCACTGGACGAGTAGCCAACTGCAAAACAGATGCCTTGGCCGCCAATCCAGCATGCACAAGTGGCCTTGACATTGGACAGGCCTGCCAGTGCAACTGCAGTCTCATTCCTGACCAGCACCACTGGACTCTCATACCTGCACAAACCCATCAGCAACTTGTTGCCTGCAAGACTGAGAACACAGACTTGCAAACACTGCCTCTTCTGTCTCATGCACTGTCCTGCTGAAGTCTTGCTAGCAGTGATCGAATCACAATGCTCAGTGCCTTGTCAGTGTATGTTCGGGCAGTTGTCAAACACTCAGGCAAAGGGTAACCCCAGAGATACTTGGCAGTCAACTGTGTACAAGGACCTCTCCGCCCTCCATGTCCAATATAACGGGTTTAGGTTAGCACATGATCGAACTGGTTGGAGACAGTTGATTGCTTCTGTATGTACCTAGATGGGCGTGCTGAGCCTGCCTAGCCCACGTTTACAAATACGTTATGTTTACGAATGAATGAATGAATGAAAGAAAGAAAGAAAGAAAGAAAGAAAGAAAGAAAGAAAGAAAGAAAGAAAGAAAGAAAGAAAGAAAGAAAGAAAGAAAGAATGAATGAGTGAGTGAGTGAATGAATGAATGAGTGAGTGAGTGAGTGAGTGAATGAATGAATGAATGAATGAATGAATGAATGAATGAATGAATGAATGAATGAATGAATGAATGAATGAATGAATGAATGAATGAATGAATGAATGAATGAATGAATGAATGAATGAATGAATGCATGCTCCTTGACTTGCCTTGCCACCAAGGGGCCAGGTCAGCTTGATGCAAGTTTGTCACGTGAGCTCATGATGCTGAAAACAGGAACAGGCAAGAAGGAGTCATGCCTGAGATCCCAGATGGTGACTCCTGTGTCCTCATGCAGGATGAGCATCCTGTGGCGGCCAGCATGTGACCGTGCCGTCAAGCCTGTCACTACCCCTTGCCCTTTCGTCTCTTCAACATCAACTGCAGCATCAGCTTGTGTTGACCCATCTGTGTCATTGCTGCAGTCACTACCAGAGTGCATAACTAGTGACTACTCCACCATCTCCAGGCGCTCTGCCATACAAAACAAGGCTGTACACCAGCCAGTCTGATGAATGTTGAAAGAAAAGCCACGCATATTGCCTTTCACAGCATTGCTAAGCTGGATGAAGTAATATGGTGCAGCCAGGGGGCTGGCTGTATGCAGCCTTCTGGATTCGCTCTTGGTGAAGCAACACAAACATGAACAGAAGGACTGAAGAAGCATTGACATGAACATGAGCAGCAGAACGACTTCAGCACCAGCAGCAACTGAGACAGCAAGAGAAACAGAAGCAACAGCATGAACATACAGGTGGACATACATACAGAGGTGGACAGCAATGTCATGTTACCTTGATAGGGCTGGAGCTCCATTGAATGTGCTGTGGCAGCCCCTGTGGCTAGGCAGCCTGATCTGTCTAAGAGGCTCACGACTTGCACATTGCCACTAGCACACCCAAGCAGCACATATGGCTCATCGTGCATGACTGCCACTGCAGTGACTGGATCAACAAAGGGCACGCTTTCGAGCAAGGAGCCATCAGTTGACGCCCACAGCTGCAAATCCCCTTCCTGCAATGATGATCACAGCTGTTCATTGCTCCGGTTGCATGGTGGTTGATTGAGTAGCTATTGACAGCTCAAGAGCATGCAGAGCTCTTCTGATGGCATGTTTAGCTGCATTGTACCTGCGTGACCCGCAACAAAGCACCTTTCTTTGGCAGAAACTGCAGGTACCGCGTTCCCACTTGAGACACACTGCTTGCTGTACATTCAATACCATCTTGGCCAACAAGCTTGATGCGCCCATCAGAGGTCGCGACCTGCAACGAGTGTGAAGGCTGTCGAGCTTGTGCCTCACAGTCAGCACGGCTGCAGCCTTCTGACTATACCGCAAGTATGCGCTGCACTGGCTCGTATGCGAGGCTGTCGGTGACTGCCGGAAGGCCAGCATGGGCGAAGAAGCGAGGCGCAACTGCCGGCAATATGAGCTTGTCCTCAGCCAGCTCGAAGCCTTCGGTCTTAAGCAGTTGCTTGTGCAGCTCTTGCTTCAGTCTGCCCTTCATACGATGGCCGACTAGCGACGCTCAATCCTGACTCTCACAGCCGTCGATGTCATCCGAGCTGTTTGCGCGCGAGCCACGTGCAGGTCTTGGCTGCGCAAGTGGTGTCAGCGACGCAACGCGTTGACCTTGTTTACGCACTGTGTGTGACGATCACTGCTTTGATCTCAATGCCGTGTGTCGGTATGAGCTGGAAAGTTGGATTTGACTGCAAGTTCTGCACCTATTGCGCTAGGTTGTGGGGTGCACGAGATTGCTTCCTGTGCGCACTCGCGGGACCGCATGAAGCTGCGGGACCCTGCGATGTTCCAAGGGGACCATGCCATGACTAACAAGCTCTGAAACCAACCGCTTCTCATGCCTGCATTCAGGGCTATTTTGCAGCACTGAACGGCAGGCAAGCGCATACAGTGGCAAGCAAAAGGCCTTCTACTTCTGGCATGCTCTGCCCACCGGCACTACGAAGATCTACAGCAATGTAGTTTTGCCAAGATAATTTGAAATAAATGCTCGAAATTCTGCTTGAACTGCACACTTGAAGTGCAGATGCAACGAAAACAATACAAATCGAGCATGTCTGCCGCTTTACTCCTGCACGCTGAAAGCGTACCTTGCATGGCACCCGCGTGCTGTTGTGGCATTGCCATGCAGTTGTCACGATATGACATGCCAGGTGGTTGATGTCACATTCCTGTTGTTACAAGTTTGCAAGTCAAACAAAGCAAGCGAAGCAATAGCTGGATCGAATCGTCGTCGTCGCCTTGCAATCGCAGACGCTGCACCGCTATTGCATGTCACTCGGGACGCTTTGTGAACGGGTCACAGTGCAGCGCGCTTGAGGGCGACGGCAGTGTTCTACTTGGTTTGAAAGTTTTGTAGCTCGTGTACACATGTGTGCTCGCCGGGGGTTCCATGTGCGCGCAGGATGACAGGCGTGTGCTCGCATCTTGTCTGGCTATGGTCGTTGAGGCTGACACTGACCGCAGCCTGAGCTGCTGTGCTTATTATGCATCGCGTGAGCTCAAGCGACTGGGCGGAAGGCTTGTACTTGACAGTGACAGGCCTGAGTAAGGATGAACGACAGCATGTTCGAGAAGTTGTAGAGACTGCGGGCGGCAGGTCGGTTTCTTTGTAGAGCGCTTGCATTAGGTCTTGTGGTTTGGCATTCCTGCTGTTGCCTGCCATGCAGGTATTCTCCAAATTTCAGCAAGCGATGCACGCACTTGTTAGTATCAGCTGATCCCAGTGACGCGAACCTGCTGAAAGTCTACCTTGCTGGCATCAACAAGGACAAATGGCAGTCACGTGCTGTGCGCATGGACTGGCTACTGGAATGTGCAAACCAGCACAAAATAGTTGCTGAAGCACCATTCACAGTCGAAGCCCCTGCATATGAGGTATGCAGTGAGACGGCAGGCTGCTGTTTCAGTATAAGTCAGCGACCTTTAGCACTTGCAATTCCTGCAGGACCTCAGTCTGCCTCACCAAAGGCTTCAACAAATTGCCATTCCTACGCTGTCCGCAGCGGGCACAGGCAGCATACCACATGGTTCTGATAGCTCTGCCAGTATTAGCAAGGTAATAGGCACTGCAACAAGATGACTCCTCAGGGCTTGCATGCGTGCCATTTGACCAGCTTGCTCTGCATGTAGCGAAGCTGTGTGGCAATTGAGGGCATGCAAAACATCACTACTCGCTCTGGGTCACGGCACTCCAGTAAGCGACACAAGCAGTCGATCACAGGCACAGAGCACTTGAAGTGTGATCAAGCCAGCAACAGTGACATTTCTGCTGCTCCTGCTCAGTCAGCAGCAAGTATGCTGCAACAGGAGCCAGCACACATTACTCAGCTTTCATGGCAGTCACGCCAAAAAGAAGCTGACAACAGGACAGACGATCAAGCTAGATGGCATATGCTGCATGCACAGATGCAGCAGGCTGCGGCTTTACCATGTGAGGACGTTACTATGCAGGATGCGCAGTCCATCTCCTCAGACAGCGGTGTAACACATCAGTCAGCTGTTGCCAGTATAGCAGGCAGGAACTTCTTTCCATGTCTCGGTAGCAGGAAAGTTGCAGATGCAGCTCGTGCTTTGCCAAAAGCAGATATTCAAACGGCACACAAACATGTGGCAGGAGTAGCTACTAGTGGCAGCCTTGCTTCTCAGCTTCATGAGATGCATGCTGATGCTCAGCTCAAGCCACGGTTTTGGCCAAACTCTAGCGGGTCAGCCAGATATGATGCCTCATTGACGCAGACAGCTGCATGTGCAAAAGGTGAACAAGCCCCATCAGTGTCAGCATTGGCTTACGGTTCTGCACAGGTGCAATTGCCAAAGGCCAATGTCAGCAAGACACAGGCAGGTCACTGTGCTGCAACGTCTGCTGAAGCCACAGGGACTGCCATGACAGCACAGGCATCAAATGCTGTGAGCAAAGCCTCACCTCATAAGCAAGGAGCAAACGCTACAGACCATTGGGTGGCGGGTGACCTTACAGCAGAGACAGAGAGTCTAGTTGCTAAGCTGCGTGCCCTGTCGCAAGGAAGAAGCGACAGTGCTGCTTTCCAAATGGCAAGACCAGGCAGGTCTCAGCCAGCCACTCTCTCAAGCAAACGGCAGCTTGCAAACACAGCAAAGCCAGCGCTGCCTACGGGTCCTGACTCAAAGCGCCCCAAGCAGTGTGAGACAACTAGCATCAGCAGCAGTGCTTCACGCATGTCAGCCAACTCAGGTCCTGCTCAGCAGCAGAGGCCTACTGCTGCAAGGCACATAGAACTGGCAGCTCCAGTGCACAGCAGCATGCACCTGCGTCAAGCTCACAGCAGTGTCTCACAGAGTCAGCAGCTGAAGTCTCCCAGAAGCAGCCCATCACGCACCAATCACAGTCGCCATGCATCTGTTGGTGCACCAATCCATTTGCAGCCACAGCCAGCCAGCAGGACTGCTCCCGCCATAGTTGCGGCCACAGCTGCTGAAGCACAGGCTCCACCAGCTGTCACTGTCCCACAAGAGGACAGCAGTGCACCTCAGGCAAGGCTGGGCAAGGCCACCCCTTTGAAGAAGATTTTCACCCCCAAGCCAAGCAGATTCAGGCTGGAGGCAGAAAGGCGCAGCGTGACTCCCCCTGACAAATGCACTGGGGCAGCAAAGGTGTTGTTTGGGTCTCCAGAGAAGCAGACTCGTCAGCTTGATGCCCTACAGGAGTCAGTCAGTGCTGCTGGCACTGCTACAGCTCCACAGCCTGATATGGAAATTGCAGCAGAGATCGCTTCTCAGCCAGCTGTGGCAAATGCATCTGATTCCAAGCCTATGCAGGCCTCTGATCAAGTCCAGGCTGCTAGGCATGCTATGCCTGAGCCACGTGATGCTCAAGCAGCACAGCAGATGGACACAGAGATGCCTCTTACAATGTTTGGGGCAACAAGTGATGCTTGTGCATCAGCAAATGTATACCATGCATCTGCTGCTTCTCAGCTTGCAGTGACGCCTGCAAATCAGCCTTGTGCTCCCAAGGGTGTCTTCTTTGGTATGAAGGTCATCCTGGATCCAGAGCTGTCTTGCGAGGAAAGTGTCAGGTCAGACTAGTCTGCAGCAGTACTTCAGCCTTTGTCTCCTGTCACAATGTGCAACATGCTTCAGCTTTGTCCTCAGTGACAAGCTGGCAAAGATTGTCACATAGCATTGAAGGAAGTCGCTCAAGCAAGTCAGTCTCACATGTTGACAGTGACACAACATCTTGTCTCACGGCCAAGAGCTCAAGGGCTGCAATGCACACAAATTGACAAATTGGCACTGTATGCATCTGCTGCACAATGACTGCGCACCCAAAATTGTATGAAATGCATATCTTGCATATCTAGTCAGCATGTTGCCTGCAGCATCTCTCAGTCATGCTTGCTGCTTAGGATGAGCAAGGCAGTGCAAGCAGGGGGAGGTGAAGTAGTGGGCAGTGCTCACCTTGGCGGTGGTGCAACCCACGTGGTCTGCCAACCTGAAGCTGCAGTTAAATGGCTAGCCATGGGTAGGGCTGCTGACTCAGTGCTGACTATTGCTGCTGCTATGCTGTGAAGCCAGATTTGGAGTCTAGACTTGTGTTGCTTCCTGCAAAACAGCATCAGGCCGCTCAGGCCGATCAGGCCGCAGGCACAAAACCCTCAAATCAATGTTTTTCTAGTGAGTCAGCACAACATAGTTTGTTTGAGGGCCATCTGGTCCCGTTTCACAGTCAGGCTATTCAGCTTGCAACCTTCACAAAGCAGATGCTACATGCAGTGGAGACCACAGCAGTGCTTGCATTGCAGGCTTGAGCATCGTTTCTCCCCCTTGGCTGTTGCGCTCCTTGGCTCAAGGCACACCAGACCGCTGCCTGCACATGTCACTGGATGCATCTCGCCATCTGCCGCCATCTGCCCTATCCAGACCTGCTGCCAGCAGCCACAGTAAGTCCAGCTCAGCGCAGCACAACAGTGCAGTACCAGAGTTTGCAGACCGGCAGGTCAGACAGGCTTTGGTCCAGCAGCTGCAGATGCAGGGACCGCAGCTGCACTGGGGTACGGCGCCTATTTTGCATTTGCCAGCAATATTACAGTGCAGCTTGCTGTGCGATATTTGTGCCTCCCAGTGCGTGTCAATGCACTGAAGTGTGGCGTCTCTTTTGCGCTCCAGCCCATGTTGCTCTGCAGCTGTGTTGTATGTGTTTTGCTGAGCCGTCTTTAGTCAACCATCAGCGCTGAAGCTGACCATGGTTGCTGATCATCATAAGGAGTAAAGCCCTGCAAGCAGAATCTGTCAATAAGTGCATTCAGTGAGTTGTGGCTTGCAGCAACCTAATTGTCCAGGTGCATCTGCATTCGACTGCAGCGTATGTTTATCACTCCTGCAATCAGCCCTCTTTGGCTACACTGCTCAGCAATGGGTGCTATGACACAACGTACCTTGTCAGACAGACTGTTTGGAGCATCACGGCAAGGCGCCCCTCTCACCTACATGAACCTGTAATCTTTTATCAATTTTGTTGTAAAAACGTGCAGGTGCTGCACAGCAGGCGCTGCAGACACCACAGTCCATGCTTGAGGAGGTCCTGTGGAGCTTGAGCGACCCCCCTGAGCAAGCTCGCCTGGACAGCATGCTTGCCACCTCTGCTGCCCCATGCAATCAACAGTAAGCACACTTACCTGCTTGTTGCATTGCTTGGGCATGGCAGGTCCCTGATCAGCCTTCCTTTCATTATCTGATTCGTAATTTGCAGCATTTTGCTCATGTTGAGCCAAGCTGCTGCTCAGTTGCCATCTAGAGGGAGAGCTATTCTGCGTGCTGGAGCCTTGCAGAAACAACAATCCTGCCTTGTTGAGGGCACTTTCACACCAAACCCATCTCCCATTCTATAGCCTTTTGGCAGCTGCCAGCTTCATAGAGAATTTACAATGATGCAGGCCTCCAGCTGATGATTATACTGCCATGGTAGACTGCAGCAGTATGCTCAGTGCATCACAAGAGGCCTGCCAGGCAGAGCTTGCAATGGTAGAAGCTGAGTGCAGCGTTAGCGCTGGCACTGTCCAAGAATGCTCACTCAGTCTTAGCAGGCAGCCTGGCAATGCCTTCCAAACGGCTGACTGGCAGGAAATTTTTTACCAGGTCTGTGTATGACAAGAGGTCTTGAAGTGGTGCAGCTGCATGTTCAGAACTTTTGACCAGTTGCTGTAGCTCTGCTACATGAGGCTCAAACTCTCTTGTAGCGCAGTCAAGCAAACTATGAGCATTGAGAGTTCCAAATCAGATCAGCAGCACTGACTTGTGCATCTTGTTTTGCTGATATATGTGCAACATGAAGCAGTAAGGGACGAGCTGCAAACTCGCCTGACATTTGCATGTGCGCAAGGTTTTGGCAGTGCCTGAGTGTCAAAGCAAATGCCATGCAGGCACCTGCCTTGACGCTTCTGCTGCCTTTGGACAGCTCAGGAGCCTGTGGGTATTGTACCCGCAGCCTGCAAATACCACCAAAAGGCTGCAGCAGGCAGCTGCTGATGCACACCATCTACAACTTCTATCAGGTGTGTGAGCACTGCTGCTTGTTGACACATGTTGATTGACAACAGCTGTCGTCTGTTGTGACACATTGTGCCGACAAGCATCAGCTTTGAGACAATCAGTATCAGCTTTTGCATTGCAAGCAGAGTGTAGAGCCATTCTGCTGCACAGCATGAGTGCGTGTTGCTGCAGGAAGAGTTGGATGTGAGAGAACAGCTGAAGCTGATGCAAGTCAGCTCAAGTGCTGCCGATGCTGTCAAAGAAGTGTTTCTAGAAGGTGCTGCAGTCAAGCGGATTGCTCTCATGCATGCCAAGGTCAACCTAGATGGCCTTGAGCGTGTCAGCAGGAACTTGACAGGCACCATCTATGAAGTGCAGCTCAGCTGCTGATGTATTTGTCCTGCTTCTTTGCGCCTTTTCTGCTTACCATCTTGTCTGCTTTGACGCTGTGCAAAGCAGCTTGTCTGGTTGGTCCTATGATTTCTTTTTCAGTAGCTGCTGCTGGTATCCTATACGCTGTTATAGCACAACATGTTGCTGTTGTGCGCGAAGCAAAATTGCCTGTTGTAGCATCCATCGAGCATGTGTAAGATATGGTAACGTGAAGTATGAGACAGTAGAGATGGGTGGCAAGCCACCTGTCTACGGCAACGAGTCACACACCACAACTTAGATCAGCTGTGTTACAGCATGTGCTCATGCCCAAAACGCAATCTTGAGCCTTGATTATCCTTAGAAGGTATGTCACACTACTGTCTGCGAAAGGCCTAGACACAAACTGTCAGGGTGACAATGGCATCAATGCTTTTGGTCAAGCCCAAACCGTCTCAGAAGCTGTCAATGAAGTTTGCCTGCAAGCAAATGGCTGTACAGAAATGCAGAAAAGTGCATACCAAGCACGAAGTGTGGCAGAGGTGAACCTCTTCTGCACAAGTATGTGATTTGGATTAGGCTGCTTCTTCTGAACTTGAGTTTGACAGCTTTGCCAACTTTCTGGTTAATTCTCGACACATGTAGGCTGAGATGCTGCATGTAGCAGTCCTGTTGCACTGCTGTTCATGGCAACTGCATTTTGGCAAGTACTTGTGTGCACTGGGCAAAATGGTGATTGATTGACGCCCTCTAAGATTATCCTGAACTGAATCTAATGGAGAACCTAAACTTGAAACAGCAGCACCATATCATATTACAGCTCATGCACAAGCTTGACGTGGTGAGGTGCTTGCACGAGCAGGGCTGAAGTGCTCTTCCAAGTGAGGGGTGTGTATACACACCAGAAGTTTGTATCTGACGTGACACGTTCAATTGGCAACCTTGCAAAGCCATGTGCGCATGTGCACTGATCTAGCACGCACAATCCCCAGGACAGAGGCTACTCTGTCATGCACTTGCAGCTGTCATGCATGACTCCTGACACCTTTACTCTGCATTGATGATTGCTGTTGTGTTGAAATTGGATGAGATTAGCTTGTTGTGTTGAGGATGATAGCAAGCTTGCCTTACTGAGCAGTCATGTTGTGAACTTACGAACTCGGGCAAGGGGGAAAGTTTTGCTTCACCGCAGGATTGTCCCTTGCTACAGTGTTGATACCAGAATCAAACAGCTTCATATGGGTTGGTCGAATTCGGTTCGACAGAGATCATGCAACGTGGAAAAAGGGCTGGTCGAACGGGTTTTTCAACCATACATGTGAGGGTACCAGCGTTGCATGCAAGACTTTCAGGAGCCTCCAACAAAAGGTGAATGTATGTCAAGAGCAGGTACCGTAGCCTCCCTAAAGTTGAAGGTCTGAGGGTCTAGCTAAAGTGATCTGCACCCGTATAGAGTCAAGAGATTTGTCTAGCTGCGTGCTACGGTAATCATACACAACAAGGTGCACAGTGTGTGACGCATGTCATTGAGCCTTTCATTCAATAGACCTCCATATTTGCTATTGCTATGCTGACAACAAACGGGTCAGCAATGAGACCAACAGTTTTTTCGCGGCACAACTGCTTGACTGTTGCTACGATATGTGATCTTGGCGATTTCCCAAAGCTTGCTCGTCAGTGCAGTTTTGGGGATCTGCTTTCAGATCACCAACTAAGTAAACGGGTCAGCAATGACCATTTTCCTGGTGCATGTTACTAACGCTCACGTGGCAGTTCGTGCACGTGCAGCAGAGTGCCTGAGTTGCCTTGGACGCTTTCGATGTGAACCGGTTACCATGCGCCTGAGCATCCTCAGCGTGCATTGCAAATCTGACGCACTCCTCAGAGCGTTGCCACTGAACCGACGCTTGCCATCGCCTCGACAATTTTGTCGTGTCATGGCTACAGTCAACGGGCATGACTCTGTTGGCGAGGCTAAACCCCTCAACGAACTGTTCACAGGCTTGCCGACCACAATTTTCACTGTCATGACGAATCTTGCTTTGAAACACAAAACGATCAATTTAGGACAGGGGTTCCCTGACGAGGAAGGACCGGACAAGATGAAGCAACTTGTTGGTGCGGCGACCGTGGAGCAGCACAATCAGTATCCTCCCATGTTTGGCATTCCTGAGCTCAGGCAAGCCGTGGCGCGGCATAGTAAGACGTACAGCGGTGTCGATGTGCAGTGGGACACAGAAACTTTAGTCACTGTGGGGGCAACAGAAGCCATAGCTGCATCTTTTTTGGGCATTTTGAATGAGGGTGATGAGGTCAGCAGCCAACATGCCCCTTGACTGCGCAGCCAGTCATGCCTCAACATGATTGATTGCTGCAGGTCATCATGTTTGATCCCATGTATGATTGTTATGGCAGTATGTCAAGGCGAGCAGGAGGTATAGTAAAAGCTGTCAAGTTGAATGTCGAAGATTGGAGCGTTGACAGAGAAGCCTTGCAAAAGGCGTTTTCCTCAAAGTCAAAGCTCGTGGTGGTGAACACACCCCACAACCCCACCGGCAAAATCTTCTCCCTGGAGGACCTACAATTCATTGCTGATCTTTGCAAAAAATACAACACATATGTTTTGCTTGATGAGGTACGCCCCTTGTAGCCAGCTTGAGTGGGTTTTGCTCAAGAAGACAACGATTTCAATACATCATTGTTGTCCTGCTACAGCTGGTCTGTTCAGTGTGTCTGAGGACTCACAAATAACTGCTCAACAGGTGTATGAGCACCTGGTTTTTGAAGGTTCAAAACATGTCACTTTGCGCAGCCTACCTGACATGCAGCAACGCAGCATCAGAATAGGCTCAGCAGGCAAGACATTCTCATTCACATCATGGAAGGTATGCAAGCTATCTGACCTCAGCCGTATGACCTGCATCGAAATGAGTCCAGTGTAGTCGCTGTCTGCATGACAGCTGCGTCAAGTCAAGAAATGCTGCAAATTGCAAAACACAATGCTGGTGCACCACTGCTTGAGTTTGTGTATGACTGCTTGTGTAAACAGCAGAATGCTCGCCTGTGACATAGTCATTTGCTGAGCTTAAGTGTATGCAGATAGGGTGGGTGACAGGACCAAGCAGTCTCATCAACGCTATAGCCAAAGCACACCAGTTCCTAGTGTTTACAGTCCCATCAAACCTACAGCGCGCTGTGGCACATGGGTTGGATCATGAGTCATCATTCTTCACGTAAGACAAGCCTATCTTCAGTGATTGCAATGGCTTGCATCAAGAGTGCACTGTCTGTTGTGATTGGCTAAGCTTGTGCACAAGCCTGTGATCTTGGCCAGCCTTGTGCATGGAGATATACCCATGCAGAGTACAGTAAGCTGCAGCTTGTTGATGTGATTAAGTGTTTCTGCAGGACTCTTGGCCACTCACTTGAGCAGAAGCGTGCTTATCTGGCTCAGCGGCTTGAGAAAATTGGGTTCAACATTCTTCCTGCTCAAGGCTCATACTTCCTCATGGCAGACATCAGGTGGCTGACAATGCTGGTGCTACAGACGCACCTTCAGGATGTACTTGCTGGCAACTTGCTGATGATTGTGTTGCCTTGCTGAGGTGCTGCAGTGCTGGGCATGCAGGCCTTTGCTAGACAAAGCCAGCAAAGAAGACGATGTAGCCTTTTGCAATAGACTGACTGTTGAAGCTGGGGTCACAGTGCTGCCGGTGAGTGCAAATTTGCCCACAACACTTCTGCCTATGTCTGACATTCTGGACATCCTGAACATGAGTGCATCTGGCGCAGCATGTTGACTGTTGTGGCTGTAACGCTCTGTCAAAAAATGTTATTCAACATGCTTGTCTTGCAGGTGAGTGCATTTTATGTGAGTCCCGAGCCGCCAAGGTACCTGGTGAGGTTCTGCTTCTGCAAGACGGATGACAAGCTGGAAAAAGCCTGTGATCTTCTCGAGAAATACTTTTCCAGCCGACGAAAATGATTTGAATCTTCATGCAAAGCATATCCGCTGTTTTTTGCGTGCTGCAACATGTGAAGACTATTCGGACTCATTCACCACATTTAGAATCTACACCATGCTCGAATGCATTAGATCGATTTTAAGTCTTTCGGTGTGATTCATGGAGGCTAGACTCATTTGCATGCAGATGTATGCCTTGTCTGTCTGAGAGGCTCCCGTTGTGTCATGCACCTGTTTGCTGAAGCCAAGGCATGCGCATACCCCGCATCACCTTTTCACACAGAGCTGCATATGCATGCGCGTATGCAGAATTGACAAGATGTGAATGATTGGCTATGATGTGGCAATCACGCCTGTTGAACAACACTGTCTAGCTGCCATGTGTTTCCTATTTATGTCATGATCAGCAGCTTATCCTAAGAGCAGCAGGAAACAGGGCATTTGATAACAGGAACGACTCATCTTCTTGTCAAATCTTCAGTCAGTCAGAATGTAAATGTACATATACAGTGACGAATAAAATGGCACAAAGCAGCAGGATACGTTGTGCTGCTCACACTGCTCATGACATGCTTGGCACATGTATATATTGTCAACTTCAGAGCAGATTCAAGCATGACTGAGCACGCTTGTGGCTGCTTCATGCAATTGTCATCAACCCAATTTGCAAACAAAATCACGTAGTTCAAGCTCTATCTTGGACTCATACAGTGGAGTTGGCGCTGAGCCACCGTAATCTGAGGGTATCTGGGATGCATCGCACTCATCTGCCAAAGCAGCAATCAGCTCCTGCAAAGGCAACCACATTGATCAGATGCATGGTCCACTAGCATAGGCACACCTTGAGAAGGGACTCCTGGTGGGAAGACTGTCAGCGTATCATCAATTGCCATACATAGCTAGAGCACTGATACAAGTCTGTAGTGATGAAGACTTGCCTCAACATAATGGTGAGATGCAACATCACTATTGTGCTAAATGATGCACATGCACAGTGTCTAGCGCTCAAGCTTCATCTGACTGCATCATGATGTGTTTATGCCATGGAGTACAGCACAACAGGTAAGTTGCGTATGCAGTACTTGCTGTAGTCAGATGTGACGTGTAGGTAAGGAGGCTGACCTGGTGGCTCCTGACCACTTTGACCTTGTTTCGGGTGCTGCCTGGCATGATGGGCTCACAGATCCTCCACAGCAAGGAGAAAAAGCTGGGAGCATTCAGAAGTACCAGCCTGCACATCACGTAGGTCTGTCAGATACAGACATCTGTGTGGGCTGTCCAGATAACACAGACCTGGTCATGTCAGCAATCATGGTAGCTCAAGCTTGGCCAGAGGGGCACAGCATAGTAAACATCCCTCACTATGAAAGGAACGAATCTTGTCTCTCTTTCACCCAATGCACAGTTTCTAGCATGCTGTGACATTGAGACACATGGGTAGGCAACACATACTGTCAGGAGACATGACCTGAATTCAAGCAGCAAGATGATGCTGTGCCCGTTGCTGGTTGCATCTTTGCTCTGCTGATGCCTGAGCCTCAGCACCACATGGCAAGCAAAGTTCAAGGCGGAAAACTGCAGGTGAGATCCGTGCTTCCTTGTCGGGGCGCTCTGGGTAGTGCATGTCAGCTTCCAGAAACGGGCGCTTGAAGGAGTAGAGAACTCTTGGCACCACATGGCAGGCAAACACATTCCAAGTGTATCAAGATAGGATTGTGCTTACTTGTACAGGCGCTCTGGGTAGTGCATGCCAACTTCTACCGACATGCGCTTGAAGAACTGGAAGGCCTCGCTGCCCAGGTCTGAGAGGCCCATGCCCCCAAGGTCCACAATCCAGATGGCAGTGCCCAGAGGCAGCGGCCGGGGGTCCAGCACCTGCCAGATGTATTCCTCCACAAACCCAAAATGCCTGTGCCCACAAGTGCATAAGTCTCACATGATGGTGCTGTGCTGTGACTTGCTGCTGCTCTTGCTTGATGATTGAAGACATGGCAACCAATAATTCAGTGTGAGAAGCATGCAAGCTTTGCAGACAGGATGACTTGACCATGCAAAGGTAGCAACGGTAGGAGTCAAGAACAGCTTCAGCTGCTGAGGCGGGTCATCCTGGTGCAGAACAAGCAATTGCAAGCTAAACCAAAACATGGCACAGGTTAGCAACAGCCTGACTAAAGATCAGAACCAACCTGCTCACAATGCATCAAGCACAGCAGATGTACTACATGAATGCCAGCTGAAAGTGCATTGTGCATGTAGGGTTAGACACACACACACATACCTGAGGCCAACATCGCTGTTGATTCCAGCTGCCTTCATCTTCTTCCAGGCTGCTCGCATGTCACCAACCTGCATGCAGGCCACCGACAATCAGACCAGAGCCCACTTCACAAGTCACGACATACACACATATTCAAATGCCAATTGCTCCTATGATGCGCAATACGCGTGTGCGTGGGCAATATCAAGTTTGATCTCAGACGTCACTGCTGAGGACTCATCACATGAGGAGCAACCATGCTCAGCACTCTGTTGCTCAGGGGTCGTAGAGGTACTGCAGGACTGGGTCAGGCACAGGATGCAACAGCTTGCCGCTGCATGCCATTGCAATCTGCATGCCCTTTTACAAAGCTTGTGCAGGCCATGCCATGCAAATGACTTCTGCACCGTGCTGCCAATGCTGCATAGTGGCAGCAGTCAATGCAGTCCAGAATGCATGCGTCAGACCGTACCTTCATGATGCGCACAGGGTGGTCTGTCCGGCTGAAGCAGATGATGCCGTGAAAGATGGCCTTCTTCATGGTGTCATAGTGCGGCTGTGGGGTGCGCAGGCACTCTGCCAAACCATTCTTATTCTTCCATTCCTGCAGTCATGCATGCTGCTACAGTCGACGTTACATTGCATGAGGCACACTGAGCTTGAATGACTTCTTAGATTGATGCACACATTCACAATTGCGAAAGTGACGTGTGCCTGGTAGACAAAGCTTCAATGTTTGCATTGCAGGCGTGTAGCACCCAGAGCTGTTTGGAGAAATATTGAGCAGTCAGGCAGCAAGAAACAGCCAAAGCAAATTGTATGAAGCCAAGCAGTCTCTGCTTTGATGGCTGCTCAATACCAAGTGGCAATCTACAGAGCAACAACACCAAACCAATGCAACGTGTCTTGTTCAGAGCAACAGCACCAGACTCCAATTCATGCAGAGCAAGTGCAGAGCTGATTGGACTCTACTGCGTCGAACTGCTGGCGCTTGGCTATGCAACAATAGAAAGCACAGGATCACCAGCATCTCCTGCACACGCTTCTTGGCAGCCTTCTCATCATTCTCCACAGCAATCATAAAGCGCTTCTGGATGTCTTCAGACACAGCATGCTCTTTGCTGAAGCGGCGCAGCACGGACTGGTGGGGGGGCACGGCAGAGGGCTGCCCCTCTGTAGTGGTCGGGCCTGACTGGGCAACAGAGGCGTGCTCCAAACGGGCCTGTGCCTGGGCCTGGGAAGGGGCAGGGCTGTCTGCCACAGCTTCCATCTCTACCTCACTGGCGCTGTCATCATCGTACATGCTCAAGTCGCCAGTCTCTGCATAGGCAGCATAGCTTTACATATGACAGAAGTAAAGGTGTGAGCACTCTCCACTGCCCAATTGGGCAACAGAGGCATGCTCCTAATAGGCCTGCACCTGGGCCAGGGAAGTGGCAGGGCCTTCTGCAACAGCCTCCATCTCCACCTGACTGGCGCTGTCATCATCGTACAAGCTCAGGTCGCCAGTCTCTGCATGCGCAGCATCAAAGTGATGCATGACAGTGACAGACTTTGAGTGGCGTACATTGTCTATACTCAAGCAGCATGAGGTTGGTGCATGCTGTTGATGAGTTCTGGGCGGTATACAATAACGCCACAAGGTGTCTTGAGCCAAGACTGATGCATGACAATTTGGGTAGCAATTGGCAATGCCTTCCCAGTCTGCAGCCCAAGGGTGCTACATGACATTCGTTAGCTGACCAATGGGCTCTGTGTGCAGCAGCTTCATGAACAGCGAGACATGTACACCATTCAGACCACGAAAGCAGGGCAAATAACTGACTGTGTCTGAAGAGGTTGCCATGCTGATGATGTACTGCACAGCATTCAGACATGGTACACACAGTAGCAACGAGCTCATGAGCATGCTGCTGAGGTGCACCTTCCCAAGGCCAGGCTGCGCTTCTTACATTGAATCTCACCCCGTGCGGACAACATGGCAGCCTGCCTTGCCATGTTGCTAGCTAGACAAGGCAGAAGAAGTGCAGCAGAGGACTTCCAACTTTTGTGGCTACTGACCTTCAGCTGAGAGGGAGTCAGTGATCTCAGCTCCCAGCAGCGTCAGCATGATTTGCGTGTCGCCCAGCTGCTTGCTACCCTGCTCTTCTTCCACGCTCTGCCTCTGACTGCTGCCAGCATCAACAGCTGAAGTCAAAGCCTTGTGAGCACGCACAACTGCTATCTGCTGCTGGCGCCCTAACAGCAAACGCTGCTGGGCAGCGTACAGCACACAGATGCTGGTGCTGACTGCACTGGCGAACAGGCTGCTCCAGAAGGCTGTTTTGAGGATCAGAAGGAGGATGAGCAGGACGAGAGTGAGGGGGGTGTAGGCTATCCAGATGGCGGGGTCACTGACAATTTCGCTCAGCATGTGCGGCTGCTTGGCTGCCAGCTGTGTGAGGGGCTTCAGCTGTGTGCTGCTGTCTGGCGGTGGCCCTGCATGGTCAACAAACTGGACCGTGAAGATGATGTGAGCCTGAGCCTGAGCCTGTACAGGATGCTTGCAGAGGTGCACAGCACAACAAAGGGACTTTTTGCTGCAGGAGTAAACGCTGTGGAGTATGGGGTAGTATATCAAACAGTGCATTGACAGGCAAGGAAGCAGATCACAAATCATAAGTCATGGCGTAAACAGCAATCTCAAGCACCATACATGCCGTTATGCACCAACTGTAAACAGAACAGGAAGATACTAGCAGATCAGCAGAAACCCTCCAGGTTGCCTTTGTATTTTGTTACAAGAGGCTCGCAGCCTGTATCCTGAGTGATGACAAACCCATGTCTTGCATGTGATGCTCACCTTGTGAGGCAGTGCTGGACTGTCCAGAGGCAGATTGAGGAGCAGGGAACCGTCTGGAGGTGCGCTGCGCCTTGCAATGGAGGCGTATGCGCACGGCTGCTGCTGAGGCCAGCATACGAGCTCTGGGGGAACCCACCTGACCTGCAACCAACCCAACCCACTTCCATGTCTATGTCAACACACTTGCAGAGCTGTGCCTACTTTTGACCAGCATGTAAGTGCTGTCTGCTTGCTGGCTGCAGGTTTGAGATGTGATGAAGCACGTCCAATGAGACCTCAGGTCGCTGCTGCACAAGGTACATTCATGATTGACAGGTGCTGAGCTGGGGACATGCTTCTTGTCACATGTTAACACTGCTGTAACAAGCCTGCGATTGGGACCAACTCATGAGCCATCTCAACAATTTGATCAAGGAATGCAGGTCTGACCATGTTCCAGGAACAGGCGATGGTGCAGCACCTGTTATAGAGGAGCCAGAGGGAGATTCTGGCTGCAGGTGTTCTGCTGCAAAGCGCACACTGCCTAGGCGGCGGGGCGCTGACAAGTCCCTGTCTCCACTAAAGGTGGTGTCTGCCTGTGCTAGGGAGTCAGTGTCAGCATGTATGGTCAGGGTCTTGGCTGGCTTGGACTTTGTTGGGGAGCCAGACAGGGAGGACCAGGAGTTGACCCTGTTGCCAACACAGAAGGGTGACAGGAAGCGATAAGACAACAGCATCAGTCTTAGCTTGGATGACAAAATACTTGAATACTTCAGACAACAGAATACTGAAGTCTATGTCTGGCAAACTCCTCATGCAGAATGGAGTCTGTAGGACAAGCACATCTTGCTCACCTGCATTCTGTCATGAACAGCTGGGTGGCAGGGTTTGCATAAGAAAGAGGTAACCTACTTTGAGCATTGCAGAAATAGTCATGCTGCTGACATCAGGTGAGCTGCTGCATTGAATGCTTCAATGCAGTGCTGAGCATCTGTGCAGAAACTCGGTTTAGGATAGTTGGTCGACAGATCTTGCACACTGCAAAACGACAATGATCACGCTAGTATGACAGCTGCTGCATGGATGCTTTGGAGCAGTGTTGCCCACCTGCGCATAGCCTGGGAAGGATCATCATCTGCATCTGTTCTGCCAGTCACCACACTCAGGTTACTGCTGCGCCCCTGCCCACTGAAACTCTTGGAACGCGCCAAGTCTTCAGGCCCTGAGCCCCCCAAGATGGGTCTGTCAGAGAAGGCAAAACCCCCGTGCACATTGCCTGCCCTGGGACTCCTCTCATGATAGTCATGCGCCATGTTTGAGACTGAAGCCTCTGAGGGTGTTGGGCTGTCTCTGAAGATATTTGGTGGGGCAGTGGTGGACTGCTCCCTGGGGGTTGGGGCGAGGGACCCCCCTACAGGAGTGGCTGACCCCCCAACAGGGGTGGGGGCCACTGAGGCGTCATCCAGGTTTGAGGTGAAGCTGCCTTGGTGACTGAGGGAGAGGCGGGAGGCCTTGCTGTTCTGCACCAGGTACTTGCTGATCTCGCTTCTGCGCTTCTCCAGTGCTTCTGTGCTGATCTCATTGCTCTTGGGCTTGGAGACAGCGGTCACGTAGAAGTGACCCCGATCACCCTGCAGCCAAGGACAGTGGTGGTGCTGTCATGCATTTGACCTGTGACGTCTCAGTCTGCTGCAGTGATGACTGCCGTCAAGACATGTGATTTCATGCACTGCTGCTGAATGACTGCAACCAAGTATGTGACGTCGTGACATGACTGGCTGCTGTTGTGACTGCAGTCATGACCTGTGATGTTACACCTTGATGCTGCTGTGAAGTTGATTTGTGCATTGCTCATGTTGAGGTGAAACCAGAAATGGCAGGCAGTCATGTCAACACCTCTGATGACTAACACCCTCAGCCTTGTCTGGCATGGTTTACAGAGGCCAGGTAGTACATAGTGTGCTGGCACGTTCTTACACGCATGTGGCATGATTGTTTCATGTCAGCATGGGTAACTATGCAAGAGTCAGTGCTGGCAGACCTGCAAGTGGCTCTGCAGAATTGCCCTGGTGATGTCCACATGACAGGAGCCAGTAGGCGTTTGCAGGAATACCCTCACAATATCTGCCGCTTCACCCTTCACAACCTGCACACACCACCTTGATAAGCCATAGGCATAGTTGACTTACAGACACACTGCCTTGCCACATGGCTGTTTGTGACTGACCACTTCCAGACCCTGATGTTGATCACATATGTCAATACGGAGTGCACAGGCTTTTGTTGGCATGCTACATACAGCAATAACATGTAGCAACAACAGACCGCAGTGACATGTCAAATGCAGCAATGACAAGCAGCAAAATGTGAGCAATGACATGCAGCTGCATGAGCAACAACAGCTACAATGCATTGAGGGGTGCTGCACTGACCGGCAGCTTCCAAGACTCTGGCGCAGCAAAGGGCGTATTGAAGTCAGGGTCCATCTGTAGGACTGTGTGACACTGACTGCTATCAACACTGCCAGCCATTGAGGGCAGTGCCATGGGGCCAGTTGTGATCAGCAGGGCGCTGATGGACTCATCCAGTAGGAAGTTTCTGTGGACCCAGTGTATGCCTTGAGCATATCTGGCCAGCTGCAGCCTGATGTCTGATAGCACTGAGTCTGCTTCCTGCACCATGCCTTCCACATTTACCAACCTGCTGGCTTTTTTTGAGTCATTGCCTTGTACACTATAGCCATGTATATGTGCTCTTCTTTTTGTAACCAATCTTTAGCTTTGTAAAGGACTTGACAAATGCATCTGTTGCTGTGACGTCTCAAAGCAGCAAGGACATATGCTATCATGGTGACGTTTGCCGTCATGTGATTGCTGCAAACAGAGCCGCTTATGCTCCACAACAATTTCATGTTGCTGCTGTGAGAAACATGAAATCCTCAGGCAGCGTTAGCGGCTTCTGTTTGCAGCATCGCAAGATGGCTCATCAACAAGCTGAGAAAGCCATCATTGCAATGACCTGCTGAATGGAGCTCAATAGCATCACGCCTGTGGCTTTTGCAACCTTATCGGCATGATTTGCTGACTATTAAACGCTGTCAAGACGCTCAAAGCACGCTACGAAGCTTGAAATAGATGATATTGGCACCAATGACATCAGCATCAGTGACAATCGCCCAGAAACGAATAGCCAAAATTGCAGGTGGCAACTGTCTGTCTTGCAGCAGCAATGTGACTCATGCTGAGGCAGAAGTGTGGCCTATTGCAAGTCAGCAGTGCACACCTCAGGAGTCTCCAATGCTACAGTGAAGCGCCAGCAGTTGGCCAGGTTTGACCGGATTGACTGAGTACTGCTGAATGAGTTTGGGTGATAGTAGATGGTGATGGCCTTGTCGTGCTGAGACAGCTGCAGTATCTGCGAGAAATATTATCTGTTAGCTATGAATGCTGCATCTACCCTGACTGCAGTCAGCACAGCTCAGGCCGTCATACCAGTTGTGCATATGACAAGGATGCACAACTGCACATTGAGCGAAATGCGAACATTGTGACGGATGTTGACGCTTCTGACACTGTTGACTAGGATGCAAAGTGTACATGTGAGCTCTGTGCTGTCATATCTTGTGACATCATGTTGATGCCCCAGTATGCCTGCAAGCCCCTGTGTGCACAGTACAGCCTCAGCATCTCTGGCAAGCAGACAGGCACGCATCATGAGCCCCTCTGGCACACTACAGTCGCAAGATCTCTGGCGAGCAGACAGGCATGCATCATGCAGGGAATAGCTTGCATAATAACAGTAATGATATTAAATAATAATCGTCTCTACACTTTCCAGCAAAAGTGCTACGTGTGTGTGTGGCAAAAGTCTTGTCTCGCCAGGCTGGCTTGTTCTGAGCGACATGGAATGGCTGTCTGATGTTCAACTTGTGAAAGTCAGACAAAACAATGTTGCTTCTAGGCCGACCTCAGGGGTTCAAGCCTTAGGCTTGACCAAACATAGCTTGCATACCTGTGCAAATGCTACGCCAACACTGAAGAGATGGCCATCTAAGGCTTCCTCAGTGTCTCCAACTCCTGAGGTTGCATCCAGTGACTCAACGTCATTGTCACTGTCGCTGTCCTTGCGGCCAAAAACTTTGCCCAAGCCCTTCTTGATCTTCTTTGTTGGAGCTGCTGTCTCTGGTGACTCGACAAACACCTCCAAAGTATCCTGAGCGGTAACAATGATGGTGTCACGTTTTACTTCACTTGCAATGCTACAGCAGTGGTGCAATGACATCACTGTAGATCTGTATCCACAAGCAAATGCATGCTAGCATGCGATTGCTGATGATGCTGTCGACGCAGAATAGATGAATTTGTTCGCGATGCTGGTCGTGATGGCGATCACAGCAAGTATCAAACTTCACAGAACTGCAACATCAGAGGCAAAATACCTCGCCAATGACAAGGATGGCATCCCTGTGTCTGCCTTTGAAGCTGTTAACCAAATGACCAATGGTGTCTGCCATATTGAGTGGGTTCAGGTGCCTTTGCTGAGCATGGCGATCCCGCTCTAGCTTGACAGACTTGATGCGCCATGCTGACTCCTCAGCAGCTCTACGTGAGCTCACATCAATCACAGGCGCTTCCCTATGTACAGTCCTCCTGTGTCTGCTTGATCCTGCTTTGGACTGAGATGCCATAATATGACGAAGATGGCAGCTTGCTCGATCAGACGCGAGTGAAGCAGCAGTAGGTGTGGAGTTGGCGCTTGCTTGCAAGGACTTGCTTCAACGCGCCGACTTGAAAGGCTTCTGCGCGATACTGTAATATATCCTTGGAAACCCACGTTATGTATACAGCGACTGTACAGCTCTCAAGCCTGGACTGTTGTTATTGCTTCAACAAGGCGCTGATCAGAGAGCGACAACAGACATCAAGCAGGGGCCTAGAGCCGTAAGACGCCTGCTAGTCTTCGACAGGAACCCTGGCACATCTTAGTGTCATCAATTGCAAGCTTACAGAAACAGCGTGAATAATGCGCGCGATGGCCGATCGGCGGCAGTTGAAAGATATGAAATGCCACTGTGCGGCGACGCAAGCTGCCGCAGTGCGGCTCGTTTTGTTGAGATTGGCAAGTCGCGTTGACTTGGCATTCATAGGAGTCAACTTTGGCTCATGCAACATTTTAGTCATACGTAAGGCGTCTGTCATGTAAACCCCTACAACTTCTCGATGGAAGCTGCTGGCTGCTGGCAATTTTGGCTGCAAGCCTGAAGGACGCAGTGCTATACAACAACGGTTGAGATCAATGGAGTCAAACTTCATGCACCTGGCCCTGACTGCGTCCTCACAGCTATTATAATAGCATATTCGTAACATATGGATCATAGACCAAAATATATACATATATACAGTAAACATCATGAATCTATGCTGTATATATGTGTACATGTATATGCGTACGTGCATATGTGTACACCTACGTGCCATATATCTACAACACTGACCACTGACCATTTGCCATTACTAAGCATTTGCAGTGTTATGTCATGGTGATGTCATGGGATTTGCCTTACTAAGCTGGGAGAGCATGACTGAAACACTGCACCTCCCCAGGCTAGGTTTTAACTGTTTGAAAGCGGGGGGGGATCTGTCCATGTAAATACCCTACACACACTGCTTCCCACTGCTTTATTTTCTTATTTCTGTTGTCATTATTATTATTATAGTACTTAGTAGTAGTGTAGAGTAGTAACGCCCAACCTTCCCACCTTCCCAAGAAAAGATTGTAGAGATGGAGGTTGCTCCGAGTTCAGGATCTCTGGAGAGTGTGAGTGGGAACCTGCTGAGCTAGGAAGATTACTAAAACCACGTGAAACCAGGGTCGCACATACGCACTACCCCTGCTTTTGCGCCGCTTGCGGCGCTGCCCTTTTACACAACCCTAGGACTGTAACATAATACATGCAAATTCAAACTTTTGAGTTGAGCACGCAGAGCTAGTGAAAGCTGTACGTAGTGGCTACAGCGGTTGTACGCAGAGCGCGCAGAGTTCAGGCGCTGACGCTACAGTGATGTGGCACTGATCCTACAGAAATTGCACGCAGTTTCTGCAGAAGTTGGGCCAGAAAACCTGCTGAAATCCCTAGCTTTTTGACAGGATTGTGAGCATGAGTAAACCTCTGCAGATTGCCATGTTAGGTTTTGTGAATCTGAAAGCAAGGGGGAATCTATCCGTGTCAAATACCCTACAACCCCTGTTTCCCATATCACTTATTCTCATCTTGGTTGTGATTGAATTCATAGTGTGTAGTAGAGATTGTAACGCCCTCATTCCCACATTCCCAGAAAAAGTAGTGAGAATACAAGGCAACTCAGAAAACAGATACTCAGCAGAGTATGGCTGGGAATGAGCTGAGCTGGGAAGGTTACTGAAAACAGGTCACACACACGCACTACCCCTGGTTTCCCCAGACCCCGCTTGTTGCGGGCTGTTCTAGCACTTCGGCGTATGACCGGCCGTATACCCGTTGTTCTACGGATACAGCTCTACGCGTATGCAGATACGTCGAGCGCAAAGTTTCGTGTAGTTCCATCCCTGATTGTTGAAACTTACTGCTTCCCTGTATTACCCTGTTATGTCGTGTGCTACGGTTGAGTGGCCCACTAGCCCATGCTAAAGACTTGCAGCAAGAAAAAAACACTTGCAACACTCACCAATGACATTGGGAGTAAAAGTGCAAGTATGTCATTAGTAGTTAGGCTAGGATTGTTGCATGCCCTGCATTGCTGCAAGCAAGGCATATGGCCCACTGATTCACTGCTGTTGTTGACACAAGGCACATCTGCACTGAAAGCCGTAATCCTGCAGCGCTTCTTGCCTTTCACTGTATGGCAATGTCTCATTAATGTACGATATGGTCACTTCCTCCCCTGCTGCTATGTGCCGCTTGGCTGCAATCACAGCGAAGGACTTTGCCTCAAGCTCAGACTGCATGGCCTGCGCATTGGGTTGACAGCTATGGTTCATACAGCTTTGAATGGCATAGAAGCCAGTTCCACTCAAACTCAAGTCCTCTGTACCCTCTGGCAATACAAGGTGGATTTTGCCAAGCGCCTCTAGGGCTCGGCTCAGCTTTGCATCATCAACATCTTGCAGAGCCTCAACGTATTCTTTTAATGGTGATGGAGCTGTGATGCCTGCAAGCAAGGCAAAGACAGCAAAGTCAGAGTCAAAACCGCAATCCTGAAAGGAGTTGAAGCATTGCAAGCTTGTTGGGTGTGTAGAGCAACCTGTTTGCCTGAACACAAGCAGAAGACTCCAAACAACGCTCTAGGTGCCAAGCATGTATGCATGCGTTTGTACCCCACTCTCAGCAGCATGAGTCTGTCTCAATGGTGCACAGATATTTGCCTTTGAGCAAGCACAGGACATTGTTTTGTCTGGATGTCAGCACTTGAGCATCCGACTGTCCTTATTGTGATTCTCAGAACAAGCCAGCCTGGCAACACAGGACTTGGGCCACACGCACCTAGCACATGTGCTAGAAACTGACATCAATGACTGTTATTATTAAGCACTGGAGCATGCCAGCAATTTGATTGAAGCAAATTCTGCCTCTGCAAAAGTAGCAGGCCGTGTCAAAGCCAAATGTAGAGTATGCCGTACCTAGGTTGTTGAGCTCAAACATGCCCACAATGCTGCCATACGAGTCTAGCTCAAACAGGGCTGGGAAGCGCTCGTCATAGATTGCTTGGCATAGAAGCTTCAGGGACTCTTCAGCAGTGTCCCTAAGTTCTGCAACATAGCTATTGCAGTGTCTGCCGTGAGAGCTAACGCTTGCACCACTAGCTGAAGCTGCCGCATATGTCATCACAATAGTGTGACTGCATCGTTGTTATGCCCTGAAGCTGTCTTGTGCAGCATGACAGGATTGGAAGAAACTGAGTCAGCCCTGAGCTATCTTGGGGCACAGCTTGTGGGAGGCAGGAAGAGAGAGAGAGAGTGTAATTTGTCATGCTTAGCCATCAGCGCCATCAGAGCAGTCAGCATATGTGGCAGCCGGCAAACATGCAACAGCTGTGCCTGATGAGTATAGTAAGTACATCGAGATTGATGATAACAGTAATAATGGTTACACTTTCCAGCAAGAGTGTTAAGTGTGTGTGGCACAAAACTTGTCGCGCCAGGCTGGCTTGTTCTGAGCATCATGGAATGAATGTCTCATGTTCAACTTAGGAAATTTAGACCACACAATGTCGTTCACGATCTGGTAGGCCGGCCTCGGGGATTGAAGCTGCTGACTTGACCAAACAACATGACCTTGGGTAATATACTGTCTCACATCCTGCAGACGTGACCATACCACCTAAGCCTCTTGCTCCTCAGTCAACACTCCATGCACCACATCTGGCAAAGTTCCAAAAATTTCATAATTGAGACATCATCCCTAAAAGATATGCCATAAATGTGTCTCACGCAGCTCATAAAGACGACAGACAGCGCTGTACAGTGTTTGTCGAGTGGGGTCCATGTCTCTGCCCCATGCAACAGCACCGAAATGACAAGAGTCATCAGGATTACCTTGCCTGAAGGATTGCTCATCGTCAACATCTGAAGGACATGCAACGCAGTGCCACCAGACATCCTTCCAGCCCATACGGAATGGCTGCCACGCAACCAGTAGTGCCTGCCAACAACTCTCTTTGGTTTCATATCCTGAGCCTGCGCCAAAAGCAAAGCTGATGCTGACTGTGAGTGCATATTTGGAGCCAATATAGCAAAACAGGCTTGTGAGACACTTGGAAAGCTGTGAAAGTGATTCCTTTGTGTCGTCAATTGCAAGGGCAAGCTTGCGTCTGCTGTATACTACATACTATGCATGTCTCACATCAATTGCATGCAGGGGGTCCATAGCATCGCTGTGAACAGATGTTGGCGCATTGTCATACATGCAAGCCTCCCTTCCTTATGCTCAACAAACAGTTGCAGCTTACTCAGCAAATCTTAGTCTAATTGAACCATGCTACTGCATGTTGCTGAGGCACAGACACTTGCAGGTTGGCACCAATGGAAAGCATATTAAATGATTACACTTTTCCAGCACATGTGCTAGTGTGTGGCCCAAGTCCCATCCTGCCATGGAATGGAAAGCATGCAGACCAGCAGCTTCTCAGGCTCATATAAGCTTGCCTGTAGCCAAATGAGCCCTTGCTCTGAGCAGTGTGCTAGCAATGGCTTGAGCGGCCACAAGAAAGATGTCATTTGTTTGGTTTGCATGCCCCTCAAAGTCTCTCCAGGCCTCCACATTGATAGGCACAGCCTGACTGCATGAAGGGTTGGCCTGAGATGATGAAGCGCCTGCTGAACAAGAGCTTGCTGCTGAGGAACTTCCTGCTGCTTCTGCTCTGTCCTGCTCAGAAACAGCTGTCAGGCAAGCAGATGACAGCAATGTTACTACTGCACACGAAACTCATCCGTGGTTCACTCAGTCCCTGAAATCTGCATAGGTCCTATGCCAAGCACAGGCAAAATGCATAGAATCGCTCAGCGCAAGCAGTGTGCACAACTACGCACCGTCAGTTGTGCCTGGTGACCAAGCGCTGCGCAGCACAGGACAGCATGCTGTGTCTTCCAGGCTGCTTCTTCACAAGCTTGACTGCAGTAGACCACATCTTGACATCCGGCTCTGCATGCCACCTGCACCTCATTGCTTGTGGCAATGGCAACTTCCTGACATGCATTGCTCACACGCAGATTCATTTGGCAATCAACGCAGGTCATTAGCAAATGCATCTTATGTGCACAACCACGCCAAAGCATGCTTTGACTTGAAGTGAAGCGCATTGAAATGCATTGGAGTGATGATCTCCACCATGCTGCAATGCTCATTAAACTTGAACTGTGTTCTATGAGGCATGATCCATGATTGCAGCTTCTGATGCTGACGCAGGTGGTGTTGCTTATGGACTGAGGCTTATGTTGGCTTGGTTACAATCCCCAGCATTGAATATTTAAGCAGTAGGTTGATGCTTATAAGTGAGGGGGAATGTAGCAGGGCACACCCTGTTACATCCTTACCGGCTGTGGCATCTGCCATTGCTCGCTGAAGGCAAGTGGACCAAGGTCCCTCTCAGCAGCTTTCAGCATCTGAAGGTCACAAGGCGGCGTGCCTGCAATGACAGCATGCAGGTCTGGCATGCGGAGCAGCACTGTTTTCATTTGCTTTTGCAATACCGCCGAATGGGTCAGCACAGCACCAATGCAAGTGCCAGAAGGCTTGACACTATTGGATGCAAGTGATTTTGGGGAGATGTGAGGGGCAAGCTGAGAAACAAACCTACCTTCACACATGGTAGCCAGTTTACACCATGCCAGCTGCATTTCCAATGATCCCAAGAATTGGAAGCAATGGCTGCATACAAGGGCAATTTGTTTGTTTGCCGAATGCTGGCCAGCAACTAAGGGGCGTTCCTCAAGGACACTCTGATCTTCCTCTATGTCCTGCATGCATTTCAGGCTGCAAATGTGCGCTTGTGACTGTGATGCCATATGCAAGCTGGCACTGGCAAAGCTGACCTTATCAGTAAAGACACCTTTGCCTTTCCCTTGTCCTGCATCAAGACGCACTTGCAAGCAGCCCGCATGCTGATGCAGCTCCTGCATCATTCAGCTTCAAGTTCAACGCAGTGCAATGACGTGAAACCTACAGGCTGCTGCTCCAACAACCTCACCTGACTGTAATAAGCAGTGACTTGCGGGTCGTCTGGTGGCTTCAGCAAAACTGAAAGTTGCTGCTGCACTGCAGCAGTGGCTTCGCACATAGTGCTCGACAATACCTCTTGAAGATTCGACCTACGGTGGCTGCGCAGCAACCAGCGAACGGGTTTGAAACTGCGAGGCCTAGCTTACACAACTAAATGCGATCACTGCATAAGCGGAAGCGAAGCCGATTGCTGGCGGTCGGCTTGTACACAGCAAACTGCGCAGCTCATTGCATTGTTAGGCATCAAGGCCATAAACGGCTCCGGAACCAGTTCTGGGAAACAGAGTAATTTATCAAAATGGCTGTGTCTTGCAGCACTCTGTAGAACAGCAAGGGCTGCACCGAATCCAAACCTTCAGAATCGACATTCATCGATACAAGCAACACAAGAAGAGATGATCCAGCGCACACAGCTGTAGGCCACACTCAATAGTGATACATGGTTGCAAAGCGCGACCTCAAGATGCAAGCTTGCAGCTCTTGAGGTCTTGATTGTCCTCGTTTTACAGCTACAGCCTGTCACTGCAAGCTGCAAAGAATTGCAGTGCGACCTTGTCCATCCATGCTGCACCAAACGGCCACAAGCCCTCAAGAAAGGCAACATGACCACCACGCTCTGTTACTGCAAGTATGGTGTGGTCATTTGCCTTGCACTCCTGCACTCAAAACGCAGACCTTACATGCAAATCTGGTGTGAGCTCATGATTTGCCAATGCATGAGCGCAAAAGGAGCACATAGGGCATAAATCTTCAGCCTGCATGCATTCCCTAAACTGGTTTGGGGTAGAGGTCCATGTGACGGCGCCTAGCAGCATGAAAGTTTCGATTGCTCCAGCTGCAATGCAGCTTTGGCAGGCTACAAACTTGCGACACAGACACACAGCTTGGGCATCAGTTTATCAGTGCATAGCTGCAGGCGCTTCGTGAATGCAGCTTACCTCTATTGGCAGTCTGCCAAGAAAGGGATCATCTTCTGCTATGAGAAAAAGACATGGAGTCTTTATTTGAGGTATATACTGCATGCTGGAGGTTGCTGTGTAGTAGTCTTCGGCTGCTGCGTACCCAAACAGCTTGCAAACAACGCGCTCATCCAAGTGCTCTATTGTGGTGCTCTCTGCAATGGACTTCAGGTCTAGCTCTGCATGCTTGCTCAAAGCCAGGTTGTGCAGCACAATGTACTGCTTGATCCTGCGAGCTAGGCCTACATTGTACAGCCACTCCATACTCCAAGGCTTGCCCTTGCGTACTTTGGAGGTGTGCATGCAGAACGGATTGCTGACCATGACGGCGCTGCTGATGCCACTGCCTGCAAATGCAAGCTGATCAATGCATAGTTCACAAAAGACCTTGCTTGCTGATCAGTGTGTTGCACAGGCTCAGACTATGTCAGGGAATGGGTACACCCCAGGTGAGATTGTGACTTGGGCTACAGCAACTGCAAGCAGTGAAAATTATATTGCCATAATATCCAAAGTCAACATGTGATTGTCATGTGGTTGGAGTTTACCTTTGGCTGTCCATGTGCCATTGGCCGATTCTGCCAGGTATTTGCACAGGATCAAGCTGCCAAGAGAGTAGCCTGCTGCAAATAGCTTTGCCTGAGGAAACTGGTGGTGAATCTCCTCAACAGCGAGGTGCAGATCATCTGTGAAGCTAGCACAGTACAAGATTGGCGTGGAAAGCTCAAGGCCTGCACAGCCCCTGTAATTGAGGACAACTGGACGCCACCCTTTGCGTGCTGCCACAGAACACATCCATTTGCAGTAGCCCTCGCTGCTACCACCTGCATTAAGAACACTGGTGTCACTGTACACTGGGGCAGTCTTTGGTGACTTTGCAAGCCTGAAACGCTGAGCAGCATAGAGATTTGTGACGTCAAGAGGGCATGGCACAGACTTTGGTGACTTTGCAAGCCTGAGATGCTGAGCAGCATAAAGCTTTGTGATGCCAGGAAGGCATGGCACAAGTCACCTGTGAGACCATGAAGCACAAGCACTATGTGAGCATCCGCTGGGAGCTTGTTGGTGCCGCGCGGCTCAAACCAGTCAAGCGCCACAGTACCACCGTCTGCTGTGGTGATTGGCTGCCTGTTGTATTTGACTTGGCATGTCAGAGTGCGTAGCACTGCAGCAGGACATCTGCACTGAGCAAATCCTGATTGAACTTTCTGGTGACATTTAAGACCAGCCACAAACTTCAGTACTCACCAGCAAGAACTGTCTGGAAGTGAGGGTTCCATACCCAAAGCGGTGGACGGTACTTGTGGTGCAACAGCGAGCAATGCTGCAGCACTGCATCACTGAGCTTGCCCTGCTTAAAGTACAGTGAAGGCCGCTTGCAGATATAGCTGAAATAGTGCCTACATGCAGGATTGAAACGGGATGAATTTTCAAGGATCGCAGCATGCACATGCCGTTTGCATATCCAGCCTTACCAGAGATACAAGCCCACACCTCCCGCCGCTAAGCCAGACACAACTGACCGATCGACTTTGGTTACGCTTGTCATGCAGAGACAAGTCTGAGCGTCAACAACGGCGCCAAGAGACTACGTGCAACAAACAGCACACTAGCTGCAGCCGTATGCAACTTGTTAAATGCGGCGTCGCTGCGTTAGGGCATGCGTTGTATTTAGGTGTCGTTTAAGCACAGCATGCAAAGCATATGTCCTCAGCATGCAGTTTGGAGTTCCTCTTACTGCATGCATGCTCTTGCACCGATGCATTGACAAGCCTTATTGCGCACATTCGGCGACGTTATCTTTCCTGCAGATGCGACCAGTCCACAGGCAATACGCAAGACACAACGCTCTGAGGACCCACGGCCGTCTGTTACTCTGGCGCTCGTCAAACATTTACCCACATGCCGGAATTCATATGCGTCCAGTGCTTCTCGTGCGATACATTTCAAGTAGGAGATCTTGAGCAATCTTGGTGTCGGCTTTTCAGCAACTCATACTTTCGATTTCGGCTTTCTGCAGGTGCAGCAAACTAAGAAAACAGCCAAATTTGCTTGCCGCATGTGTGGGGTAACACAGTCTGTCAAGAAGGCAGGTGGCTTCAGAATGCTCAAGAGCAACATAGGCTGACCCAAATTCGGCTCTAGTATCTTGCCTTGCAGGTGTATGCCATAAGCAGCCAAGCAAAGGATGTCAGGTGTGTAGTTATGCAGCTGAATGCCAAGCGCAGCGAATCTGAAGCGTCTGTAGTCACAGTTGAATCAGGCCAAGCACGTGCAGCAACATCACCAGCAAAGCGTCCAGCAGCATGGTCTGACTATCTGACGGATGAACAGGTTGCTTCTGGCTTTACTGTACCTCATGCAACACAGCATCGCCATGTTGTAAGGTCTGATCACAGATGTAATCAGCTTAGTTACCAGACTAAGCGTTTCAGGCCTGACCTGTCACATGCAGGCACAAAATGCTGCTGGTGAAGATCCAGCTGAGTCTGTAGATGAGTTTGTTACATGCCTGCCAGACCATGGACGTCAAAAACGCAAGTTTGTGCAGCATGAGGACAGCGGTAAGGGAACCCTGAGCTTGCTTTTGCCAGAAGCTGCATGATCACGCAAAAGCCATTGATGTTGTGCAGATAGCAAGTCAGTAAAGATCAAAGGCTCACAGAGTTCACAGCAAGCTGTCCCAGGCAGACCACAGTCTCAATTTCAGTCAGCAACAAGGCCTCCTCAGATACATCAGAGTAAGGGCTTATCAGCGTCCCCACCACAGGCTGAGCGCTTGCTCACCCTTAACAGTCAAAAGCCTGTGCAGCAACAGGCAAGGCAGGATAGCAGTCGCCTGCCTGTCCTCAAGAGTATGCAGCTGCAGCATCTGCAGGCAGGTGTAGTATCAGCAGGTCAGACAGCACATGACCATGCACGCTCAAGTGTACAGGCATCTCCAGCTGAATACAGTGCAAAGCAAACGCTGCATGCTGCATCTGGGGTCAATCTCGCAAAGCGAGCAACATTGCCAAAGCCAGATGTGAAGAGCAACAGCTGGTCACAGTTTCTCAGACACGAAGATGAATCATCCTATGAGCAAGGCAACTTTGACTCGAACGAAGGGGTTGACGACCTGGTCACTGCAATTGATTGACTTGCAGAAGCGGTGACACGCCGTGATTGCCAGATTCAATGCCATGCAGCTCTGCGGCTTAGCCCATGGTAGCCTGTTCAGACACAGTGGCAACATGCATATGTCACATGCAGACGCACCAAGCGATTGCAAGATGTATCATATTGGCACAAGTTCATCTGATCCAAGCACGTCTTTAGGGGGCAAAGCAGGAACTAACTGATCAAGTTCAGGTTTATTGACTTGGAGCTTCCGAAGCTCTACTTCTATCCTGACAAATATCCATTGAAACCGTCTAAAGACCTCTAACTGGGTAAAAACCAACACCGTCAGCAAGTTTTGTCTCAAATGAGGTGAAACTTTGTAAGTCCAAGCCAATCTCAGGGCCAGGTTTGACACCATCAAGTACACATAGAAGATGCGGGGGTACTGCAGCTTGTCCTTGAGTATAGGTTTCTTCATTCCCATCCATCGTTTGTCTGCAACACAGTTGACGCAACGCTCAATTGTAAATTATTTGCTCACCACTACCTTGTACAACGAATGAAGACAAACAAAACAACTATGACAAGCACTGGCAATATACAGCAATCTATCTGCAGACATCACAACAAAGTAAACATGCAGATATAGGCAGTTGTGATGACTGATCAATGCAGGTCAGCATACCAATTGGGCAACAATTTGGCACAAATCATACATGGTTTCAGGCAACACACCTGATTGTGAACTGAAAAAGGAGATTTCCCAGTCGCGCTCAATGTCCCAGTAGTATGAATATGCTGAGTTGAGAAAGGCTGACGCTAACCACAAAGGCTTCCAGAATGTATTCCAATCTTCATCTGTTACTTGGAAGTTCACTGCTGAAAGGATGATGACAGGGAAGGCTGTGCTATACTTCAATGCATTGAAAGCCTGTCCAATATCGCCTCTGTCTCTCCAAGTTCGTATGCATTGACACAGGCGCCATATGTATGGCAGACTAAGTCCAGCTGGGATAAGCCACGAGCTGCTTCCACACATCTGCAAAACGTACAGTCTACTACGCTCAGCAGCAGACTCTTCCATTGCAGGAAAGGTAGCAAGAGTATGCAGCGACATGTGACCCTGTGATGCACGACCACATGGGCAAAAAGAAGGACGCACAAAAATTACATCATACACCTGATACATATATATATCAAAGAACTGTCTGCACAAATAGACAAATGAGTGAGCAAATGAGTGAAGGAGTGAGTGAGTGGGTAAAGTGAGTGAGCGAGCGAATATGTGGGTGACTGAGTCAGCTATTGAACAAGACAGAGTGTGTTAATGCATGTGTGAAAAGACAAATGACATGTGAATAAGCATTGAATTAATGCAGGATTGAATGCATGCATGGTAGCCACCTGATCTGTGCTATGTGGCAACATGACAGGCCCTGATAGCAGATGGCAGAGAGCGCGCTCGCAATCTGACAATGGTTTTGCAAGAGATGTGAGAATGTCAGCCAGAAGAAAGTCTGCCCAGGACATCTCCCTGTATGGTGTTGCAACTCTGAAGAAGGTTGTTGAGAGGAACATCCTGGTGTCCTGCACATCCCAGCAGACTCAGCCTGACTAGATCAACTTTGCTTTACACTAAGTTCATTCTTTAAGGAGACTTGATGTAAGGGCATACGTGATGCGAGGACAACGCAGTTTGGAATGAGCCACTGCATTCTGGCTGCAGTGGTCCCTGTAAGTAAAGATCAACTTATGTAGGGACAAAATTCTTGGTCATTGAAGCAACCATTACAAAGACAAGTCACTGCACATGGTAAGCAGAGAGAGGCACTCTTGCAAAACAATGGCATCATAGCTTTGCTGCAACAGGAATGACTTGTAACTTGAATGGCAGCCAGCCTCACCTTGAAAGCGATGTCCCATGGCAACAACAGCAAGGCTAGTATACATCCATACATTAGTGGAGGGTGCAGTGCAGCTGCCCTGTCTTGTTGCAGCACGCAGTGCACACAGAATACAGCGGAGCTTGTCAATGCTACTGTTGTAGCTAGCCCTGCAGACTGCAGCAACACAAAACTTAGACTGCTTTGCTGTGCATATCATTGCAGATCAGCAGTAGTGGTTAATGATGGCAGTACTGGTGTCAGATGGTGATGCCAAGTTTGCAGCAGGCATTTTGTGCAAATGGGTTGTGATTCACCTGGAAAATTTGCCTGCTATTCAGCAGATATTTCTGGTCCTTATTTGAGAAGCAGACGTCATATCTGACGCCAGCCCTTTCAAAGCATCGTACATTGATGCCCCACAACCAGAGCATTGTTAAAACTGGCAGAACAGGCTGAAAGTATATGTAGAACAGTTCTGTATGCGCCACATCAGTTGACCTCAGCGCTCCAACTGTGACTATGCCACACAAGAGAAACCACAATGCAAAGCATCGTTTCTGCATCGACACACGAGCTGCCTGAGTTGACATTTGCAGATGGGCAACTGCTGCAAAGCCACAACAAGGCTGTCATCCTCTCAAGCAAAGTTAAAGTGCATGTTTGGCTCACCATGAGGGAGTGAGAGATTTCTATTTTAGACATAGGCAAAACGTGACTTTTCTGTGTTTGCAGCTCATGCTGCCTGCAATACAGCTGATCAGTCAGCACACTGCTGAGTTGCTGGCAACTCCGTAGTCGTACGAGTATGTACCAGGGATCCAGACGACCCAAAGTGCTTTCCGCCATTGACCCGTCCAGTGCTGTGCTATCGTGAACGTCTATCACTTCCGCGGTTTTGGCACGGGATCGCACAGAGGGCGAATTCGGCGAGGAGTGAAAGGAAGGAGAGGCTAGCCTGCGTGTGTGTTCCAGCGTCTATAAGTTGAGATGATCTCGCGCCAGACCATGCACGAGCCCACGAAGTATACTATACAGACAGCAAGAGCTTGCAGCGCACTGATGCATAACTTTCCGGAGCCAGGCCGCGTACCCAGATTGCCCTGGCTTGCCATCCTCCACCATGCCACACGTCACAACGGTCCCGACGAAGGGCAAATGTCATAGAGTGCTCAGCTCTGCGCAAAATCTGCAGACACCTGGCACAGAAGCATTTTGGAAGCGACAGCATTCCTTCGTAGATCCATGTCCTTCGTGTGTACTAACACATATATCGTTCAGCGCTGTTCTGCTGCAGAACTCAATCAGACGTTCAGTATTGCGTTCAAGGTCGCGCACGTCGACAAGCTACATTGAGCGGCAGATTTGCACCTGTAGGAGAGTGAACTGTCCTCGATATGCCTCCCAAGTTTCCTGTACATCAGCTCCAGACAGAGGCCTTGGCGACAACCGTTGTCCGGGAGGTCAAGAGCATGTGAGTAGCCCCTGTCATAGACAAAGCCAGCAAAGGCACACGTTTTACTGACATCACCGTGTTGTCTGCAGCTGGCCTTTCTTTTTTGGCTTTGGCGTGGTTGGCTTTGCAATGTACAAGATATCAATTCCCACAGGTTAACAAGTTGCTGCTCTTTTGCTCTGAATCAAGCTTTTGCTCAATGCTGATCTTGTTCAAATATTGGCTGAACACCTTTGCCATTGCTGCAGAGGAGGACCTGAGAAAGTCCACCATCACTCCACATGAAGACAAAGCCATGGCCTCTACAGCATAGTGTGCAGGCTGGGTTCAAGTCATGACAGCTCATGGCAGATATCTTGTCTGTAGCGCTGCCTGCCTCTTACAGTCTGCAGCCCAACAAATGCTGATATGGTGCAGCTTATGGGTCACAGCCGCTTGATGCCATTGTGCTTCAGCAAACTCCTTGCAGTCACACAGGATGCATCAAATGGCCATGCCACACATGCTCAAGCTGTAAGAGTGTAGCAGCTTATGCTGTGCTTGAGTGCGTAGCGCACTTTGCATTCTTTGAAGTGTTGATTGATTCCGTTGAGGCAACAGGGTGTATACATGTAGACAATTTGCACATTGCTCACAAGTTTGTGACATGCATGCCAGCTCACAAGCAGAGTAAATATATGGTCTGTGGCTGGAGACTTTATGCATGCAGTCAAATCCATGATGTCATGACTCGACATGCTATTGTGAGACTACATCAGGAGGTTTTATTTCCTGTACTCCTCCGCAGGTGAAATGCATGAAGCTGCTGCCCTCACAAATGCCACTGATTACAGTCAACATCTCAAATGTGAGGACACAACAAGTGATCAGTATCAGCATCAAATCACTTTGCCTTTAAGCAATGTCTTTTCCAGGCTGCCTCAAAATTGACCAATCAACTGACTCAATGAGATGAAGCTTGCCAGGCAGGATCAAGTGGGACAGGCGCTGAAGTATGTGAATAGACATGTCCACAATCCCTCTATTTGACGCACAGCGGGCAAACCGCTGATTATGACGTACGGCTAGAAATACTTTGCAGGCTCCTACCATTCATAAACAATAAAACTCGAAACTGGATCCTGTGCTTGGGCCATGGCCATCAGAGTGCAAGGTGCAGCTAAGTGGTCTCCGCTTCGTATCAGCACTTCCCAGTGTGCAAAGGCTGCAAGCTGATGACTGACAACCAACTTTGTCTCTGGCAGCACTGCCAGTGAGATCAGTAATTTTCAGGGAAAAAGCCAGATGGCTGATAGTCAAGAGGGTTAGACACACCCAGCATTGCCTGGACTGTTGTGGACACAAACAAATACAAGGCAATAACTGCTAGTACAACTGCTACAGCGGTCTTGGGTCGCTTCAACAACCCCAAGATAGGCTTCAGACCAATGTACGCTGTGCCTGACAATACTGTGATAAAGTAGCGCCCATATCTGGACACATTCACCCAGAAGTCGCTGTCACCTGATGCCAGCTGAAACAGCTCCGGCTGATGCACATGTTGCACTGCAGCTTGGCTGGCTGTTGGCAATGTTAGAGCTAATACAAATGCGCCTGCTGTGATAGTGACAGGATTGAAGTGCAGGCCGATTGCTGTAGCCTCGGCCCCTTCACTGTTCTGGCCATCTTGGCTGCACGCATAGCATCTCCCTGCTCGTCTAGCTTTAATATGAAGAGGATTGGGTGAATCTTGTCGACGCTGTCGCACATGTGTGGGTGACCTCTGTACAGTGGTCAGTGCAGGCTGACTAGTCCTTGCCGCCCACTCTCCCGAGGGTAAGCATGCACAACGCCCCCCTTGTCTCACTGTCTGCATAGGGGCGGATTTCTAACGCTCTGCGCTAGCGACAGGCATGACTTGCGACAAGCTCTGCAAGTCCGGAAACGGTTATGACTAATATGCACTTGGTAGCCACATGCTAGTCTGCGCACGTGCAGGCTCTTCGCATGTAGTATGTAGTGCATCGATACGTCGGGCTGCGCTCGGCATAGGCAGTGTCGATGTTGACTCTGCAATACATCGAGCCTGCGGCATGGACCGGTAGCGCGTGATGCTGCGTATGTGCCGGCTGCTATGCAGCAGCTCACGCTGACGAGAAAGGAACCAAGCGTCTCGTGTTCTGCGCGTTGTAGACCTGTGGCCTGCGCTTGATTCTGCATGTATGATCGCCATAGCTGCCATTGTGAGCTTGCTGAAGCGATTTACACCAACAAGGACGAACCAAAGCGTTTTGAGCCTAGTGCTGCTGTGACACAGTCGTCCAGAGCGCTGAAAAGGCAAGTCTCGCATCCAAAAACGTATTTGCTATCATCTTTCGCGAGGTACGGGTCACACATGCTTTGACCGGGCATTTGCTGTTGCAGGCTTGACAATGTTTCTAAACAGCTGTGGTCAAAGTCAAATGTCCAGGTAAAGCAGTTGCCTCAACCTCGCATGATTTTGCTGTTGTAGATGTGGCTCTGTCTATGTATATAAGCTCCATGCCTGCAGCCCTGCGTCATGCACAAACCTGAGCCATTGCAGTTATGGACAATCCAACCCTGGCTTAAGCGTGCTGAGCACTTGAATACAGAAGTGCTGTGTCAAGCCTGGTTGAACATCAAATGCTGTAGGTCCAGAGGTTTCCATGGCAGCATCTCGTGGCTGGTGCTGCAGCAGGGGCTGTGTCTCGCTCAGCCACAGCCCCTTTGGAATTGCTGCGATTGCAAGCTATGACTGGAGCAGGCTTTGTTGAGGTACAAGATACAGGTGGAGCTGCCGCCCTGAAGCAGAAGTTCAGTTTGCAAAAGGCTTTGAGAACAGCAACTCAAGGCAAAGGGTGGCATGAGCTGTGGAGGGGAAACGGCCTGAATGTGCTGCGTGCTGGTCCCCAGAAAGCAATTGACTTCTTTTCTTTTGAGCTGTATAAGGTGCTACTTGCTGCTTGATTTCGCAACGACCTGCATGCGTCTGCCACTGTGTATTGCAGTGTTGCCGCTGCTGGCAGAGCTGTTTGCCCTTTTGCATTTGAATGCACATGGTGATGCAGCTCATGCTGCAACAAAGTGTGTTGCATATGGTCTGTGACATGAGTTGCTTTGTACTCTTGACCTTGCAACCAGCACGATTGTCTCTTTTTAGTATGTCTCAGCTCAGCAGGCATGCATGCATGACTTTCAGCAGTTAGTGTGCATTGAAGGCTCCTGTCAGTTTGCATACAGTCAATCTCCCTGACAAGCTGCCATGCCGTGACAGGAAGTGTGCTGAAGACAGCAGATCATGCCTGCACTGTACCCCCTATGCATGCCTGCTAGCTCTGCGCTATGTCGTATATGTATGCCTGCCATCTGCAGAGATGGCTCAGGCCCAAGCTTGGTTCAGGTGCTGCAAGCGTTCTGCCATCAGCTGCACTGGCAGGTGCCACCAGCACAGCCATTCTGCACCCCATGGAGGTGGTGCGGAGCCGCATCACATGTGACAGAGCTGGGCGCTACAGCTCTGGCGTCATTGCTGCCTTGAGCAGCATCATCAAGCAGGAGGGGCCTCTAGCGCTGTACACCGGGGTGGGCTCCAGCTTAGCAGCTATCATGCCTGAAGCAGCCATCACGTACGGTAGGGCTTAGCTCGACTCTCAGGCATTGTTGCATGTCATGGCAAAATCTCCTGAGAATGGGACTGAGGCCATACAGTACGTGATGGCTGCCTCAGGCACAGGCATCAGGACACGTTGCTATGGCATGCAGCAGCCTGCACTGCAGCGTGGCAGTGCATGCTGCAGCAGCCATCATCTGGTAGGCCTAAGCTCCTTTTCAGGCATTATGGCTGTACCATGTGTGATGGCTGCCTTAGGCATGGGAATCAGGACACTTTGCCATGGCCTCAGTCCCATTCTCAGGAGCTGCAAGTGCTGCATGGCAGTGTGCGAGTTTCAGTCTCACGTACTATTACTGCAGCAAGGCATTGTGCGCTGCTGCATGCCATTGCAGACTGTGTTCCCAAGCTGTGAAGCATGGGCGTGATGCAACTGGCAGGTGTGTCATGACATATTCTACTGTTATGCACTAGCATATCAGCTTTGCCTCAGTGCCAAGTGAGTCACACGAGCTTTGAGCCGTGTTGACTTGTTGTATGCAGGCTTGTTTGATCTAATAACCAAAGAATACACAAAGTCTACAAACAAGGAGAAGCCTGGTGTAGCTGTTGCCGTAGCAGCTGGAGTAGTGGCCAGCTGCTTGGGTCAGACAGTCTCCTTTCCCCTTGAGACCATTTCACGCCGTCTGCAGGTCAGGCCTCAGCATATGCTTAGGGTGACAGCATGCTGTTGCAACTCACCAGCCCAATGATAAAAACCTATTTACAGCAATGTCATGCTGCTAGGTGCAAAATCATTTCATCTGTTACTCGTTATCAGGGCAACATTGCGTGCTCAGCAGCAACATGCCAAGCAATGTTCATGCTGTCTTGCATGCTTCATTCAGCAGAATGGTGCCCTGAAAGAAACGCTGCTGGCATCAGGTCGGCGCTGCAAACGGTGCAAAAGCCAGTGTCAGCAGGACTGTACAGCGCATTGTACAGGAGCGTGGCTTGGCAGGTTTCTATCAAGGTTTTCAGGTTGGGGTGCTGCGGGCAGTGCCCATGTCAGCTCTCTCCTTTGGCACATATGAATTAGTCAGAGCATGGCTGTCAATCCAGTCTGGCAGCTTCAGCAACAATACGGTTCAGTCACAAAACTCAGAGCAACTGAAGAGCACCTGATGCAATATCTTTGAACAGTGCCCATCTGGCGGGGAAGCTCAATACATTTAGTTGCTCAAGTCAAAGGTCGACTCCATTTCAGCTCTGACATGACTTTTGAGTGCATTCAGTATGAGGCCTGGATCCTCAGAGGTTTGCAGCATAGCCTTGAGAGGCTGTCCTGCAGGGCAATGGAAGTGTGGCATGCAAGATCAGCATGACTAGCCCTGCAGAAACTCCTGAGTGATCTTATAGCAGAACCTGCCAGCAAGCTTGAGGCATTGTGATCTGTGCAAATCTGTACATCATTGATTCTGTTTGTTTGAACTGTATTTGATTTTGTTTCACGTGAATGCTTGACCTGGAAGCTTTCTGACAGCATCCAGTAACGCTGCAACGCTTTTGTTCACAGTGCATCGTTGACTGAACAGATATTTGGTGATGATGACAAGTCTAATTGGTTTGCTCAGCTGGGCAAGCTCTGCTTCATAAAGATCGGCACTGCGGCATTTCGCAACTGCATGACAATTTGGACAAGTGACAGATGGACAAAGGGTCACAGTCTGCCAATTGATTTTTCTTACCTTTGCGAATTGCAGACAACAGTTGTTGAACCAGTGTCGTAGTGAATTTTCTGTGAGTTCAACAGCAGCTTCAGCTTTGTATGGCTTAGGTATGCAAGGTATCTCACAGCCTGCTGGAAATAGGTCAGGCTTTTTTTGTCTCAGCCTCTATATCTCAGTCTGCGCAAACATGATGGTAGTTTACGCTCATTGTGACGGTCCATCAAATATAGTTCATGATTGACCAGTGAACAAGAGTATTGCAAGCTGTCCTGCACTGCTAGCATCAAGCAGTCATGTTCTGCATATGTTTCGCATGCTGTGGATCTAAACAACATGATGCAAGTCCTGCCAGCCTACATGTCAGCGACAGATCAAGTCAAGCATGCAACAAGCAGTCTTGCTTGCAGAAGGGCGTTCAAACTGGAAGAGCCCTATCGCTGACTTCAGATTGCTGCTTGTTTGCTTGTTGACCAACGCGCATATCACCGTGTCGCACGGCATGGATGGACGTCAGAAGCACGTCCTACCTGCAGAACATTTGCGACAGCTTCTGTGTCCTTTGCCGAGATGTAAGCTGTTGTAAGGTCTCGGCGCTCGTCCTGTTTTGCTGAAGGAAGGCAACTTCTCAGAGTGCTGTTTCGTCGGTACGTCAGGAAATGTAGTGTTAAGTCAGCGCAGAAGGGCAAAAATATCCTTTTCCACCTGTGGTCTGAGCGTTTTGTCGCGCGGTTTGGTCGTATACTGCCTTTGTCAGCATGTCTGGACACAACGACAGCGCTGTTGCGGGAGCGACCGAGTCAGGACCAGCCTCTCAGGAATTTGCATCAGCTACAAATAACGAGAATGAGCCATATGTTGCTATCGAGATTGAGCATGCCAAGACTGGTAAGTCAGGCGCGCACGCTGATCAATGCTAGGGCTGTCGAGGCGAATCGACGAGCGACAGGAATGTTCGAGTGATTCATGTTCTGCAGGGAGCGCCAGCGACGTCAGCCGTCTCGTGCAAGCCCATAAGGGCATTGAAAAGATTGTGACGACCACCCTTTGGGTCAAATTCTGCAGCTACTTTATGAGTCCCAACTTCCAGAGCTCAGTTCAGGTTACAGCAGGCAAGTTTTTATGCATGCATGCATCATTCAAACCATGTGCACCTGTTCTGCTCCATGCATTGTGCTTTCAGGACCGTGATGTTTTCCAAGTCGAGAGAGCAGTCTCGACTACACACTAACTCAAGCCTTTTGTTGATTTGCAGGGCAGCTTGTCACAGCGCTCTGGGCAGTGGTCCCGCGCCTGGCCTTTGCAAACTCATGCCTTGCCACCGTCTTCTATTCTGTCGGCATGGTGATGGTTGCGCAAAATGGGCATTTGGGCAGCAGGCTTAAAGCCATGGTGGTCATACCAGGAGCCTGGTGGGTTGGGAGCATATGCGCAGGCTTCACTGTAAGTTCTTGTCATGATACAAGATTTCTCGTCAGCAGGCTTTTGCTGCATGGCATGTACAGCATGCGCTTCCATGAGCATTACATCAAAGCTTGCCTGAAGTTCTCTGGCTGTGCTTGCAGCATTTCTGACCTGATGAACCACACCTGCTGTGGACTCTACATGGTGCAGCCATGGCTGCCAAATGCAAATGCATCAGCAATGCCTGAGAAATATGTACCTTGTCATTGGTACCCGCCTTGTGCCCCTGTGTGTCATGCAGATCAGTCTTATGCAAAATTGATTGCAATGCAACACGTCACGGCCTTGTGCCTGTCTATTGCCCTGGGGGTTGCCTTTCTTCTCTAGCAAGGCATTGCGTCGTCATGCAGATCAGTCTTGCGCGGGCTTGTGGCAATGCGTACGTCACGGCCTTGTGCCTGTTCACTGCCCTGGGAGTGGCCTTCTTTTCCATCCTGCGCACCAAGTCTGACCCTGGCTCTGGCATCTTGACCACCTTGGGCTACTGCATCTCCATCTTGGTTGGCGAGACTGCTTGGCCAGCTCATATTCTATGGCGCCAGGTACATGCTATGAGTCTCTTGCTTTGAGGCCCTGCAGCTTGCAGCTTGCAGTGCCCTGTGCACCTTGTGCATCATTACAACGCGTGGGAGTCAGTGAGTTTTGGTTGCTCATATTGTCAAGCATGTGCGAGGGCACGGCACTATACGCAGTGCAAAGTGTTGCATGCATGAGTGATTGTCTCCATACATATTTGTGGCCAGGACTCAGCCTGACATGCTACCTTGCGCAGTGTATAACCCAAATCAGCATCCATCCCTTTGTGCACTAGAAGGTCTACTGGATTACACTGTCTATGCATATGCCTGGGCAGCTTTAGTCTTCAATGCACAAAGCACTATCAAACAGCTTCTGATCAGACCAATTGCAACGCTGCTGCTCTCACGAGCTGTGCATACTTGCCACCAGTGTGGCATGTCATGCAGGTCATTGCCAACCAGATCATCATTGGGCTGATTGCAGCAATGGGTTGCCTGATAGGAGGCACTGTTTTGCTACCCAGCTTGGCCACAGATGAGCTCAGGAATGTGCTTGCTGACATCATCCAGACTTGTGGCCACTCCATTTCAGGCTATGCCAGCCGCATATTTCCCCCTGAGCCAGTAAGCACCTGATGTTTGTTGAGGTCTTGCTGCTAAGCATACTCATTGCAACTACACTTGATGTTTCATGTCACATTGAGTGACAGACCAGGTTGCGTTGCTACTACACAAATACAGTGGTGCCTCACATGGCACCAAGTGCAGACCCAACTCCTGTGCTTCAGTGCCATTGCAGACACTGCTCAACAAGCATGCAAATTTGCCACACACATCACACACTGGCATGCTGGATGAGGGTGCATGACTCCCTATCAAATTGGTGTCCAACAATGCTGCAATGGCTGGAATATTGCAAACTGCGTCTGCAGGGTTGTCCAAATGTGCAAGAAGCAGAGCGCCGTATCATGGCAACCCGCAAAGCTTTGCAAGACCAGATGGAGTTTGATGCTGAGAAGGTCACCGAGATGGACTACATGTGAGCACATCTGCTACAAATGTGTTTACTACAATGCATACTTCTGCATGCTCACGTGCTCGGCAGCTTACAATCTTGAGCTGGATCTGATATGGTGTTGATCTGCCATGACAATTTCTGATTGTGACAGGCAAGCAGATGTTTATTGGCTTGCAATGTGCTCAGCAGATGCATTTCATGACATCTCCTCCTGTCTAGTTGAAGAGTTGATGACTGTAAAAGGCAGTAAAACCACACGCCATTTTGCAACCTGTTTGTTTAGATTGCTGTCAGTATGCATCAGCGCATGTGCAAATCTTAAGCTGCTGTTGGTCAGTCGCTTTGCTCACCACAGCTGTGGCCTGCAGGAACTTTTTGCGGCGCACTCACACAGATGATCAGGAGGAAGACGAGCAGGGAGCAGCACGCAAGCAGCAGCCTGTCCCAGCAGCAGCATCCATCCGGCCCATGTTCACCAAGGCTGCAGCCTTGTTACAGAATGTGCGCTGTGACACTTGTACTGTCGAGCACCAATAGTGCAGTTGCATGAAATGCATCAATCTGGGTGGGCAGTGTGTTGCAAAGATGATGATGTCTGTCAGAACTGTGTTTGATACAGAGCAGGGCAGAGGCTTGGATCTATTCAACTAATCCATTAGGCTAAGCACTCTAGCACAGCTGTATGAGCCTGCCTGGTTTCAGTCATAGCTATACTGCTGAGAGGAACATGTCCTACGAATATGCTTGCCAGTCATGGTCTTGTCCTCAATCACCACCAGATGCATTGTTCAATCTCAGTATGCACTTCATTGCATCAATTGCATGCAGGCTTCTATGGAGCCTCCCTGGCTGATGCGCCATCGCGTCAGCCTCGCAAAGTGGAAGCCCGTGCTGGACGCGCTCAAGGACGTGGTGCTGCAGACCTCAGCCCTTGAGTCAGTCTTGGAAGGGCATGGTACGCTCTTGTGCATGCGCTTGTACTTCAATGTTCTTGTCCATACTAATGTTCAACATTGCAACTGCACTCGGGAGTCCAGCATACATTTCGAGATGGGGTTCCCTAAGCTGCATCAAACTTCCACAGCAGCAGCAATCAGCTTCTGTGAACTTTGAAGATCCAGCCAGGAAATCGTCCCACGGCATGGCCACTGCCTGCTCTGCTGCTGTGGTTGCCACCTGTGCATGACATTACCAGCATGGATGTCAGCATTGGTGCTGCGGCATCTCAGCATCGCCTGCTCTTGCTGATTTGTCTGAATTTTGATGCAGCAAGCGTGCCACAAGGCAACGACGACAGCTTGTATGTACTCAGCTTTCAGGTTTCTGTGTGTTCTGTTGCAGAGAGTGGGCCGCTGCTCCGGGACTCAGATGTTTTAGCTGTTTTGGGGAGCAACGTGCTGCCAGTGTTCAGGCTGCTGCATGCCCAGGTGGCAGCGGCTGCAGCTGTGCTGGCCAAGAACATTCGCCTTGCCACTGGTCACACTCCGGTCAGTCTGTGCTGTCTTGCACGCTGCGCCAAGCCAAGCTGCTGTCCAGCTGCCCTGGTTGCCGCCGCTGCATGTTGTTAGGCTTGTTGCACACGAGGCTTACTATAAGCAAGCAGACGCATATTGATGTCTCAGTCGCTGCCATGCTGAGAACACACGTCATGCTGCTTTGCCTTGCCTGCAACTGGTGTGAAGGTACATACGGCATTCACCAGATTTGCCTTTGACTCCATGCCCATAACAAGACTACTTGGCTTTCATATATGCATCAGCAATGTCTTTCACCATGCCGCCTGCTGACCATCACACTGAAAGCCTTGGCAAAAGCAATGGGCTTGAGGCCCAACCTACAGTTTCTCCTTGCTACACCTATTATGCAACGTCAGTGCTGCCAAGCTCGTGCTGTTCACAGCTGTAGCTGCTGTGACATCCTTTCTTTGCATGCAGCCAAAACATGTGTCCTTTGAGTCTGCGTGGTCTGTTCTGGAGCACGAGCTGGCTGCTCAGATCCACATCACCATGAAGCAATACTTTGGCAAGCTGAAGGAGACTGAGCCTGACAATGCCCTGCGCCCTGATACCCTGGTAGGCTGCCTCCCCAAAGTTGCCTGTGCACCCTGCAGTAGTGATACAACTCATGACATCCTACCGTTTGCCAGGACACGGGCTTGTCATCAGGCATTATTCTTTGTGCTTGCTTCCCCAAGCTCAAGCAGGCCTGCCAATGGTGTATGCCATGATAGCCTCTTTGCCCAGACTTGAATTCATGCTGACTTCACAGTGGGCAACTGCAAGCTGTACAATCGTTGACAGCTTGTTGTCTGTCAGGCCTTGGGCTTGTGATGCCACAGCATGTTGTGTGGGTGCTTTTGGTTTGGTGTTTAGATGCCGAGCTGGGGCAAATGGCCTAAACATTTGCTGGCCTGCTAGCATCATTGGTGCCACCTTTCTTTCGGTTGTGACAGCTGTGAAGACAGCATTCAGATGCATGTGCCCAACATGTCCTTCACACAGCAGCACCTGCAGTCATGCTCATGACGTCACAGGAGCAAGGTGTTTGCTAAGGACCACTTGCAGATGCCTACGCAGGTAGTGCAAATGGCCGTGTTGTGCAAACAACACAACCCTTTTCAAGGCACTACTGTTGGGGTTGCAGGTGCAAGCCATCCTGTGCATTGCCACGCTGACCACAGGCATCATGGATGCTGTGATCACAGTGGACCGTGCAGTGGCAGCTGCCTTGTCGACCAGGCACCATCCCCACCTGCAGTGCATCAAGTACTTCCTTGCATTACTTGAATGACTGCTGATGTTGGTGCAGGTGCGAGCCATCCTGTACATAGCCACCCTGACCACTGGAATTATGGAGGCTGTGACAAACGTGGACCGTGCAGTGGCAGCAGCGCTGTCTACAAGGCACCACCCCCACCTGCAGGGCCTGGACCCCAGCACACACTCCAGCCGCAAGCTCAGGGTGCACAATGCCATCCTCATGCCTGTGCGTGAGGCACTCAAGAACCTGCACGAGTCTGATGACTGTGCCTGGAAAGGTGAGATGGGTTTCACTTCAGCATGGTCAAGGGTAATGCTGCAATTGACTTCAAGAGTTGCAGCTTGTGTCTGGTTGCTTCTGCAAGGTGTGTTGGCGTGAAGCCATGTTGGTACTGCCATGCCAAATGTCAGCAGATAGTGTGCTAGGTGTTCAGGATGTTGTAGTGTGGGGGGCAGTCCTGCTGGCAGCTGTGGTGTATCAGGGTGTGCTGTGCTGCGCAGGTAGCCAGAAGTATCTGTTTGCCACCAACAGCTATAACACTCTGCCAGTCATTGGAGCACCCCAAAAGGACGGCCAGGACTCCAAGAAGCAATCAGGTGTGCCATGCTGCAACACATCGTTTGCTCTGCATTTGTGTGTTCAAGCACTAGCACTTGCCAACTGCTGCAACTCCATTCTAGCCAAATTGACTTAGCCTTGCTAAGAGCGCTTTGGTGGCTGTCAACCTCACTTCATTAGACCTGCTGATAAGATTCTGCACTCACACTGTCCACCTGCAGTGTAATGACCCGTCAGCCATCAGCCGTATATGCAGCATCAAACAAAGCTGAAGCAGTCCTTATTGTAACGCCATGAACACGCCAGCCTAGCAAGACAACACCTGCGGCACACACACACTCAGCACATGTGCTGGAAAGCATGAAGACAATAGATACTATTCAAAGCTGAAGCAGAATTCGCCTGTGCATCAGGGTCCATGCAGAGTTTCTGGCAGCATGTGAAGGAGGATACAGCCTGGATGATACCCCTCATCAAGTTCCTGCTGGGCTCTGCCTCCTTCCTGGTGTGGTGGGCGGCTTTCCGCCACTGGCTGCCTCAGATGTGCTCCTCACGCCAGACGCTCTGGCGCAACATCAGGTCAGAAGTTGGGCCGTCTTGCTTACAGAAGCTGCTGTACAGATGCTTCACACTTTTCTATGCTTTCCGTCCTACGCCAGCTGACAACACTGCCTTGCACAGAGCTCTTGGCAGTGCTGAAAGCAAAAGGTGGCCTGCTGTACGGCAGCGACCTCATCAGCCAAAATACCAAAAAAACAAGGTTGAGGTGGCAGCTGTCTGATGTGATACTGCCTAGTGTGTTGTGCGCAATGTCCTCCTTGCTCTCTGTGTGCAAGTTGGTGTCCTACAGCAAAAGTCGTAACCTGCAGCGGTCTGTTGCAACATGCTGAGCGCCAGCAGTGTCATGATTATCAACCTGGGTTTGATCTCTCAGTCAATGAGTCAAGCAGGTCTCACCTATTTCTATACTCATGCCTAAATGTCAAGCAAGTGACCTGCAGCTGGATCTGTCACAATTTTGTGTAGAAGACTCCATTCAAACATCGCTAGCCAACATAACGCGCATACAGCCTCGCAAACGCCTGCCTGTCACAGCATGATCTTGCAAAATCTCTTCACAGTGCAGGTGCAACCGCTACCTGCAGTATGGTGTGAAGTTCTGGTTTGGCACCTCAGCAGTCATGGCGGTGTGCCTTTCCCTGTCTGCTGACTTCCCCGCCATCCAGCAGTGGCGGCCGCTGTACCTGGTGCTGACAGTCATCATCGTGTGCAGCCAGAAGGTGGACACCACCCTCAGCAAAGGGGTGCTGCGTATTGTGGCCTCAGTAGTGGGTGGTGTATATGGTAAGCTTGTTGATACTTTTCGTACTCTGCTTCCATTGCTGTTGATCCCATACATGCTTGCTGACCTTGCTGCTACATGAAGTCTTGAAGCCAATGATGCCACAAATCTTGTCCTTTTCGCTTCTGTTGCACAGTGACTTCTCTTTGTAACATCTGCTTTGGCTCCCAATTGTGCCTAAAATGTACTGTGAGGTACCATTGCAGTCAGAATGCAGGAATTGCTTACCAATTACGCTGTCCTTAAAGTGGCAACATCCTTACATCAAGTATTTTTTACAAACAGAAGTTACTGTACATCAGTTGGGCAGATGCTGCCGACACTCTAGATCTAGTGTCATGTGATTGCAGGCTATCTGATCATGCTGGGCGCCCCTGTGGCTAGCAAGCCGTATGCCGTCATGGTGCTTGTGTGCCTATTCGCCTTTGTGGCAGCCCCCTTTGCCCCGTAAGCAGACTAGTTGCTGCTGACGCCGCACTGTTACACTACTGCAGGCTATTTGATCATGCTGGGGGCTCCTGTGGCCAGCAATGCCTACGCTGTCATGGTCTTTGTGTGCCTCTTCACCTTTGTGGCAGCCCACTTTGCCCTGTCCACCTTCAAATACGCAGTCTTCCTGATGCTCATCACCGCTTACTCCATCATCCTGTGCCAGTTCCGGCCTGGCGTCCCGCACTTCACCGGCACTGTGCGCATCTTCTATGACCGGCTGGTGGACATAGCCATTGGTGTGGTGGTTGTTCTACTGCTGGACCTCATCCTGCCATGGTAAGATCCTGGCACATCTGCAATGATTGCATAGAAAGCACAATGTCTGGGTAAGTGCAGTCTGTGCAATAGCACATGTGCGAGCGTGAGCTCTTTGGCATATGCATTAGCATAAACGCATTGACAGGAGCGTCAAATCATGCAGTGCAAGTATACGTCTTTCTGGAAGCATGTCAGTGTGCAGGAATCGTTCTGGGCATGTGCCGTGAACAATCCAGCTGGAATGCGTGTTGCATCTTTCTCCCTGGTCACAGCTGCATCAGCATTGCAACATGCCATAGGTACGAGCTTGACCAGTACAACACATCATGACTGCATTACCCTTTTCCTCTTGCCTTTTACATCGATACTTCCCATCATGCATCTTCACGCTCAGGCAGTTACTCTCACTCTCACATTCACAGCTTACTTTACCACTCTTGGGCTGCAGGTATGTGTCAAGTGCATCCCTAGAGACCCTGGGCAAAGCCTTCAGCGATGCTACCTTGCTGATGGAGCGTAACTATGACATCTTCTATGAGGAGCTTAAGCTGTCCTGCATGCCTGCCTCGGTATGGTTATCTTGCTGCTCTTGTTTGCTGCACAGATTTTGCAGATGCACACACAGTCAGGCTGTGGCTCTTGTCACTGGTCAGCATGGTACATGCAACAATTTGATGCATGACGGTGACAAGCTTGCAGCCTGGCAAACTTTGTGAGCGGGTGTAGCATACAATTTGTGCATTTGATTTGCATTGCTCAATGATTGGCTGTCCAACGATTTTGCAGTGCTCAACAATCTGCTCTGGATGAGCTATGCCTGCAGCTGATGACAAATCATTTTCAAGCAGGACTTTCCGTCTGGTTTTAGCCCAGTGATCATACTACTAATGCATTGACAAACATGCTTACATGTCATTTTTGCTGCATACATTTGCTGGTTGCTGGCTATGTTTGCTGTTTTGCTGGAAGTGGTTGCTAGACTCTTTCTGTGACTGTGCAGGAACAAGGCAGAGAACACAGGCCCTTCAGCATTGTCTTGGCAGAGTCCACAACCTGCACAGCTTGATGGCAGTAATGCTCAGACGCTGAATAGGTCTGCTAGACGTCTGCTGTGACTCTGCAGGAACAAGGCAGAGAATTCAAGCGCTTCAGCGCTGTCTTGGCAGAGTCAGGTGCACAGGCTGCACAGCTTGGCAATGGCGCAGCCCAAACGCCGGATGCAGGCTCGCATAACAGTGCCCCTCTGCAGAAACAGAACTCCTCGCTGTCTTGGAGTGCCAGGCAGAACCTCAGGCGTGCCTCAGCAGCCTCGAGGCATGCTTCTGCCTCACGTCATGTGCCACACCAAGACAATCGCCTGCCACCAGGTAAAGTGATGCAGTCCTCTTGGCCCTAATGCACGCCAGACTGTGTGCTGTCCCTAATATGCTTGTTGTTCAGGCATGAGGCATGCTTCTGCCGTCCATGGGTCTCATCAAGACAATGGCCTCCCGCCAGGTGGATTTCATATGAGCTCCTGAGGCTCCATGCATGCAGATGGACTTGCATTAACCCCATTGACATCTTTGCAACAGTGCAGCTAACTTGTACTTTTGCTGCACCTTGTTTGGCATCAGCAAGTGTCAACATTTGACAGTCTTTGCAGGTCAAGTTGGAGTGAGGCTTTGCATTACATAGCGCCTTGTATTAAAGCTGTGTCGTCGTCTTTGCTCAGGTGGCTGGGAGCAAGTGGAGCTTGAAATACAGCGCAGCTCACAGCTACCAGAGGCCTTCTCCACTCAAAGTCAGGATGAGGACCCACAGCAGATGCATGATCACCAGCTGCACACTGGTCAGCAGCATCCAGCTGAAGACAGTGCACCGTATCAACAGTCAGTTGCCCATCCCTTGGCCCAGTCCCCTTCGCCTAATGGGCACCTGTCCACACCCAATGGGCAGTCAAGCCCAGCTGAAAGGCAACTGCCTGGGACAGGCTCACAGCCCGTGCTGCTGCAGCCGCCAGACGCTGCCACAGGAATACAAGCTGACAAGCACAACAGGCAGCAGGCAGAACAAGGCAAGGAACAGTTGCCAGGCAAACCTCTTCTTCGAGGGCAGGAACACTTGACAGGGCCAGGTACAGAGATAGCAGGGTCAGGGTGGGGGGTTGAAGGGGGTGGGGGTCAGGGTCAGGCTAAGCTGGAGTTTGAGGCAAGTGAAATGGAGGCGGCAGCTGCAGGATTGGATAGGGAAGCTGAGCAGCAGCTGAGGGGGCTGTCCCGCCTAGAGGAGGATGCCTTGGAAGCTAAAGTTGCGGCTCCTATAGGTAAGTCTTCCAGCCGCTTCTGGTGCTGTATGTAGTCTGAACTGCCATTCTGCTCCTGCCAAGAACATGTTTGAGAATTTCCCAACTCTTTGCAGATCATGACCCATGGACGCATCCAATAAACTGTGTTGGGGCTGCAAGCTGCTTACTTGCAAAGAGGCAAAAGCAACTAATGCTGCAAAAGGAAAGCGACAACTATGACGCAAAACCTTGATGACAATTTGTTTTGCCAGCCAAGACTGTTGAGTAGAGAGATGTTTGACTGCATAGCTCAGAGCCAATTATACATCTTGCATGCAACATCTGGCAAAGTGTCATTGGACAATGGTCCTTGTAAGGTTGGGGAGCCCACTGCAAACCAGTCATGCTAACAGTGGGGTCTGGGTGGTATAGTAGCAATGCTTGTCCACGCAAAGAAGTCAACAAAATTCTGTAGATTTACCATTTGTTTGTTTTCCACGTCACCCACACTGCCTGCAATCAGACTGTGGCTTTCTTTTGGAACAACAGTAGCCTGTGACTTGCAGGGCGACTGCAGATCTCCTTGATAGCAGAGGCAGTGATGCGGAAGCGGGGAGTGCTGTTCATGCCCCCTGTAGTCAACACTGTCGACTGCAAGCCAGGCATACTTTTCACTGGAACTGCAGTAGCCTTGTGACCTGCAGGGCCGGTGCAGATCTCCTGGATAGCAGAGGCAGTGATGTGGAAGCGGGGGGTTCTGGTCATGCCCCTGTAATTGACACTGTCAACTGCAAGCCAGGCATACTTTTCACTGGAACTATAGTAGCCTTCTGACCTGCAGGGCGAGTGCAGATTTCCTTGATAGCAGAGGCAGTGATGTGGAAGCGGGGGGTGCTGGTCATGCCTCCTATTGTCAACAAGCTGGTCAGGGCTATGCAGGTGTGCCTGCCAACAGACACTCTGGCTGATTGGCTTTCTTTTCACTTTCCTGTCCCTGATCACGCCTACATTTCTTCTACTTCTGTTCTTGCCCCCTGCCTTCTGCTTCTGATCTATATCTGCGCCTGTTCACAGTTCCAATGTTGCATCCCTAGCTCCTGCTTCTAACACGCGTTTGCTTTTTGCGCTGTGCATTTTACTCTACAGCAGCTGGTTTGTACCTTGTTCTTGGAGCTCAGACTGCACACTGCGTCATGAAACGTGCAGGTGGAAGCTTGTCATGACGCATTGCATGGCATTTTTCTGCTTCATGGGTAGCACAGGGGCCCGTATTGGCACAAACTCACTGTTCAAAGCACGTTGTCCTGACTATCTACATCATCCCTGACGTCAGAATGCATGGCTCATAAACACCTCTTACGTGACATGCCGGAACTACTTGACCCTGAACCTTAGCAGATGACCCAGACTATGTTGTACTATGTGCTGACCCAAGCATTGTTTCCCTAGCCTACTGTCCAGGTACGGTCATGATGAAAAGGTGGGCATGCTCAATTTCACGCTGATGAATGACCCGCAGGTATTGCTGGACAGGCTGGCTGCGCAGGAGCTGATGCTGTTGCAGCGCCCCGTCATCAGCGGCCACTACAGCGGGTCTCCTTTTGTGAATGTGCTGTCAGGGCCGCTGGACGAAGCCCTCAGGCCCATGTTTGCCCATGTGACGCACATTGGCAAGCTGGTGCACAGCATCCTGTCAGAAGACCCTCAGACTGAGAAGGGCTCAATCAAAGAGCTAGAGATTGCTATAGAGGAGCTTGAAGCCCAAAGGTGTGCTGCCATCCAGCCTGACTTTTGTACTTGCATGTTGTGCCACATGAGCGGCCAAGTGACCATGCATAGATTTGCAGCATATAGGCTTGGGAACATCACAGAGATACAAGCTGGCTGCATCATGCCTGACGGTGTGCTTTCAGTGATATGCACACATATGTGGGATACCTTGCTTGCAATGACTGAGAAATCAATCGTAGTCAAACAGCAGGCAGACAGGCTGCTATGCAGAGTCTGTTTCATGATGATGTTGACAGCATGTCAGGCGTGTAAACTGCATATCCAGCACTCTCAATCTGGGAAGTTTGACAGCATTGCATGCTGCTGGCGGGGGCTAGTGTAAGACGCATGCAGTGCTGCCAGAGCTTTCAACTAGCAGACCTTGACAACGATTCTCGTTCTTGACAACAAGAGCGACACTTTTGTGTCAGTCTGCAGGCAACAGATCAGGAAGGTGTACTTGGGCAGAGTCACAAGGTACCAGCAAGCACTGCAAAAGAATGACCCCTCTTTCCCCTACCTGCACCTGAGGACATCAGATGACTCTGTCCGTTTCCTCAGTGCCTTCTTTGCAATGAGCAAAGGACTGGACAAAGCCATCATGGTTGCGCGGTCAGCCTGCAATGACCCATGGATTCGCCAGCAAGCCGGCCAAAGGAGCTGGAATCAGCTTCGTTTGTGGTTTGGTCGATAGGCAGTTTGGAACCCAAAGGTCACTTGGGCATGAGGATACCTGCGAGACCGCTCGCATCTAAGCTGATGCATATGCCGCAAAACTCCAATAGGCGATTTAGGTGATTGACTATTGTTCATGCCTGTGGGCCTGTACTCTGTATGCAAATTGTGTCAAGACTTTTGGGATGTGTCTGTGTGTTTTGCTTGGGATGAGAAGGGAGCGTCTGTGAACTCTGGTGCCGCGGCAGCTTGTGCAGAGCATATGATTGCCAGCCTTGCGATCTACTCTTTGTACAATTTGTACAGACCAGGAAACATGGTTTGGGCTTACTTCTGCGGACTCTGATAGCAGCAGCAGTAGAACTGATTACAGCTACTTCTGCTGGATCATGTAGAATCATGAATGACAACCAACTTAGAGCACAGACGATATGCTGGTACTCTTTCATCCTTTTCAACATCAACAGCTGACCTTAAGACCCTTATGCCAGCCTCGGCACTGTAAACGCAAGTCTGATGATTCTGAATGTTTGTGCTCCAGTTGCGGATGCAGCCGAGCAGGTTGCAGCTGCATGCAGTTGGCTCCTTCTGTGCAATACTCTCACTTGCAGAGATGGACGCATGCGCATTTGCAAGCCAGAGTTTCTGATTCGGATCTTCAGGCCTGCTCAAACATAAAGGCTGAAGATGGCCATGGACAAGATGGTCATGAGGCAAATATGTACTGCCAAATTCAGTCATTGGTGAGAGACCGTCAGGAGCCTTCTCATTATGTATGACAAGTCATGCACAGGTCGGGTTTGCGCATGCGGGCTCAGGATGTCCAAACAATGTCGTGTTACACTTTGAGCTTCACTTGCTTTCAGTGCAGCAACCTGACCTATCTGCATTTGCAGCAACATCAGCTATCACATGACATGCTCAGACCCTTGATCTAAAACAGTTTGATCAAGCGGAGCAACAAACTGAAGATTATTGTACTCAATTCACACATGGACATACTAGCACAGCCCATCATGCTGTCAAATATGATGAAAAATCCAAGGCAAAACTGAGGATCAAATCAAGTTAATTTGACTGAACAAGATATGTGAAGAATATATATTCACTCGAGGACTAAAGATACACATCCTCGTCTGATAGGCCTGTCGACTGCGTGGTTGAGCCCCCAGTATCACCATCAATGCTCTCCTGGCTGAGCCTTTTCCTCCTCCTCTCCACCATACGGGCGTTAAAGTCGCCGTTGAACTCTGTGGTGTGGTAGACGCAATACGCATTGATACAAAACTGATCATTGCGCGTCTCGCTCATGCTCAACAGCGCATCGATTTTGGCGCTCTTGCTTAATTTCTTGCTGTTGGCAACTTTTTTTGCCAATGTCCTCTTGATGGTCTTCTCACGAGACATTGCCTCGTGAGATGCAGCCTGCTGCCCCTGAGTCTTGGCTGCCTTGAGCGCTGCATGATGTGCAGCCTTAAGGCTGTCAATTGCTGCCTGAGCCTTGCTCTGTTCCTTGGCTTGGACTGTTGCGACAGCCTCTTCCAGGGAAGATCGAGACTCTGCACTTCCCTGCACATTGCACATCAACACTGAGTACTGTACGACTACTCAACACAATGCAGCAGGTGATAGTCAACATCCTTGTTGGTGCTGCCAAAAACATTGCAAGCATGTTGCATAAGTTGAAGCAGCACAAGCACAACGCAGAGACATGCATCCCACAGCATCATCGACTGAGCGCAGTAACTGACAGAATTGCTTTGTGTTGCAGACAGGTACACACGGAAAGCACCACACAAATATCAGCGCGCAAGCTCACAACATACACAATTGGGTATGGGACAAACCTTGATGTCAAAGGGAGTGTCTGTCTGCATTGCAGGTGGAGTAGCTGCCTCCTGAAGTGATGAGGGAGGTGCTGAGGAAGAATTGAGCTGCACAGCTGCAAAGGCCTTGCTGCAGCGGTTGGGACGTGTCTGCTCCAGCATGCCTGCAGGTCCCGTAGAAAATGCACCCAACTCCCTAAACTGGTTGGGGACGTCTGCTGTTACACTCAAGACTGAAGCCTCGTCCCTCCAGTGCCTATGAGCGCCAGGGAGAGGAAGCTCTCGCAATCCCCAAAAAAGCAGCAACTTGGCTATCGCCTGCTGAGAGTGCTGCATCTGAGGCTTAGTAGAAGCCTCTGCTAGTAGCGACAATGTCTCGTGTAGTACAGGGCAGTCATCAGGGGAAACGGCTGTAGCTGTCAACAACAGCTGCTCAAGGAAGGGCAGCACATGCTGCAGTCGCTGCATTTGATGTGCTGTCCAGATGAAATCAGAATGCTGTATTGGCTGCATACAGCGTTGGTGATTGAGTTGTTGCTGCCCATGAAGGGCCATGTGGCAAGGCAACCAGCAGGTGCTGCCTGCAGGGCTGCTGTGAAGTGATTCAGGGAAGTCTCATCCACTTCGCCCTCAGCATGCAGATTCTCAATAAGCATGGCCCACAGAGCGCCGATGTATGCCAGCTGCACCTGCAGACAGGAGAAGCCGGTTAGACACTCGGCACTTTCGAGGCATATCTCGAAGTGTCGATAAGAGGCCAAGCTGTTTCGATGACGACGACGCGCTAAAGCCGCTCACCCTCGTGGGCTCCTCAATGAGGCGCTGAGAGGCTTTGCTGGCCGGGGCAGGCCCGTTCAGGGCAACCTGCATCAACTTCTCGCAGGTGACTGCTGCCTTGAGGAACCTGTCTTCCTGAGAGCCATCTACAATAGCTCTCGCAACAACGCTGCCCCGAGGGACGCCAAAACAAGGCATAAGGAGTGTCGGCACGGCCACCTGCAGCAGCAGCATAGTCAGCACACATATGACCCTAAACTACAGGCACTTTGATATCTTTCAGCAGAGTTTAGGCAAACTTGCGGGGAGGTGCCAGAGGCTTACCTTCCTGACGTCCAACGGAGATACAGCTGGGATCAGTCTGTGAGCAAACGCGTGTGTACGGCCTCTGAGGGGCATGCTTTTGCCCACAGTGCCAGTTGCGCATGAGTAGCCCAAAGACACGTTGTGGAAAGCCATTTCTACCGGCAAGCAGTTGCAGACCAAGTGCTGAAGCGCTGAAAGCCTGAAAGCAAGGAGCTGTCTGGCAGCAACAGGGAGTTGTCCCTCGGCAATGCCACTGCTCGTTCGCGATTCTAAATTGCGCATTCGCCAGCTTCTTCTTCGATTTTGATTCTTGCGCAAGCTTGATGATGGATGAGAGCGTGATTGCATAGCACATGTAGCTGAATGCATTCCTATACGGGCTTCGTGTATAAGCTGTGCCTTGTTGGGCACTGTACAACTGTGGCAGAAGTCTGTACTCAAAAGGGATGCCTGCTCAGCAGAACGGCTCGCATGCCTTGCATACGCCGAGCCCTTGGCGATGCGGCCACACACATTAAGCAAGGGCCTCGAAAGCAGACAACGTCCTTACCGCTTGCAGCAATGCCTTGACTGGCATGTCCCTGTGACCTGGGAAACCTGCTTGAGAGAGCAGGTTTCCAGCTGCATAGGCAAGCAATCAAGGAAAGACTATGGCTGTCTGGCAAAACAGGCCAGCTTGCTAGCCTAGTATCCAAGTCCTGAAAAGCAGTATGCTGCCAGCAGCAGCATCTCCACGAAAACTCGGAGATCTACCTGTCGAGCAAGTCTTGCTGTAATTTCCAGCAAAGCTTGTGCAACAGGCAAAGCTCTGCATTCTGAGCAAACACTTGCAACTGCGCAATTTTGATCCACAGTCTGCTTTGTCAACCTTCGAAGCTGGACGTTGACAGCAGACAAAGACAGAGACAAAGTTTCCCCGCTCCTCCAATTGTCTGCGCCTTTGGCTCCGCCAACACACCGGCAGGCTGTACAGCCACCAGCTTCAACATTTGTTATGGAATCCCAGGGATGTGCTGAGTCATGCCATCATGAATCATGACGATGCAAAAGGTTTCCTTGGGAGTCAGGTACAAGAATGGTTGGGAGCAGACTTTAGGTCATAGCCATAGGTTTGAAGTTCATTTCAGCATGTGGGCAACTGCTGGGTCAGCCCTTGTCGCTCAGGCTGTGCGCGTGTGCAAGCTGTACCTAGGTACAGGCCTCATTAAAATTGCCCAAGCTGTGCATGCGTCTGTAGTTGTTTTTCAGAATAGCCTGACGCTCTTGGCTGCACCTGCAACTTAGCCTTAAGGCAAACTTTCCATCGTGGCGTTCTTAAGAGCCATGCAGCGCCAAACAGCAAGCAGTCTGTAGACAATGCCTGTCATGCCATTGGGCTGCCACAGACATCTGAGCCTTCGCTCTTGTACCTTACAAAGACCCTTCAAAATACGGGTCAGAAACGGCAGAGATCCCAGCCTGCCAGAGTAAGGCGAAACAAATAAGGGGTAAACTCTTGTACCTTAAAACGACTTTCGGTCTTTTCTTGCAGGAATTTGTAAAAGAGCTTAATAATGCAGATTGAGCACAGCAGAAAGTTTACCCGTGGGGGTTCGCCCAATTGACAAAAGTACAAAGCATTGGTGTTACAAATCTGGAATGCCGGCAACTGCTGCATCAGTGGCTTGATCTCACAACTGTCAATGAGTTTGAGTATGCCCTGCTTGTTGGCAGCAATCAAAGCCCTGGGGCTGGCAGAAAAGCCTTCAGCTGCTGAAAACGCAGCAGACTGCAGAATGTGGCAATTATTGCAGACCGATGACAGTCACTTTCCGTCAATCACAGTGCACACCATACCCTACTCTGGCCCAATGATGTTGAAGATGCTGGACCGCCTCAACCAGGCCTTTGACAACCTGGTCCTCCACTACGACCTCTTCAAAGAGGACATCGTTTGGGATGCTAAATGTCGCCTGTCTCTGTATGGCTCGATCTTGATGTGCATCAAAAGGCCACTGCAGTACCTTTTGAGCAATCCTTAGCTCAAGGCACTATTGCACATGCACAGAGCCACTATTGACAGGTCAGCACAGGACCAAGCTGGTTGCAGACACTTGATTGCTCCAGTGCGTACCTAGCTGAGTCTGTTGAGCCTGTCTAGCACGCGTTATGAATGGAATGAAAATGAGCTACTCACAAGAAGAGCAGCGTCGATCAAAAGTGCATAATGTGTATGCATGCACCTCACAAACATGTTTGCTGGGGCCAATCTGCTGTTCATCGCAGAGAAGCACACTGCCAGCTGAACCACGTTGTCTGCTGCCGCACTGATGACATGCATGATTTCCAATGACGGTTTCCCACACCATCTGTTGACAATCTGCTGCTCATCTCTCAGAAACACACTGCCAGCTGAATCAGCATGCCTGCTGTCACAGTGATCACAAGCATGATGACGTGTGCCCATGCCATTGTCGCTGACCGCAATTCTTATTGCAGCGCTGTTGCTTCAGGCTCTGCTGTCACAGTGTTGACAGGCATGGTTTTGAGTGGCGTGTGCCTACGCCATCTGTTGACTGCATGTCTTATTGCAGCGCTGCTGCTTCAGGCTCTGCTGCCACAGTGTTGGCAGGCATGGTGTTGAGTGGTGTGTGCCTATGCCATCTTGTTGACTGCATGCTTTATTGCAGGGCTGTTGCTTCAGGCTCTGCCAAGCCATGTTGAATGTCTTTCTTTGTCTGTTCTAAAGCGTCTCTGCTGGTCCACAGCGGCATCGCTTGCCTCTCACTGTCAGTCTTGGAAATGAAGTCCTTCAGGCGTTTGACAAGCATCAAGATTGTATCATGGTCGACAATTGCATAGCATATGCGGAAGAAGCCGGGTTTTGCTGCATGGCAGGATTCACCTGCAATGCCAAATATTGATGATATCAAGTGTTTGAACTTTGTCTTGGCAGGACAAGACTTCTGACAGACACGACTAGCACATGTGCGTGGAGCTGCAAAGACAATAACATCATTTTCATACCTCTCAGCATGGGTGCTAGGTGTGTGGGGCCCAAATCCTGTCTTGCCAGGCTGTCTGGACATGATTGAAAAGTAGCAGCTTTTCAAAACATGAAGACTCACAATGCTGGCCAAAACTGCTGTCATGCTAGCAAAGCATGGGCATACACATGCACGCTCAGCAATTGACAAAACAGAACAAAATCACCCTCTGTGACTGTGGTCAACAGACAATCATTTTGCATGATTCATAATTACATGCACTCGACTGTTGAAGTTCAAGAGGAGAAAGCAAACCTGGAGTGATGATGAAGCCGCAGCGCTGCACAAAGCCCTCTTGCCACAGTTTGCTCTCGGCTTCCCATGTGGGTTCTGAAAGAGCTGACCGCAAGTCAATCCAGCAGAACACACACGCCACTGCTGGTGTGAATTTGATATCAGCCTTAGTCAGTGCACCTGCAGCAGTCCATGGCCCTTTTTAAACACCAACACCACCATACCTGTTGTTTTGTCTGAGTTTTGCATGTTGAACATCAACTGTCCATATCGTGATGCTCAAAACAAGCCAGCCTGGCAGGATAGGACTTGGGCCACACACACCTAGCACATGTGCTGACCAGTGTAAACATTACTTTTTATTTATTATTTATTATTACCACCATAGTCAGCTGCATGTTAGTTTTGCAATCTGTATGCCCTGTGCTAGCATGTACATTTTCTGTGCTGCACGTCATACAAGCAAGCATCAATCATGACACAATATGCTCAGCATCAGCAAGGCAGGATCACTGAGACACAACACGCTCCTGAATGAAAGACAAGAGACAAGACACGACAAGCCAAATGCTTGGTTGAAATACAGGACATGATTGACTGAATGTATGACATGCTATGAGGCAGGCTTGCTAATTGAGCACTCACCTGCAAGAGTGTCATATGATGCCTTCAGCCTTTGTAGATTCTCTTTGAGGTAGCCATCAACAAAAGCTATATCCTCAAACGCTTCAGCCACCATATGCTGTACTAGGCCAGACACCCCGCAGAAATAGCTGATATTCTGCAAGGCTGCCTGTAAAGGGGAGTTCAAGGTCCAAAGGCAGCCGATTCGCAGCCCAGAACCGCACCAATCTTTGCTGAGACCAAAAACGACGTGCACATAGCTTCTGACGTCTTGTTCAGAGAGTCCGTGCTGGCTTGCTTGTGCTGCCAGCTGTGCTGTGCTTGTGAACTGCTGCTGTGGGTCAAAGATTGAGTTTGCATAGACCTCGTCACTACAGTCACAAGGCATGTAAGCCTGGCTGAGGCGCATGGCATGCATTGATTTGAACATTCACAGCATGTAGGAGGGACAATGTCACAGGAGTCATGTCTGCTGGTCTGCGTCATAGATTGAGTTTGCATAGACCTCGTCACTACAATCACAAGGCATGTAAGCCTGGCTGCTGCGCATGGCATGCAGTGATTGTGGCATTGATTGCATGTGTGAGGCGTCATTACTCATTCCGCATTGCCAACAGTGCTGGTATTGCTTGTTGGGAAGAAGAAGATGTGACTATGCTTTACCACAGCGTTCGAAAAAAGAGCTCTTCTTCTTCTGCCCCATGTGTGAGGAATGATGCCACAGGAGACATGACATAACGAAGCTGGCAGAGTTGGTGCCTTGAATAATGACATAATTGTGGCAAAAAAGGAAATGATCACCATAGATGTGACAATCCCTTGCTGTCAATGCCCATATGGAGCTAGCACATGCAAAGGCTTGACTTTTGGTTGCAAATGATCATTGAATTGTGGTGGTAAGTGATCATTGAAAAGTGACGCAGTTTTGACATGATACCCAGCATGACCACAGACATTAAATGGCTACTGCTGTTGATGCAGAAATGGGTGAGACAAAGGCTTGACTTGTGGTGGCAACTGGTCATTGCTGTTGCTGCGTGCCCCAAGGACCAAACCTCACCTGATAAAATGCCTCTTTGTCTTCACACACCACTTGAGCATCTGTATGAGGTGCTGGTCAGAGTACACTGTGCCAGTCGGGTTGTTTGGGTTGGTGATCAATAACGCAGCCAGGCGCTTGCCAGTCTTCAACTCATATTGATCAGCTGCTCTCTGCAGCTGCTGATCATATGGCGCATCAGAAGCTGACAGGTGGACTGTCACAGGCACTGTGTCGTTCTTACACTGCATAAGGCAGAACGAGTCTGAGTTACAAGCATAACTTGTTGTCAAGAATGACCTGATGATGATTTGATTGATTGATTTCATCGGACGCAAGGCGTAAATGCATGGTAGGTAATATCATGACCTGATGTTCTGCACTATGTGTAGGAGAATTCTGACATGATATGCGCTGCATTGGACAATGTATTGGAAAAGGGATTATGTGTCTTTACAGTAAGTTTGTGCATTGTGATGCCCACCTTGAGATCATAATCAAATGCTGGGTAGTAAGGGCCTGGTATTGCTATACCATCCCCTGCTTCTGCAATACAGTAGATCATGTTGTTGATGATAGCTCCACAGCCAGATGATATGGTGAGGTTGTCAGGATGCAGCTTGACTCCCTGTTGGCATCAGGCAGGCATCAAATCGGATGAAGATATATTTTCAAGGCAACATATGCTCTGCAATACTCTGCGTGGGCCTGCACAGGAGCATCAGGTGGGCATCTATCAGCTGGCAGGCAAGTCAAGTCTCCAGTGCAACATACAAAATGCAGTGCTCTGCATGGGCCTGCACAGGAGCAGCAGATGCACCTTTATGAAAGTATGCTGAAGCATTCCAATCAGAGCGAGCTTGAGCCTGCTGCTGCCGGTCATGTTGTCGTAGAAGAAGGTACTATCAGGGAAGCTGGACGTGCTTTGCAGCCTGTCTCGCAAAGGATCCACTGTAAGCCTATTTTCAGCAATCGACATCACAATATTTCCATCAGGATCGTCTGCTGACCTGCAGATCGCAGGAACTTCAACTATTCAGCCTGCAGCGCTTGCTGATTGGCCGCTGTATTTAATGCAATTATTGTCGCGTACCAAAGTCGCTGGCTCAGTTTGCCAACAGCAGCGAAGTAAGAAGTGGGCGCAGCAGCGGCATCAGTGCCACGTTTTACGACTCCGCTGTCTCTACACAGCGTCAGCATTCTTAGTTGCGACCCCGTGCATAGGTGGAACAAGAGTTTTCCTGATTAGCGGATTTGCATTGCGTAAATGCAGCCAGACAATACCTGTCCGTCATGTGCGAGCTCTGACGACACGAGCTGAGCGATTCTATATGCAGACGGTCCGTTGCAGCAGGCAGGTCCGCAGGATCTGCGAGTCATGCGTAGTCGCAATGCTCCCCCAGCGTTGTCATGCAATGTTAGTAACAGTAGTTATAGTGCTATTACTAAGCAAATGGTCAGCGGTCAGTGTTGTAGTTATGTATTATAACACATATATTATACATATACATATACATATACATATACATATACATATACATATACATATACATATACACCTCACCCTACACGTCATGCGACTTGCTAAGCCCATTCATATTCAGGTTTCAAGGAGTGTCAAACAAGATATCAAGTGCAAGATCAATTAGTCATTGGCACACAGTGCATGACTTCATGAGCGCAGGCCTGAGTCTTTGGCTGAAGAGACTAAGAGCTCTTGCGTCGTTGTTTCAAAGCTGCATAGCCCCCTGCAAACTTGAGATTCTGGTTCCAGATTCAGTCACGTCACAACTCAGGACATGCCAATGTACTGCAAGGAGTCAGCTGGTTTCAGCAATGTAGATTACAATTGCTAGCAGTCAAGTCTTTGATACAGACTTTGTCCCCGCTATATGATTTGCCATCAGGATATGCGAGGTCAGCATGAAGTTGGTTACATGCAACGGCCATTCGCTCAGAGTTTACTAATTGTAGTTGACTAGACCTCAAGCGCAATTTGACATGATGATGTCAGCAAAGCCAATCAACTGAAGTACGAAAGCCGTGGACGCCAAGCTTGCACCAACGAACAAGCAGCTTCAAATCGTTCTCCTGAAGGCAGATCCTTTATGACATTCAACTGCTCAACGACTCCCTCGTCCAAACCTGCCAACCTCTTTGCCTCAAGCTGCAGCTCCTTATGCTCGTGGATGCTCTCAAGGCAATGGTATTGAAACCTTGGGTCTTTGGAACTGACAACTGTCAGGTGCCAAGCAATGAAACGCATTGCATCTCATACCGATACCTGACCAGTCAGTGGAGCTGCAAAGGTGTGGAAATACTGGGTTGCATTTGCATGTGGTTGATAGATGGCAAAGTTCAGCCAGTCTGTGAAAACTACCAGAGATGGATGGTTGGAATGGTAAAGCGAGCCCATGAGCTCCAACTTTTGCTCTAGCTCCATCCCGTGAAGACTGTGAAAGCTTTTTGGAGTTGTCCAATCCACCACCACACGAAGCTGCAACTCCCAGTTGAGCTCACCATATGGCACAATAACGTAATAAATCTGTACCACGATTGAAGACCAGAGTGCCAAAGCCTGTGTCACAAATGAAGCCAAGCCTATCTTGTCGACGAACATCCAGCAGCTGGAAAGCACCTTGCCCAAAAGCCACATCAAGCTGTTCAAGCTGCTCCTGAAAATGGGCTTGCAACTTCAGGGATTCCTTGTCTTCGTTACGCTCCGTTGGCCATTTGAACGGCTGGAAAGCGTATTTGCAGTATCCTGTTGACCACTCATCAGGCAGCGCCCCGGGTGTGGTAGACACTAATCCAAGTTGCTGCATGGCAAAGCCAACTGCTTTGAAATTGCCAGTTTTGTCCTGGTTGAAGCGGAATTCACTCATAGGCTTCGCTTCCAACAGCTCTAGGATTTTGGAATTGTCCTCCGAAAGCTTGTCCAACGTAGGATCCAAACTTATACTTGCACCTGCACAAAGATGCACAATCACTATGCTTGCTTGAATGAACTTGATGATGTGCAACGAAACAACGGTCAGCAGTCATAACTTCGGCATTGGTCACATTAACAAGGCTGAAGTTGCACAAAAGCAGCTGAACGTGCAAACTGGATCGAGTGCAACATGGTGTGAACACAGTTTAGCCAGTTTGTTGCACCACTTCATGTTGTACATGTCTATACAAGTCGAAGGCACAGCTTATGACACTTGTCCGCTTGACTATAATGAGGCTTTCTAGAGTCAGATGCAGCATGCAGTGTACACCTGTGCCAGGTTTGCTGTCTTGCAACAGGGTTTGGGGTTGCACATGTGTGGTGCCTGGGTCCAGTACCTCTCTAGTACCTTAAATTTGCATGCAACCACTTACCTAGCTGGACGGGCTAAGTGTAAAGCTACAAGTTGAGTCACAGCAAATTGTGATGCTGGACTTGTGCAGTGATGAGCCATACACAGTACTCAGACTGGCCTCAGTTACATGTTGTTTACAGGTAGAGTGGCAGGCAGAGCTGATTTGACCGTTGACCTGGCAGCCAAATGCGTTCAACAACAACAAGTAAGCAAGGCAGCGCATGGGAATTGAGCAATGGCAAAGCAATGCAAGGACTAAATCAGACATGAGCACCTTGAGTTGCAATCACATCTGCAATTAGGGCGTTGACACCAACACGACACATGCAGCAAATCTTTTTGAAAGCTTTGCAGGACTGCAACCTTCTTATGAACCCAGTATGCTACTGTTCACAATGGAAACATCCCCACGCTTGAAGCTCCAAGCCACAGACAGGGGCACAACACAACTACAGGGTGTGCAAGTGTCGCGTTGCGATTGAGCTTTTTCCACACTGGTGGTGTCAAAGTGACACCTTTGTTAGTTGAAACCGCTGTATACACAGCGATCTTGCAAGAAAAAGTATGCAAGATGTATAGAAAAGCTGATTAAGCAGCTGTTGGAAAAGAACACGATGCCCATCAGCATGATCTACTCAATCATCTTACTGAGCACTGACCTGCAAGCTCTGCAACTCCTTCAAGACCACGGACCCCACGTTCCAGACACTGGAGGAGGCCTTCATCAGCATCCACTTTCACAACCTCAGCAGCATACTGCAGCTCAAGCCTTTCTAGGGGGTGTGCTCATTTATTGTAAGCCTGCAAGCTTCCCGAACATTGCTCAGCAAGAGGGATATCAAATTTGCAGTGTAGGCAACAGAGATGAGACAGTTTCATCTCCGTGGGTGGATTTCATAAAGAAAACTGAGTCAAGGAAAGCAGCATGCACATAACAAAAAGAAAGCTGATTCAAGAACCTTGCTGCAGAGGCATGGGTGTAGAAAGGGTTGCTGTTATTTGCCCCCTAAAAACACAGGAGGTTCTGAAAAAATGACTTGGCCAGTCGCTGTGTGAGGCCGTAGACTGGCTGCACACCTCTTGCCAGGAGCCGTGACTTGTCCACCTGCTGCTGAAGTCGCTTGCTCTGCCCGACGTTAGCGCCCTGTTTTGTTAAGGCGCACTTCAGGCTCGGTTTTTTACGCGACTTTGTACGTTTCTGATTTTGGCATCCAAGCAAGGGCAGCACACGGGCTGAACGCGAGCGGGATGCTGAAGCCGGGCAGCCGCTGCAAGTTGTGAATACGACGATCCGCTGCCACGCCAGCTGTTGTCAGATCCGGGCAAAGCATACGATGCGTTAAGAAGACAGATAAAGGAGATGGCTCCGTTTGTCCCGATGATGCAAGCCAGCCCTGCTCTGAGCACTGCTGTTGCTTTGAGACTCGAAGGTCACTCGAGCGTGAAGAAGACGAGTTTTACATGCTTTATAAGTCGTAGCCCCCCATCCATTAGTAAACGGCATATTTGCAGCGAGGAAGCAGTTGCAAGGTGCAAAGGGTTTCTCGACAGATGCCAAGGGACCTTTGTTGACCGGTCACCACAGAAACGCCGTGGCCGCAGTGCGCGCTGCACGCTTTCAGTTCCGCTGACAGCACTGAGTCCTTCATCGGCTTGCTGTAACGCACAGAGGCAGCTTGTCTGCCGGTCAACACTGACAGCTGTTGTAGCCGTCGAGACTGATCATGTCGCTCGAGCTCGACATTCAGCAACTGCTGAAGGATCCCAAAACGGCTTTGCTGCCTGTTTTAAAGACTATAAATGGCTGGGAGCAGGTCAAGCTTCTTGCAGCATACAGGAGTCAGCTTTTTGGCAGCTCCGACACCAAAATGACATTCTTTGTGCAGGCCACAGCAGACCGTGTCAAGGTTTCGCAGATCTCTGGCGCCATGACAAATCTTGTCTACAGATGCAGCCACACCACCCCTAGCAAGGCAAGCACGTTCTAGTAATGCACAGTTGGCAACGCTTTGCTCACCTGATGCAATGTTGACAAAAGTTTGTGGACGCAGAAATACCATGCTTTGGCTAGAGTCTTTGGCAGCGCAGGGGGTTTGTTCGGCAGAGAAGATGAGCAACAGGTGTTCAGTGCAGTTGCAGATGCTGGCTTGGGGCCAAAAGTTCTGGTAAGTCTTGACAGCTGCTGTCAATCTGCCCTCAAGCTTGCTGCATTCATGTCGCACCTGTAGCTCATGCAAGCTTTGCTGTGTGCTTGCTTGATTATGCAAGCACAGGCGCTGTTTTGCAAGCCGCATTATTGCATCAACATTGCATCGACCCAATGAAAGCCTCATTGACATGGTCTCACCAGCAGGGTCTTTGACTGACAGGCCTTTGCTGACAGTAGCGCCTCTGTGCACAGGCTCTGTTCCCTGATGGACGCATTGAGGAGTTCATTGAGGCTCAGAGTGTGTCAGCCGAGCTGATGGCCACGCCTGAGCTGGCAGTGAGCATTGCCGCAGCCATGGCACACTTCCACTTCAGCATGCTCAAGCATTTCACCATGCTGGACCACCTGCCCTCCTGCATGAGCCCAGTTGCGCAAATCTGGGACCGGCTGAGGGACTGGGCGCGCATCTGTTCCAAACAGTACACCACAGAAGAGCTACAGCAGTATGGCTTGGACAACATTCATGCTGAGGTGAGAAGCCTGAAATTGTTCAATCATGCTCACAGCATCTTGCATGAGCCCACTTGCACAAATCTGGGACCAGCTGAGGGACTGGGCACACATGTGTTATAAGCAGTACACCACAGAAGAGCTGCAGCAATATGGCTTGGACAAAATCATGCTGAGGCGGGCTGTGTGCCACTGGTCAATCATGATCATAGCATCTTGCATGAGTCCAGTTGCCCAGATCTGGAACTGGCTGAGGACTGAGCCCATATCTGCTCCAAAAAAAAAAAAAAAAACTCAAGAGCTGCAGCAGTGTGGCTTGGACAACATCCATGCTGAGGTGAGTAGCAAATAACAGCACAGCATCATCTGCTCCAACACATGCACCACTCTTGGGCTGCAGCAGCATGGCTTGTGTAACACTCATGCTGAGGCGGGTAGCCTGCAACTGTTCAAGCATGCATACAGAATCATCTGCTCAAGCAGTACAACACACAAGAGCTGCAGCAGTATGGCTTGGACAACATACGTGCTGAGATGGGTTGCCTGCACTTCTTCAAGCGTGCCTCACAGCATGCGAGCAGCACACAACACAAGAGCTGCAGCGGTCTGCCTTGCAGACATCCATTCTGGCATGAATAGCCTGCAGTTCTTTGAGCATGCCTGTAGCGTTGTCTTTTAAAGAGTACAATGCAAGAGAGCTGCATCAGCATGGCTAGCACAGTACCTCTGATGACGTGGGTTGTCTGCAATTGAGTCAAGCATGCCTGTAGCATTGTCTTTTGAAACAGTACATTACACAAGAACTGCAACAGTATGGCTAACACAATAATTATGCTGAGGTGCATAGCCTGCAAGTGTTTGTACACTACACATGAGCTGCAGCAGTGTGGCTTGCACAGCACGCATGCTGTGGTGGATTGTAGGTATCAACATAACTACTATGCTTTCAGCATCATAGAAGTGTCCTGCAGAACTGAGCTGTTCTGTGCCTGTCCAAGCTGCCTACAGCGTTGCATTGGCACTCCAATGTTGACCGACTGTCATATTCATTCTCAGCGAGCATCTTGTTCCATGTGCAGATTGATGCGCTGCAGCACACACTGACTGCACAACAGCCAGGCTGGTTGGGCTTCTGCCACAATGATCTGCAATATGGCAACATGCTCCTGGCGGCCCATACCACAGCACCCCAGCCTCAGTCCCTCCTTCCAGCTGATGACAATGTCACACAAGGGCTAGGCAGAGAAGATGCCCTGACAGGCTTGGGGGACAGACTCTTGGGTTCCTCTGCAGACCTGAACCCACTGCTAGCCAATCTGCTCAGCGAGAATTTGGAGGGAATGAGTCCTCGAAAGGAAGGCTTAGCAACAGGTGCCTTTTGGGACGGCCACCCTTCCTTCAGTAAAGCCAAATCGCCGAAAGCCAATGATGCATTAGCGCCAAAGGGCAGCAGCATGTCAAACTTGAGTTTGAACTCGAGTTTAAATGGCTCTACAGCAAATGATGCATTTCCGGCTCAAGTAAGTTCCAGTGATCAGCTCGAAGACATGGACCCAGCTCAAATCTTGACTCAGGACTCAGGCCTGTCTCAGGGCGTCGATGGCGTTGATGAGTCATCAGGAGCTGAACCAGACAAGCTGCCCTCACAGCTGCCGAGTCACCTTCAGATCAGCACTAGGACAGCACACCCGCCAGCAGATGCACACATACGTCTGATTGACTATGAGTATGCCGGAGTCAATCCTGTGGCACTGGACTTAGCCAATCATTGGTGCGAGTATGCAGCTGATTACCACACTGACACGCCACATGTCCTTGACTACACACGATTCCCTGACCATGAGCATCGGGCAGGCTTCATACATGCCTACATCGAGACTGTTGTCAGCATGTCGAAGAAGCACGGAGACAAGCTAAGCTGGGATGGGGGCGAAATCTCGTACAGTGCTCCTGCTCCTGGAGCTATGCAGATACACACGGACACTGACTGCAATCAGTCATTGTACAGTAAAGACGCCGTCAGCACATCAGTACCAGATGAGTCGGCAGCATGTCATAGCACCTCAGATAATGCTGCCAGCTCTGCTCCTGCTACCCATGAAGGCTCCCTGCAGGTCAGTCAAATCATCAACCATCTGCTACTCTTTGCCTTCTGACAATTCGGCTTTGCAATTTGAGACTTGAAGGTCACTTGGGCATACAAGTATCTGTATCTGTGACACCACATACACCTAAGCTGATGCAAATGCTGCACAATTCCGCACAGAGTATAGTGTCATAGTCATCATTACAGTCATGGCTGCTGAGGCTGCTGCATCTGTATCAAGCTGACTGAAGCTGTGCTGCAACCGCTGCTCATGGTTGCAGACCACGAGTGCTAATAATATAATAATGATAACAATAGTAATTACATATTCCAGCATATACTGCTAGGTATGTGTGGCACAAGTCCTATCTCGCCAGGCAGGCTTGTCTTGAGCGTCGCGATTTGGACGCCTGATGTTCAGCTGTTGAAAGTCAGACAACACAATGTCATTCCAGATCTTCCTTGGGCGACCTGGAGGATTTGATACCTCGACTTGACCAAACAACATGACCTGTGGCAATATAGTGCCTAGCATCCTGCACAAGTGCTAAGCGCTACCACTTTGCAGCACAAGTGCAATCCACCAAGTGACAGTTTGACCTTGCGCCCCAAGCAGCAACAATTTAATTCTGTTGTTGGATGCATGACTGCAAGATCAAGCAGTCATGTCAACTGCAAGCGGCTTGAGAATAATCTCTGTGTTTGTGAAAATTGTGCCCTGTATGAGTGCTTAGACTCGCAGTTGCGTGTGCTTGCAGGGCTCCTTGGGAGGGCCCTCTGCCCCTCCCTTCCACAAACACAGCTCAGTCCAGAAGCTGAAAGAAGCCGTCATAGACAACATGAAAAAGGTTGTCAGCTCTCCAAAGCAGCAGCAACTCGACAGTCAAGATTGCAGCACATGTCGGCCTGGTGATGCAACATGTGCTGATCATGTTGAGCCTCTTTTGCCAGAGCTGTTACGAAGGCAAAGCAGGTCTCAGGAAGTTGCCAAGATCAAGGAAGAGTTGCATACAGCAGCCATGGCATATGTGCCAATTTCACATCTGATGTGGGGCTTATGGGGTCTGATTCAGGCTAAAACTAGCAACTGTGAATATGATTTTGTGGAATACAGCAGGCAGAGGCTGCAACAGTATCGTATCACAAAGCCAGACATGACAGCGACTGCCTAGATGGCTATAGTGCCGCAGCATGATGTGTAATTCAGTTGCGCACCTTCCCCTTTATTTGCCAGTCCCTGGTATTGACTAGTAGTAAGCAGGATGCCGAGCACCAGTAAGGCTTTGTACCATATTGTTGAAGTTTGTGCAGCAAATCTGTCGTAACTGAAAAGTACATGTTCTGACGTGAGTCACAAATTCAATTATTTACAAGTTCACGGTCTGCTGTTAAAGGTGATGTGTTATAACACATGTTGACTGGATGATGCCTTGAAGGTTTTGCACCGAAATCGAAGGCTGCTAACAAAGTGTCAACGTGAGGAGTGAGCACTATGTGACTGTGCAACAATACCTTCAAACGTTGTTCACTTCATGAATGTCACATGCAAGTTAGCTCAAAAGGTTGACGTGGCTGACACACATAGACTGCCACCATCTGGTCCAAAGTGCGCATCAGATAAGCTTTACAAAGGCAGCAACGTAGCAGTGTGCAGTGCTCAGTAGCAGTAACTGTCGAGCCTCGTCCCAAGCTTTGAACATGGTGCATATGTACATGGCCTGCTGGAAAAATCAACCTGCAACGCCAGGCTTGCAGGTATGTACCGCCGTCTTCTCAGGCTGAATTTTCTGAAAGATCCTGTGACGGCGCCTGATGGCATAAACATTTATTCTCTTTCCTTATTCTACTGCCATCTAGTTTGAGCTACCCTCTTCCAAGGTCCATGACAGCGATAGCTCCTGCGCACCCTGCACTCTCACACACAAGCAGCTTGCCATCCGACAAGACAGCTCAAGAACATCAAGATGTCTAAGAAAAATCATAAAACAGAGCAAGTGCTCAACACAAGTGTTTAATCCTCATCAGCTGCACCTTTCTGCTTTTGATTGCTCTTGCAAAGCAATAAGGGCCACCATGGTCTGTCTGAGGCCTCTCAAACATGAGGCGCAGACTTTTTCTTGTGAATTCTGCTTTCAGCTTGCCGTTTGACGCATGCTCACATCAACAGGCAGCTGCCAGATCAGGCAAGACAAGGTCACTGCTTCAATTGCTTGTCTCACAGCATGCTACTGCATTGCTGTATATACAGTTTGATTGATTGATTGATTTGACACCTGTGTCCGTGCAAACACGAGGTACATAAGAGGTATGCCTCACCCTGTTCTTGTAGGCTGTACAACAGGCTTATGTTATCATCTGAAGGTGTGCAGACAATGCGGTCAGCACCACGACTGCGTAGCAACCAATATTCCCATCTCCATTAACCACTGATGGCAAACATCACTACATTCTATTTCACTACATTCCAAGAGAAGAATTGTCTTGTTAACAAGACAGTTGTTGCAAAGAGAAATGACTGCAGTACAACAGTGGACTAGTCACCTGAGAGCCTTCATCTCCCCTTCGCACCTTCAGCACCACCTTGTCGCCAACATTGAAGGTGTCCAAAGCAATGGCTAGGTCAGCCGCTTTGGCCACTCTGCGGTCGTTGATGCCGGTAATGACATCGCCTGCATAGCAAGCACCTCCTGACTGACTAGTTGAAGTGCTCTTCCTTCAATTTGCACATCAGAGATGCCACAGGCAAGCTATGTTCAATGGTGTTGAAGGTGTCCAAAGCAATAGCTAGGTCAGCGGCTGTGGCCACCATACGGTCATTGATGCCGGTAACGACATCGCCTGCACAGGAGGCAAGTCCTGACTGACTGCTGTATGCTTCCCTCATGAGATGCAATTTGCACATCAGGGACGCCATAGGCGAAGTACAGACAGTGCTATTGACCAAGGCAGCCCTGCATATATATGCATGGTAGATTGCCTGCAAGCCTGTCTGAGCTTCATCACGAGCGGCTGGTAGCTTGGCAGATTCAAAGTGCACAGCAGTGCACGAACGTTGCAGTGACAGACATGCTTGTCATGCCATGCAAAGCAGACATGTACGCAATGATGCCTTGCACATCGAGTGGTTGGATCTGCACCTGTGATGATGCCTGTGAGGCCTCTCCGGGTGGGTAGCAGGCCAGCCTTCGCAGCAGCCGAGTTAGGCAGCACAGACTGCACCAAGGCTCCAGACGACACTCTCAATGCTCTAGCCACTTGATCTGTTGATAGCTGCATGCCGCACAGCCACTTTTTTTCAAGTTGCAAGGTGCAGCACGCACACAACAAAAATACTTGAGTTGGGCACCACAGACTGCATCACTGCTCCTGATGACAGCCTCAAAGCTCTAGCCACTTGATCTGTTGATAGCTGCAAGCCGCACAGCCACTATTTTTCAAGTTGCAGGGTACAGCATGCACACAACAAAACCACTTGAGTTGGGCACCACACACTGCATTAGCGCTCCTGATGACAGCCTCAAGGCTCTGGCCGCTTGATCTGTTGTCAGCTGCATGCCCCACACACGCCACCTTGAAGTTGCAATGCATTCAAAGCATGCATACAAGTCACGTCTTGGTGTAACGGTGCCATGGCTTCATGTACATAAGCTTGCAGTGACAACAGGCAGGCTTGCTATAGGAAATTGAACTTGTCGGCTGTCAATTTGTGCAGCAGCGATGTGGTATTCCACAAGACAGCTCATCACATCTGTCGGCAAGCAATGATGATTTTGTTAGTGTCAACACCATTGCCAGTGCCAGCGTCAGTGTCAATGTAAAAGTCGTTTTCAGCCCACCTGTATATTGAGAGCAGGCCGTACCACCTTGCCAAATTGTATCAGCTGAGGCACTATGGAGCTGACTGCATCAATGGGAATGGCAAAGCCTACTCCAGCAGATGTGCCAGTATTGGTGAAGATAGCTGTGTTGACGCCAACTACCCGGCCCTGCATTCGAATAATGACTAGTTGAATTCACTTTGCTTATCTGGCAGAGCATGCAGCCTGGTATTGATGCCGTTGTCCTTTTGTTTGACTCAAAAGGCTGATACATAGCACAAGGAATGTGCATCGCTCTGCACTGCGTCAAGGATACCTGGGAGTCTAGCAAGGGTCCACCGCTGTTGCCAGGGTTGATGGCAGCATCAGTCTGGATGCCTCCTGCTATGATGGCACCTGCCTGGCTCTGAATCTCACGCCCAACGCCGCTGACCACGCCTGCAGATGCAATGGTTGTCGTCAGTCAATTTGTCAGTCAGGCAGTCAGTAAAGCCTGATGATTGATGGATTGGGTGGCTAGTCTGGAAATGCAGCAGCATTACCTGCATCGCACTGAAGCATACTGACTTGACATATGACGCTGTATAGCGTATGAAAGTGCAGTATGCATCAGGGCATGCAGAAATACTACCAGAAGCACCTTTGGTGTTTTGCATCAGCTGTTGTGCTTCAGCTGTTGTGCTTCTGGCACATAGATGTGCGCCAGGCAGTATGGCATGCACAAGAGCGGCACAGCAAGCTGTTGTTTGCTTTTTTGACAGAATCCACTGCTGAACACAGTCAGGACTTCCTGCACGCTGGCTACATACTTTATACATTTCATGCTAGCACAACAAGTCATCAGATTGTATGCTGTGCTCAGAGCAGCAGACATACGATGATAATTGACGGGCTGGAAACCAACATCAAATAGTAATTGTCGAGAATCAGCTGCTCAACTTTGTAAATATGGTAACCCAATCATATCTACAAAGTTGAGAAGCTGATTCTTCACAACTATTGGGTTATCATATTGTGCAAGAGCGAGCAACTTAGTAACAACAGCCACTAAGCCGAGTGCATCTGTGGTGAGTGTAAGGTACAGCATGCTAGCAAATGATGTGCGAACAAAGAAAATCATCATTATGATAGATGGAAACCATTGTGATCAAATGATAAACAATCAACATTTAATCATTGAATTTGTCCAAATGACAATGCAGGCCATTGCACCTGTGGTGAGTGTGTGGTCGAAGCCAAAAGGGTTGCCAATGGCTAGCACCTGCTGCCCTATGCGCACCTTGCCAGACTCCCCGATCTGCATCGGCTGTAACGACTCCTACGGACAAGACACACATCAAGTCAGCGATCTGTGCCAAGTCCACACTGAGCTTTCTAAAAGGAAAGCTGGAGGTACTGTGGATAGATTGGCAAGAATCGAGGCTTAACAGAGCGTTTCTGAGAAGGATATCTCAACAGTTAAGTCCTGGTTTAGGAAAGATTCAGTTAGACAGTTTCATGCAACTGTATCAGCTAAACAGACTGCTGCAAGCATCCAGCATCATTGGCTTATGATACAACAAGCAAATGTGAGCCTTCAGTAGTGAGTTGAAGTAGTGTGGCACATGCGATCAGCCTTGTCGGCTGGCTAAAGCATTCAAAACTTCTCTCTTTCTCTCTCTTGCTCAGCATGACAGCTTGTCATACTACACCAAGGCAGTCACAGCAGAGCATGCCTGCACAAATGGCAGGATGGCGCTAAGATCATGGCTTCATTTGCTCCAAACATGTGTGCAAACATGTGTGCTCATAGTTCCACAGTGCACTGCACCGTCTCTATATGAGCGGTGTACATTTTGTATCATACAGCACTGATATATGATCTGTCAGATGACTGCAGATAGATCGTACCTGCAAATTGATGAGCCGGAGCACCACTATGTCTTTGCTGCGGTCAGCGCCAACCAACGCAGCATCATATGACTGCTGGTACCCCTGTTGATCTGCAGCAGCAAATAGCTATTTGACAAAGACTTGGGTGATGCATTTGTGTACAGTAAAGTGAGCTGAAGTACCTGGCAAAATGCTGACGCCGGTTCTCTTATGCTGTGCAGGACTCATACAGCAGACATTCTATGCAACTGACATCAGGCTTTTGCAGAAGGCACGCGTGAAACACAGCAAGGTTGGGACGGAAACTGATCAAGAGCAGTGTTCACTGAAAATCACTGAGCTTCACGTAGTCACCAAAAAGTTGAATGATTCGTGCTTGCTTTACAACATCACCGTCCAGATGAAAGGTGCATGGGTCAGATGTGAGCGCAGCACATGTACAGTAATCTCGCCGTATAACGACTGCTTTGGTTACCAAGAAATTTGCCCTTACATTGAATTGTCCTTACTCAGAGGGACCACTGCAGTCAGAAAGTAGTGATTGGTTACCAATGCTATGGTCCTTGCATTGAGATTGTCCTTACATCAAGTGTCCTTACAACGAGAGTTTACTGTACAGCCCATTGAACAAGATGAGCATGTGCTTGGTCTGAAACATTGTAGTGGGCTTCCAAGGGTGCATAATCCAACGCATGCCCAGCATCGTGGAGTCCTGGCAAGACCAGACTTGGGCCACACATACCTACCACTTGTGCCAGCATGTGCAGCATCGTCGTTGCTATGATTTCCATCATGATTCTGAATACCAGTATGCTTTCTGCTATTGTTATCATTGTTGTGATTATTATTAGCATGAGTGTCATTAGCATCATCTGTATGTCATTCCAATTTAGCAGTGTTGTCTTACACAAGGTGTGAAATGCGGTCAGGCAGGACCTACTGAACAAGGTGAGCTTGGCCACTTTTGGAGAGCCCTCCCCTTGCAGCTGATTGGGCTTCAGGCCCTTCAAGGCACTGGCTAGAACATGAAAGTTGGTGACAACATGCCCTTGGCTGTCCCACACAAAGCCTGTGCCGTTGCCTTCTGGAGTGTCAACTGTGCCGCTTCTGCCCCTTGGCGCTCCCTGCATGCATTCATTTCATTCATTATAAACGACGGCTAGGCAGGCTCAGCAGGCCCAACTAGGTACGTACAGAACCAATCAACAGTCTCCAACCAGTTTGATCATGTGCTAACCTAAACTAATTACATTGGACATGCTTCATTAGGCAAAGCTGCAGGCTTGCACGTACTAAGCTAACAGCTTGGCAGTTAACTTGCGTCTGCCATCTCCAGCTGCCTTGACATCTTCAGCTGCCTTGACAACGCACTGATGCATGGTGAGTTTCAGGATATGACAGCGTCAGTGACGACATCATTGCAATGCATATTCAGGGCATGCATCAAACCTCAGCAGCAGAAGACACTCATGACATCATAAAGTCCTTCACGTTGTGCGCTGATGACAGCTAGCATGCACAGTGTTTGTATGCAAATGGAGGGCTGAAGACCATATAACATGACATGGACCGGAGCCTGCATGCATGCAGGAGCAGACCTGAAGTGTGATATCGAAAACGTTAGCCACAGAATTTGTATTCCGCTCAAATATGTCTATTATCGCTTCCTCCCTGCATGAAAGTGCTAGTCAGCAACACCTTTACCAATTGCAAACTGCTAAGCTTGTGCAGCTGCCATCTGCATTGGCACAGGAGATGGAAGCATCATGCAGCTTTTGACTTGATACACTGACCTGGCAGACAAGGGCCCAGCTGGCACAACCTGTGGGGTGACGTCCTGCAAGGTCAACGCTGTCGCAGGGACTGCGGGAGCTGCAAGTGTGACTGCTGCAGCTGCGATCGCTAGTTGTATCGATCTTCTATCACAAGAGGCTGCATGCTTGTCACCGCTGTCTCTGCCACTGCTGCTGGCGCCTTCACCACTCTGCTTTCAAAACAACCCAAAACTCACAGATAAGTTGCATTTGCCGAGCATGTTACCGAATGGCGGCGTGGTCACCTTGCATCTGGCACCGGCACTGTCGTGTGACGACATGCAGGAGCGGCACCGGCTACTTCTGTTTGGCTGAATACCAGTAAACGGCGCACGACAAGCTGGATGAACCTTGCATGGTCTCAAGGAGCCATGTATCATCTTTGTGCTGCTGCCGGACCTCCAATGCGTTCTGCGTCCTCAGGACATTGAGAGAGGTGAACGAAGCAGGAGATCAAACGGCACGACATGCATGCTGCGCTCCGCTCTGCAGCCCTAACCACACTGATTGCAGCCTGCAGACAGCAGCGCCGATTTCAGGTCTATAATTCGACCGCGCAGGAGATTGGCATGGGCGCCGGCCGAAAGCGCAAAGCCGCACCATGGGACAGTCAGAAGGGTTGGAAGCACGTCAACGTCGGCGACGACCTAATGCTGGGCTCAACAGAAAGCGGATTCATGGGCTTGGAGGTCTTGGAACCTGAAGACGCCCCGCTCTTCGGCAATCACAAGGCACAGCGCTGGTCAGCAGCTGACGACGACAGCGATGATTTTACGGAAGCTCAGCTTGACGACGCTCAGGCAACTGACAAGGCGGAACAATGCAGCTCTAAAAAGGCCAAAGCAGCAGACACCCTCAGCAAGAAAGCTAAACGCGGAGGTGAAGCCGCAAAGCCGTCGGCTGAAAGCAGCAAACTAGCCGCGCTCGAAGCCAAAATTGCATCTTTGGAAGCTGAAAAGTCGGCTCTCAAAGCACATAGTAGTGGTGAACCTGCTAAGCCTGTAAAGAAGAAGAAAGCTGCGAAGCCTGCTGCCAAGACGATTGCAACAACAGCTCCAGAAGGCCAACAGCCTGCAGCAAAGGAAGCACAAGTCGATATCAGTGCATGGTCTCAATTTGAGCTTCACGCGAAGATTGCTGCAGCAATATCAGAAGCAGGGTTCACACAGCCGACGCCTATTCAAGAACAGTGTCTGCTTCCAGCAATCAGGGATAGGCGTGATGTCATTGGAGCAGCGCAGACGGTCAGTTCAGCTATGCATGCTTGCCGCTGATTCGCCCTCAAAATTGCATAACTCATATGCTAAGGCTGCACAGCATGCACAAAAGCAGGCTGATATTCTTCCATGTGAGACAGCTGAGCTGCATGTATGCTCGATACAGAAATTGCCTGCCTCTGCCAGCAGCGATTCCTCAAGACAGCGTAGCCATTTCTGATCTCTCTTTGTCAGTTGCATCACAGAAGCTACAGCGCTGTCTGGCAACACTTTTTCTCAATTTGGTCCTGACACTTAAGCGCTGCAGCAAAGGTTGTGCAGACACTTGACTGGCTCCTAACAGCTTTGCCGCCTTCTAAGGACTCACAGATCCAGACTGCTTGAATGTAGACCAAAGGAGTTGCGATAGCTGTTGGACCAATGAGAATTTCTGGCTTAAACTGGGGCAAAGCTGCTAAAACTGATCAAGCTTCTGCTCAGTCTTTTGCTACGATTGCCTTTTAGACTCATGAGTCACTCTGGTTTAGAATGGAGCAAAGCTGCGAAAAGCTGATCAAGCTGCTCAGGTTTTTGCTACAATTGTCACCGGCACAGTCCTGTACAGACATACACAGTCACCTGCAATGGACAACACATCGCCTCCGCCGTCTTTTACACACCTATACAGTTACCTGCACTGGAATACATGACGCCTCTTTAGACCTTGGCAGACCTACACACTGACGCACCTAACGCTTGCAGCAGCATGCATGGCAAATTTATCTTGCAGGTAGCTCATGGTCTGAATTGGCTGGGCAGTTTGGTTTTGCAGTTTTGGATGGTCATCTCCCCTGTAACCAACAACAACAAAGTGAGTTTGGTTTTGCAGGGCTCTGGGAAGACGCTGGCTTTCGGGTTGCCTATCATGCAAAGGCTGCTGTTAAACAAGGAGGAGTCAGCGAGTGATGTGCCCAACAAGCTGAAGGCTCTCATACTTGCACCCACCAGGGAGCTGGCTCTGCAGGTGCTGCTTTCACATGTCAATCACAGCGACATGTCAATCACAGCGACTTCCCTTTGTGATGACTGCTTTGATGACCGGAAAACTTGCTCTTACATCAAGGTGTCCTTACTTAGAGTGATTACTGCAGTCAGAATGCAATGATTAACTCCCTAATGCACTGTCCTTACACTGAAAGTGTCCTTGCCAAGTGTTTTCATAAGAGAAGTGCTGTATATCCGCATTGCAGCAAAGCACCTGGCAAGCAACCACCTGTCCTAGCATCTTTCAGCACTCATGCAATGCATGCATCCTCTGACACACTGTGTACAGTATCTCTTGTGCATGACATGCAACACGTCAGATAAGCCGCACTTAGCCACCTCCATGCAAGAGGCAAGACTGTCAAGTGTAGATTCCTGTCATCCAGATTGACAATGTACCCATTGTTGCCCTAGCATACTCTTTTCAGTATCTGCTACATTTTTGTGGGCAGGCCATGAGTGCTTGCTCTAATGCTGTCTTCAAGACAGACGGCGTTCAAAAACCAAGCATTGTGTACATGTGCAGGTATGTGAGCACCTGCAGCGCATAGGAAAAGTATGTGGCGTGTGGGTCGTGCCCATTGTGGGCGGGATCTCACCTATCAAGCAGGAGCGCCTGCTCAAGAAGCTACCAGAGGTAAATTTCTTGACCAAATTTACCACTTCGGTCAGTCCACATTTCACTGCAGCTGCACATCATTGGGTCAGCATGATCTTGATATCTTTGGTGAATGTCACTGGTGTTGGGGGTTTTAGCAAGGATGTGTGCTTGTGCAGCTGCTGCAGCACGGGCACCGCTGCACACCTTTGATCTTATCTGAGTAATGGGTAGCAATTCAAGTTTCCGGAGCGGTGCCAGCTTCTTCCCTTTCAGCACACATAGCTTAGTCATCTAGTCATCTTGCTAGTCTTTTGGCTCTATGCAAGCAGCCCTCTCAGCAGATTGAGCCATGTACAATGCCAACAGTTCATGGGTTGCAAGCAGAATAAGAGAAGACGTTGATCGACGCCATTGTCCCAGAAAAGTGTGCTGTTAGACCCTAGACAGACTTGTGTTTTGCCATGTTGATGTGATGATGTGACAAGGAGGGTTATACAAGGCCTGAGTCTGATTGACACATACGGTCAGTGCCGTTATATGACAAATGCAATCAGCAGGTTGCGCTAGGTCTCAACGCAAGCAGATCTGCCAAGCCAAGGCTCAGGTACTTTGCCAGCTGAGTCCGATCATATCCTGGTGACTGGCTGAAGCTTGCAGATTACTCCTTTGTCTTTTGATGAGGTGCTGGGTTTTGCAGGTAGTGGTGGCCACCCCTGGGCGGCTGTGGGAGCTAATGCAGGAGGGACACGCACATCTCACCGACATGACTCACCTGGGCTTCTTTGTGCTAGATGAGGCTGACCGTATGGTGCAGCAGGGCCACTTCCAGGTCAGACTGCCCTGCCCTGCCCCATTCAGCGTGCCCACCCCTCAATACGGCATGTTCGCTGTATGCACTTGTCCATTTGTCTGATTGCTATAGCAAATTGCCGAATGGATCTGTTGCAGTTGAAAGGGTTTCCAGCTGGGATGCTTGACGTTCTGTAGAATGCAGTCCCTCCTGCCCTGCCCTATAAAGTTCTTGAGGATCTTGCATCGTCTTACTGCCAGATGTCGAGAGATCCATTTATAGCACTTGTGCTTGAAGCGTACGTGTATGGCTCACAATTGCTGTACCGATGATGACGCACTGGGTAGCTACTGCATTACAGTGAACCACAATGGGTCCACGATATCACAATCTGCAGTCAGCCTGGAGAGGCTCAGATAGGTTGTGACTTGTGCTGCAGGAAATGGAGCACATCCTTGAGCACGTCCGCTGTCATAGGCTGTCTGACAACAGCCAGCTAGACGAGTGTCCTCACGAGCAGCAGAACAGGTCAAGATTTTTACATTTGCACGCTTACACAGCTTGTGTCATGTGCTGCAGGAAATGGAACACATCCTTGAGCACATCCGTGGTAACAGGCTGTCTGACAACAGCCAGCCAGACGAGTATGATCACAGGCAGTTGGATGCTGCTGATGATGATGCTGCAGCAGTTGAGCAGTTTGCTCAAGGTGACGATGCTGATGATGAGGAGTCAGCGCCCAAGCAGCACAAACGCAAGTGCCTTCAGACAATGGTGTTTTCAGCCACACTGACTTTGCCACAGCATCTGAGGAAGCGCTTGAAGAAAGGTGAAGCTCGGCATTCATCTTCAGTCTTACCTGTGCACATGTGTTGTTCATTGTGCAGGTTGTAATGTGTGTGCTCCTTGCCTATAGAATTATGTCTGCCTTGCGGATGCATGTACAATCATGGCACAACAATGCAGAAAGGTGAAGATTGGTAATCATCTTTCACTCTTGTCTGTGCACATGTGTCATTGATTGTGTAGCTTTGTGTTGTGCGAGGTCCTTGCCTGTTGTACTATGTACGCCTTGCACACGCACGTACAGGTTTGCCACAACAATCCAGACTGGTGAAGCTTGGCATGCATCTTCGCTCTTGTCTTTGCACATGTGTCATTGATTGTGCAGCTTTGTAATGTGCATGGTCCTTGCCTGTTGTACCATGTATGACTCGCACATGCATGTACAGTCATGGTACAATGATGCAGGAAGGTGAAGCTTGGTAGTCATCTTTGATCCGTCTCCTGCAGCCATATAATTGATCATGCACATTGAGAATGTGCATGGGCCTTGCCTGTGATATCTTCTCTGTCCTGAATATGCATGTGCAATTGCACGTGCAATGGCACAGTGACGCTACAAAGTGTAAGCTGCCTTGCACACAAATGTACATTCTTGCACCTGTGACACGGCTAATGCAGAATGTTTCATTCAGGTGGTGGGGGTTCTAGTGGCAGTGCAACATTGGACAGACTGATGGACAAGATCCCCTTTGGCCCCAAGCCCAAGATTGTGGACCTCACCAGCAACCGCAAGCTGGCAGACAAGGTCATGACCCTCCTGGCTTCCCCTGATGCATGCTGATGTCACGCTGCCTGCAAGCTGCTCAGCATGCGTGTCGCTGTTGACTCGTTGCCGATATATCGTTGGTCATACTAGGCTGGCTTGGTTTGTATACTTGTAATTATGTGCCACAGGTTGAGGAGGCCTGCCTCAGTTGCAGGGATGCCCATCGCGCTGTATCCCTGTGTGAAATCGTGACACGGCACTAATGCACTGCTCCATAGCTCAGCATGTACCATCATATCATCTACACCCTCGTACAATACATTCAGCTTGCTATGATTGTTATTCACTGTGTGCTGCAGGTTGAATAGGCATGCTTGAAGTGCAGTGACGCTCAGCGTGACCAGGTCCTGTACTACATCCTGGCACAGCACCTGGGCCGCACATTGACTTTGTGCTACATCTGATGCAGAATTTTTGGTGTTCAGCTTGCCTTTGACATGCTTGAATCGCAGTGACGCCGAGCGTGTTGAGTTGCTATACCACATCCTGGCTCAGCATCCTGGCCGCTCACTTTTGTGTGTGAATGCCATCATGCCATTGTTCTTGTGCACCAGTATTGTCACTGCTGTCCGCTTCAATGTGTAACAGACTGACTACATGCTACAGGTTGAGGAAGCCTGCCTGAACTGCAGCGATGCTCAGCGTGATGAGTTTCTGTACTACATCCTGGCCCAGCATCCGGGCCGCACACTGGTGTTTGTGAATGCCATCAGTGCAGTGCGGCGCTTGGCTGCCATACTCAAGCTACTGGGGCTGCCTGCCACAGCGCTGCATGCCTCCATGCAGCAGCGGCAGCGCCTGAAAGCACTGGACCGTTTCAAGGCAGACCCAGCTGGGGTGCTGATTGCCACTGATGTTGCAGCCAGAGGCCTTGACATCCCAGTAGGTTTCACCTGTTCTTCCTGCATTGACAGGACTGGTGCACTGCATGCTTCCATGCAGCAACGGCAGTAGCGGCTGAGCGCCTTGAGCTGCTGCAAGGCAGACCCAGCTGGGGTGCTGGTTGCCACTGATGTTGCAGCCAGAGGCCCTGACATTCCAGTTTTGGCTGTTGCCTGGCCATTTTGCTCAAGCGTTGTCAAGACTGGTGCATTGCATGCTTCCATGCAGCAGCGGCAGCGTCTGAAAGCTTTGGATCGCTTCAATGCAGACCCAGCTGGGGTGCTGGTGGCCACTGATGTTGTAGCCAGAGGCCTTGACATGCCAGTAAGTCACCTGTTTTGCCTGTCGTGTTGCACAGACATTGCCTAGACTGGTGCATTGCATGCTTCCATGCAGCAGCAGCAGTAGCGGCTAAACGCCCTGGGCCGCTGCAAGGCAGACCCGGCTGGTGTGCGGTTGCCACTAATGTTGCAGCCAGAGGCCTTGACATACAAGTTAGCTTTTTGGTTATGTCATTCAGCAAGTGTGTCTTAGGCCCTGGATTGGATGGTCTACATGTTCAACAGTCCTGAGGCCTTCCAAGTCGCCGTCACAAGGAGGTGAGTGTCTTTACATGGCCTTTCAAGTCGCCGTCACAAGGAGTTTAGTGTCTTTACATGGCCTTCAAGTCGCTGTCACAAGGAGGTTAGTGTCTTTACATGGCCCATTTTGGAACCTTGGAAACGCTTTGCTTCTTGGCTGCAGGACATGCGGTCTGTAGGGTACTACCATCTGCCAGCCTACTTGCAGGAGCCACTCATACTCCTCTGCTGTGTCAAGAATGTCACCAGCGCCATGCTTTGTAGGATTGCTGTAGGATGTGTAGTGTAAGCTGCCAGCCTCAGCACCAGAAGCTACACCTCAATCAGCTCCGCTATTGTGTTGAAAGTGCGAACTCCACTTTCACAAGTGTCAACGGTCTCATGCTTTGTTTGCTGTAGGATGTACGTTGTGTGGTGCACTACCAGCTACCAGCCTCAGCAGATGTGTACGTGCATCGTAGCGGCCGTACAGCCAGGGCAGAGCAGGAGGGCATCACCATTGCCCTGGTTACCCCTAAAGAGGCAGGCCGCTATCAGGGTCTACAGAAGGCCCTTGACCGGCCTGTGCCCTCAGACTTCCCTGTGGACAATAAGCTTCTCCCTGCTGTAAGCACTCTTGCCAAACTGCCTATTGGCTGTTTTCAGTTGCTGTATCATCATTGCCCTGGTCAGTTCTGAGGAGGCAGCCCGCTACCAGGGACTGCAAAGAGCGCTTGACTGCCCCATGCCCTCAGACTCTCCGGTGGACAACAAGCTTCTCCCTGCTGTAAGTGCTTTTGGCAATCTCTCTTTGAGCTGTGATGTCATGTTTCAGGAGCAGTATGCTGCCCTCCATCAAACTATCTGTCGGCCCTTTTAAGTTGCTGTGTAAAAGTTGCCCTGGTCACTCCTAAGGAGGCAGCCCGCTATCAGGGCCTATGGAAGGCCCTTGACCGGCCTGTGCCCTCAGACTTCCCTGTGAACAACAAGCTCCTCCCTGCTGTAAGTCCTTTGGTCAACCTGTCTGTGGTGTTTCAGCTGTGGCAGTTGAACATTCTGTTGTCCTGATGCCTTGATCAGATGACAAATCAGACTTCCTGTGGACCATGAGCTGCTACCCTTTGTCAGCGCTTTTGCCAAAATGTCTGTTGGCTGTGGTGTTGCATGTCATGCGTCCTTTGCTTTCGGCTTAAGGGTGCGCAGTGGACATCAAGCTGTAAGTGCCCTTGCCGACCTGTCTGGTCCGTTAGTTTTCTGCACCATGGCCTGTGTCTCAGTGCCTATGCTTTCATGAGAATGCCAACAAGACACATGGCAGCAATGTTCTCTGTGCCAGAATCTGTCTTGTATATGATGCCTTTATGATAGGAAAGGTGTGCGCTCAGACCTCCCTGCAGACAGTATGCTGCTGCATGCTCGTAGGGCCCTCAGCAAACTATGTAGGGGCTTTGCTTTGACAGAACATATAATGCTTTGCTGTGACAAATCATACTGCATTGTCTCTTGAGTGAGCTGGTGAGCAATCGTAGGTGCACGAGCAGGTGCGGCTGGCTGTGAGGCTTGGGAAGGTGCAGCAAGCATGTGCAGAGCGTATGACAGCTGTCTTGCTAGGCCTGCGCCTCAGCTGTGAATGAGCAACTGGGTGTGGATTTGCAGGTGCACGAGCGGGTGCGGCTGGCTGTGAGGCTTGATGAGGTGCAGCGGCAGCAGAGCAAGCAAAAGGCAGAACAGACCTGGCGCCAGCGCACTGCTGATGAGGTAAGTGAAGGAGTTGAGGTCCATCTGCGTTGGCACAACATGACTTTGGACAGCATTGTTTGGAGCCAGTTCACGGCTTCTGTATGTACCTCGCCGAGTCATAGTACCTGGTGAGAATGAGCGTAAATGACAGTGAAGATGATGACCTAGCTTCAGCCTCTGTTCTGCATATCAAGCCAAATTGGACGGCCGAGACAGGATTTTGTGCCGACTACAATTAGCCTCTGTGCTCTGTGCTGACTGCTATGCGTGCACATATCCGAGTGCCGCACATCAGTGTCATATTTACCGTCAGGGCTGAGTAGGTTGATGCTGGCAATGCAGGCAGGCATAGAGCTGAGTGATGACGACAGGGATCTGGACCCTTTTGAGGATGATCTGGCTGTGAGGGGTAAAGGGGGGCGCAAGACAGGGGGTAGGCAGACTGGTACTGCTGATGCCACAGCAGCTGCAGAGCAGCTACAGCAGGTGTGACAACTCGTAAGACCTGTTTTGTACAGTGTCTCAGATTTACTTGGAAATGGTCAACGTATAGCAGCGTAGCTCAAGCAAACATCGTTTCTATGCAAGTCGGACATTCTGTTGCTGTTTAGAGTTGGCATCAGCTCTAAAGTGCATCTTGACTCCAGCCTCTTATGAACAACAAGTGCTGAACATGACAGTGTAGATTTTGGTACTGCATTGATCATGCATGCCCATCTATAGTGTAGTGACCACATGTGACCACATATCTCTCAGGGCTTTATATGCTAAAGCAGTAGCTGGTGATTTCAGTATGGTCTTGCATTTCTGCATGTCGATGCCAACACCCTGGAAATTCACACTGCATAAATATTCTGTCTGCCAAACGTACGTCCTGTTGAAGCGCAAACAAGTGCTTGCAGGGTGTTGCATCGTCTCTGGGTCAAATGAACGCCCTTGCTGCCTGAATACAACCACAAATTCTGTGCACGTCTGCTATTACGCATGTTCTTGTCCCAGGCTCAGCTGGTGAGAGAAAGTAGCTGCATTTTGTCCCAGATCCTGTGCTCAGCAAGGGTGATTTGCAGGAGTTGGCAGAACTTTTGGCAGATCCTTTGGTGCCTAAGTTTAGCCACAGGTTCTTCACCGGTGGAGCTGCCGCAGCAGCTGGCGCACAGCAAGGTCAAAACTCATCAACTGAGAATCAGTCAATTGATGCTGGTGCTGACTCCCCCCACCAGGCCCCTGTGGTACAACAAGCCGTGAAGTACGCCAGCAAAGTCACAGACAGCCGCAAAGCTGCCATAGCAAGACAGACCAGTAAGAAGGGCAGAGGCAAAATGCTGCAGTCACAAGGTCCCCAACAAAAGAAACCAGCGCCAGTCTCAAGGCAGGTTGCAGAAGACCAGGCTTTGCAGAAAGCGTTGAACTCGTCAAGGTTTAAGAAGGACTTGCGGCAAAGGAATAGCAAACTGACTGTGGTTCCAGCTGCTTTTGGGCGCGAGAAGCAGGGTGCAGACGCGCTGCAAGCCCTACGAAGTAAACTTGGCAAATCAGCTAGATAGAATTTGCAAGCTCTACGGAGCAAGCTTGGCAGGGGTCCTGACTAGCTGTTACCTATTTGGTGATCTGGAAGCAAAAGACCTGAAGAGGTTGTCACAATTCTAATCGAAGGTCTGCAGACACAGTCCTGTCTGATTGGTGGCAGTCACCTAATTTATGCATGCTCTGCTGCTGTGGCTGACTGCATCCTGTTCATTTGCAAGTCATGATGAACTGCCTATGCTTGAAGGCATCACGTCTCTGCTGATGCCCTGTTTGACAGTACCATGCCTAGGATGCATTTGATTTAGGATACTTTGGCAGTAGTCTAGCATGCACCTTGTTTAGTGGTGTCAACTGCATGCGTTTTGTGTAGGAGCCACTGAATCAGCATATGACCTGAGTGAGCTAAACATTGCAACAGGCACAGAAATGAACCAAGATGGTACACATCTTGTGCAATTGCAAGGGCTGCAGCTGTCAACGACATGTCTTTATGTATAACATGATATATATTCATCTAGACAACCTTGCAAAGACCAATCTGAAGCAACAGGCATCAGGCTGCCGGAAGTATCTGTCGTACCAAACAACTGAAAGCCAAGCAACTGAAAGCCGTGCATGCACAGTTGTTGCACAAGAGCATGACTGCTGGCCAAAACCATGTAGTCAGTTGCAAACGGTTTGCTGTACGGCCAATTTGCACTTTTGCACTGGTCTGTATCAATTCTATGCATGTTTTGATGCCTGCATGGTCTTGACCTATATCTCAAGCTGAATTGCATCCCAATCTCATTTACAGACTTGGGGGATTTGGCAACAATCGTGCAACAGCACAATGGGCACGTCATACTTTGACGACCAGAAGCTCGAAGACCAGAGCTGCAGTGCGTTGAAATATGGGTGCTCAGACAATCCCCAAGAGAGAGCAGGATGTGAAGCCAATGACTTTAGCATCAGCAAAGCGCTTGATGCCAGACCAACCGGCGAACTCGTCCACGGGCATTTGCTGTGGTGTGATGAAACATTGCACCGACGCGGTCCAGTGCTTGCAAGAGATTGCTGAATGAGTGTGTCCGCTGCAGCAGCCTGAGCAGATGCATGAGCAATCAGTGTCAGCAATTTTGGTAGCTTATGCTGTATGTTGAAGCAGAACTTTGGGTCTGCAGCTCAAGCAGCCATGTTGCAAACCAGCCTGAAGCCAGCAGTTGAGCCTCGATACCAATCATGTTGTTGAAGCATGCAAGCAGCAAGGCCTGGAATAGCGCCTGAATCCTCCATTTGCCCATTACCTTAAAGTGCCGCCAAACAAGCCTTACACATGGAGTTTGACATGCTTCTGATGACCCTTGGTGGCATCCTAATCATCATACAGCCTGCACTCAAGGGGCTTTTGAGGGCAATGGCTTTGCACACGAACCATGTTTGGCATGAAATGTTTCGCTCGTACCATCTCGATCCATAGTACCCATATGCTAATTCCTTGAAGTCTCTGGACCTTGATGTCCAGCTGTCCACCCAGGGATTGCCACACCGGCTATGAAATGCGACTGACGAGCTGACAGTGTTGGGCAAAGACGTCAGTATTTGTTCTGGCTGCAGTAGAGATGGCAGATAGTTCCCTCCGAAGTCCATATGCTGTACATACATACTGAGCTTCTTGACAACTGGCAGAAATTGTTCCCACGACGCTTGAATACGGTTGAATGACAGATCTAGAGCATAGATTCCAACGTGGTTACTTGGCTGCTGCAGCCATAAAGCCAGCGCTTCGAGATGCTGTAGGCCGAGATTATTGTTGGAAAAGTCACAAACCAGGCGCCTTGACGTTTCGGGGAGCATCTGAACGTTCGTGCTGTAAAGATTCGAGAGGTCGGACAGTGTGGGTTTCAAGGCCTCCGCAAGGTCGAGATTTTCTAGCATAGACGGCAAGTTGCAATGATTTCTGCTGAATCGCTGAACGAAGACCATGGTGATGAGTGAGCGAGGTCGCGTCTGACAGTAGGCCCTGCGAGAGGCCAGCTAGTGTTTCGGAGCGAATCTATTATTTGGGCTCGTAACAAATTAAAAGTTGCTCCGGCAATTCAACCAAGAGCTTTTTCTTTGTTGCTCTTTTTTTTGTGTTACGAGCAATGGAATGCTAACGCGTCTCTCAGTCCTAATCTGTCCACCTCACCAACACTGACTACGATGAACAAAGACAAACAAGACAAGGCAATGCTTTGCACACACAAAGCATGTCAAGTTCTTTCAAAAGAGATGTGAAGCAGTGCTGGCACCACTGGTGCTTCAGCAAGCACTTGGCAGTGCGGCATGTCTGGCATCTGACAAAAGTGTCACCATACTGTTCATGGATTCAGCTGCTTGACATGGCCTTGATGCAGGTGTCAATACCAGAGCCCAACTGACAGGGCTCAGTGCTGCAGGCAACACTTGGCACCATTTGGGCTGGGCCACCTCAGACTGCTGTATGCCAGGATAGCACCAAAGATCTGCGCTGAAACATTCAACAGCCCAACAGCCTGGAACTTGACCCATTAATGCACAATATCAGAAATGTATGCAAGCAATTAGCCTACATGGAGGCAGCAAGGGCAAAACAGTCATCAGTCACCGTTCAAGTGCGAACAAAATGGCACGTTATTCTGGCTATCCCGCCCAGCATGACCAAGTGTGCTGTTTTGCAGTGGCATGTGCTCATATTCACACTTCAAACAGTTTGTGAGGCAGGGGCTACAGCACTTGAGCACCCAGATGCCACAAAAGTTGAGTCTCAACATATCATCAACAAAACCACATTGTGTCATGCTTTTGAATTGCACGCAAAACCAGCTGTGGAAAGTCGTACAAAACCAGGAGCAGGCTTTGATGCAGCACGATGCACCAGACAGGCTAGGCCATGCCTGCCCCTGTGATGACAAGGGCTTTGAGGGGCTTGCCCCATTTTGCCCTGACTTTTGCAGCCCTCTCATCCTTGAGCAGAATTGCAACCTTCTGGTAAAGATCAGGGACAGAGGACTTGAAAGTGGGTACAGCTGTCATAGCTCTGATGGTGTCAAAACCTTGCAACACCTTGCCAAAAGCAATGTTCTCTCCGTCAAGGTTGGATGCAGGGCCTGGCCCTGCTCGCACACACAGCACAAGGGCATTGATGCATGCTGCACATCGTGCACAAACAGTTTCATCATTGCAAGTATGTTGTGTAGCCGCCCGCAGCAGCATCAGCTCAAACATGCAGGCGTCAGCACCATTTGATTACATGCTTGGCCAGTGCACAAGACACAAGCAAACATGCGAACGCATGCTTGGGACATGACCTCACCTATAGCAATGACGAACTCTGTATTGTGGTACCCTGGGCGCTGCCTTATCTCTGAGTCATCATCATTGGTGCCGAGGCTCAGTGATATAGTGCCAGGCTTGGACGAGGGCATCCTGCATGATCAGCTACAGCTGATGAAAAGAAGTTTCATTCATTTCAGTCATTTAAAACGCCTGCTAGACAGGCTCAGCAGGCCCAGCTAGGTACGCACTGGAGCAATCAACTGTCTCCAACCAGTAATGGTAGAGGAAAGTGGTTGACACCTCTGCATTGCTGTGATATGCAGCAGCTGTCCAGTGAGTGCAGACACGCACTGAGATTTTGTTGACTGACGACTAAATTTAAGTTACACCAAGGCTTTCATCTGTCAGTGTTGGTTCACAAACCCATCCTGAATTTTGCAGTGGTGAGTTAATCGCCCAAATCGAATCAGTAACCAGGTAAGTAATCTGACGCCTTCGTGACCTTGCCAGCAGCGCAGTCTCTTACCTAAATGACTTGCTTGAAAGCACTTCTGGATTTCTGGACAGCACAGATTCAGGGAGGCGCATGTCCACAGCGCCTGTTCTCCTAGAGCCCTGTTGGCCAGCTTGCACATACTGGCCAGGCAATACCTTGCTCCAGATAGTGTTTGTGTAGAGACCAGAGTTTATGGCTGAGCAGAAGTTTGCTACTGTTTGTGGAACAAGCTTGCCATACAGCCCTGTACATGCCAAAGAGCTGTGACATGTCATACATGCATACTGTATTTTGCCTTGACAAGAAGCAAGTGTGGTTGTTGCATGAATGCATGTTTTGGAGAGTAGTGCCTGTTACCTAGCGTTATTCTGCCAAGGGGAGCTGCATCAGTACAAATCGCAGAAGAGTCTCCAAGGGTGGTATCTGTTCTGACCATTTGTGGACAGAGCCCAATATCAAAGAATACCTACACCTTGTCCCTGCTGTTGAATGAGGCACAGCAAGGGGAACTGTGGACTCAGCTGATCAGCTCACCATCTACCTTGTCTGTTATTGTCAGATCTAGTTGGTCGCTTGCAACGTCTGCCATTGATGCACTGCTATCTGCTTCACTACATCGACCTTCCAGAGGGCCCGCGAGCAAGAGGGCTGCCAACAGCTCGGCTTGCACAGCTCTTCGAGACAAAACTTTTTCAGCTTTGCAGTGGCAGGTCGCTGTAGCGCAATGACGGCGACCTGTGTTCCTGCGTTCAAGATCTCAATGGCACTTATGCACACCATACGCATGTCGCAGCGTATTGCGTTGGTCAAAAGACACAGCAAGACGGACCTTGAGCGAGCAGTCTGCACACCTGACCAGCGCTGCGTCTTGCTGCTGCAGCGTCCGGTGAAAGGCGCGCCCTGAAACGCGTGGCAGCAAGGAGCACTCATAGCGTCGGGTATGCGGCAAGCTCAGCGAAGGGCGAGCTATCGCAACGATGCGTACGGGTTGCGCAGCATGTGAGTCAAAGCTTTTCACGCTCATCATGACGCAGCATACGAGGTCAATCGAGCAAGCGTCAAGCGTGACGGATGGCTGACCTTCAACGTGCAGTCGAGCACGCGAGTCACCCTGCAAGCTAGCAGCGCTTGCTGACTGAAGCAACCCAATCGCGCCTGGAGCAAGTTGATTGTCACCAAGCCTTCTGCAGTGCAAGCTCGATAGGGTTAGCTTGCGTACGGCGCATATCGTCCTGCGCTCGCCGCATTGGCGTGCCCTTTCACTCCCTTCCATCGTTTGGGCTGCGTCAAAATGTGCTTAAGCAGCAAGCTTCGCTAGTATCACAGGCTCTCTCGACATGCCGGTCAGCTTTGGGGAAGGCCCACTCAGGTCAGTTTGCGAAATTACGAAGGATTGTGCGGCTGCAACAGCAGAAAGCGCTCGAGGATGTCTTCTAAATGCAACACAGCTTGCAATGCCCGTGCAGAAATCTCGCTGGCCAAACAGCTGAACTTCTGCAACCTGCTGTCCCATACGTAGTGCACGCTGCGGCTTCTGGGGTAGCCTTCACGATAGGCTTGGCAGGCACTCAGGTAAGCTACTGCGCGCTATCCATTGGCTTTGCACTGGAAGAGCCTGTTCCAGTGTGAGTAGCCTTTGCACTGTGGCTTTCACTGTTATGGCTTCTGATGGAAGCAATTCCTGCTACAGTTTGCTGGCGCTGCCTGCCGAATCTCGTGTGGGAATCGCATTCTGGGTGGAGGCATGGGACTGATTGGCATTGGCGTTGCCTCTGCTATGGCAGGACAGGCAGGAATACACTGTCGGCACCATTTCAGCACTGGTCAGCACCCCCTTTCCACACCCACCAGCGTCGCCTTCCGCAGAAAGGATCTGCTGCTAGATGCCTGCATGGGCATTGCCTTATACAAGGTCATCTCATAGGCCACAATTTGTGCTGTTACGCTGCAACTGCACACCCATGACCACCTTGTCTGCATAACACTCAGATAGCTGTGGCGTTTGCACCCCAAAGGCTTTGTGAGGCTTGTGATCAGGTGGGCTGCTGCACACATAGCGCAAACTGTCTTTATTTCAGGTTATGGGTGGCAAGTCCCGTAATTTGATGCCAAGTGACCTGTTCAAGGCAGGAGCCATGGCACATGAGTCCTTGCCAGCTCTGGGAAAACAATATGCTGGAGACCTTGGCAGGAAGGAGCTCAAAGTCATGATGCGCAGGTTGGCACGCTGCACCTGAAACTTCTCACCATGCTTTGGCCAATGCTTATCAGTTGATAAGCTTCACTGCCGGTCTTGTAATGTATTGAACAGGGCGTACATGATCGTCGCATGTTGAAAACGGCGTCAATGAAGGCGTGGCACGCGTATTTTAATTGCTGCAGGGATGGGTGCCATCACTGTGGCAAAAGGAAAGGGTTGACTGTTGGCGATCATATACCACCAAACAAGCACGTCTGGGGTAGCAGCAGGTCAGAGGCTACAGCAAACGTCAAGAAGCTTCTCGGGACTGCAACAGGCAAATTGGGCGCCACCAGCAAACAAGTTGTTGTGAAGCCATCAGGTCTGCTTTTACTGCTGCTCAGTGTGTGTGTGATGTGCTGGCTGTCTTGCTAAACTTTGCCTGCCTCTACCACTTTGTGCCACAAGTCCTGCCTGCCAATTCTTTGGCATACAAAAGCCATTACTCTTTGCTCCTGCTGAATTGCGGCATTAAGGAATCTTCAGACAACGCTTCTGGCTTGGGGTCGCAGAGCCCAGCCTTCTGTTTCAACTCAGCAAATGACTTTGAAGTGGTGTTGCAGCCAGAGGCTTTACACCATGGCGTCGCTTGACGGAGAAGCTTGGCCTGAGTTCAGCTGTTGTTGAGCAGCGTTACTACCCACAATGTCTTACCTGCAGCCAAAGGCAGTCAGTAGCTGTTCGAGCCAACAGGAGAACACTGGTCTTGCATTATGGCGGCAGCAAGCCATGGTACTGGGCAGGTAATGAGTCTTTCATACTCTTTGCCAGGAGACCCTGAGTGCACGCATATACATCAGCATTTTACACAACAAAACTCAGCATGCTTTTCCAGGCAACGTGCAATGCAGCCTGTAGCCATTGCATATCATTCAGTATGTGGAGGTACAGCATTCATACCCTCTCTGAAAATGTGTAACGCTCAATGCTGTTATGGCATTTGCAGGCGTATTAGTGGGCATGCGCCACTTCCACAGCCCAGCATCTGCAGGTGCTGTATTGATGCATGACTTGCAGCAGGCCAGACATCAAATGCAGCGCAACCACAGATGGAAGGATTAACACTGAAGACAGCCAATGTAGACTCTGACAAGCAGCCAGAAATGTATGCTATTTGTAGCTCCGATCAATGACTTCAGCCCCCTCAGCCCATCTAGCAGCTGCCGGCAATTGCAGACTCAGCACATGCTGCAGATACGCTCCTGCTCAATCAGCTCTCGGCGATTGGTGATGGAACAACAGGCGTCTCACCCTATCTGACCAGCAAGCCAATATATATGATTCATGATATATTGAAAACATGTAACGCATGGTCGGACACACAAGGCAGCGTCGACAAGGAGGACCGTGAGAGAGGACTGTGCTGCTTGCCATGCTCCTGATGTCAGAAACATTTCGATAGTTTGAGGTTGCGCAATCCAGCTTGAAAGCCTCAATGCAGTTTGGCCCTACATTCAAGTCACTGAACGTGAAAACAATGGCTCTGCAGATTCCACGTTTTGTCATGCCGTCAATCGTGGTCAACATCAAGATGTAGCCGGCATCACGCTTGCATGCAAAGGGTTTGTCGCTCAATCAGTGCATGCGTTGTGGTCTCAGCTTGTTTAATAGATCTATTACTTCTACGCCACTGCACCTCTTCGGACTGCCCAATATGACGGGTCTTGTGCGATCGATCCTAGGGATGGGCAACCCATTGCTGGACGTTTCTGCAGTGGTTGACGAGTCGTTCCTCAAGAAGTACGGAGTAAGTGAAATCAATTATCTAGCAAACACTGAAGGGCTCTGCGGACTAAAAATCTCTGACAAAGTTTCTGTCGGTTGCAGCTTGACAAGAACAATCAGATTCTGGCTGAAGACAAGCACCAGCCTATGTACAAGGTGCGATGCGAGTTTTTGCACCTCACCTCTTCGCCATGATGGCTTCACACGAGCGAAATGAGCTCAGATGATATGGCTGCCCTACACAGTACAACATTACCTCACAAGACTGCTCTGCAACAGGAAATGGCAGATTTGCCAGGAGTTGAGTACATTCCTGGGGGTGCCACACAGAACTCAATCCGCATAGCGCAGTGGATGCTGCAAGTAGCTGGAGCCACCTCATACATTGGCTGTGTTGGCAAAGATGACTTTGGCAACAAGATGAGGGAAACAGCCTCAAATGATGGGGTCAACGTAAGCTTGATTGCTCTGCCTAGCTGTTTTGCTCATGGCTGAAATATATCATAGGGAGATGCAGCAAGTCATGCAGTTATACGCAGGTTCAATACATGGTTGACCCAGAAGCAGCAACAGGCACATGTGCTGTATGTGTCAGCAAAGATGGCAGCAGATCTTTGGTTGCAAACCTAGCAGCAGCAAACAACTACAAGGCAAGTATGCATGCCAAAGCAGCTGTGGCACAAAGTATTGCTGCATCCGCACACACTCTACAGCACTCGTGTCCCATATGGGTATCTTTGGCAGGCCAGCCTTCATTTGCCTTTTGTGTTGGCCTGTTTGCTTGTTCCTGGTTGACCAGTTTGAGTCACGTGCATGCACATGGAGCAATTTGCTTTCTGCTTTGAAGCAACCCCGAGTGCGTTCCCATGTGCAGGTTGACCACTTCAAGCAGAAAGACAATTTTGCGCTACTAGAACAGGCTCGCATCGTCTACTCTGCTGGGTTCTTTCTGACAGCGTCCCCAGAGTCCATCTTGGTGGCTGCTAAGCACGCTGCTGCCAAAAACAAGATCTACTGCATGAACATATCAGCTCCCTTCCTTCTACAGGTACAGTCACAAGCCATCAGTGCCTGAGCAAACTTGACAATTCCAGTGGCAAAGGCATCAATGCTGCACCTACACAACCAATAGATCATGCATGCAACCTGACTCAGCAGTTCTGAGTTTGCAGATGATGCATCCAATCAAATGCACTGCCTGAGTTGTGTACGCACATACTTTAGGTGCCTCCATTCAAGAAGGCGTTCACAGAGACTATGCCTTATGTGGATTATCTGTTTGGCAATGAGACAGAGGCTGAAGCCTTTGCTGAGTCAGAAGGCTGGAAAACGAAAGACCCAATAGAAATTGCAAGCAAGGTATACAACATGCGCTGCACTTTGTAACAGCGCAGTTCACTTTTTGTCATGCGGCAGTCATGGGACGCTGACGCGTCGCGCAGTCATAAGCAGAAGCTGGCTGCCTGACATCCTCTTTCATGTACGCAGATTGCTGCTCTTCCAAAAGAAAATGGTAGCAGGTGTAGGACAGTGGTCATCACTCAAGGAGCCTTGCCATCAATAGTGGCCTCTCAGGGCAAGGTGAGTCTGCGTGTACACTATCTGCTTTGTTTGCATGTTGGACGAACTGACTGACAACTGTTGCAACCACGTTCTGTGTGCAAGCTTCGCTTTTGGAAACAGCCACTTGGGTTTTGCTGGGCCTATACTACAGGCCTCTGTTGTGGCCTCCTGTCACAAGGTCTTGCAACAGGCATTGAGTTTGCCAAGTCAAAAGGTGTTGTTCAATTGGTGATCTGCTCATGCATTTGCAGGTTGTGCAAGTGCCTGTGATCACCCTGCCAAAAGAGAAGCTAGTGGACACAAATGGTGCTGGAGATGCATTTGTGGGCGGTTTCTTGTCACAGCTGGTTGCTGGCAAAGATGTGCATGAGTGTTGTAGGGCAGGAAACTTTGCTGCACATGTCATCATTCAGCGATCAGGCTGCACATTCCCAGAAAAGCCCACTGGGTTCTCATGGGCGTGAAGTGACGGTCGAATATGTTGCCAGCATCGCATCGACAGCATCAAGTGCTCAAGTGTCAGCTAGTCAAAGTCGAAAGTGCTTGAATCAGAATTTGGCACTCATTTTTTCATTTCATGATGAGTAAGCAGGGCAAGTCTAGCCTCAACCTCTGCTAGTGTCACAGAGTGCAGTTTGCAGAACAACAGTGAAAACTTCAATTGAACTGTCAATGCAGAAGCTGTCCATTGTTCATCGAGTATCAGCAGTCATGCCAGCAACTCAGACATGCTGAGCACAGTGTCATGTTTGGAATCGTGCACGTGGTCAGCGTGGAAATGCATATCAAACTTCATGGCTTTTTTGCAAGCAAAAGTACTTTTAGACGTTGTGTCTGCATGTGGTTGCATGCATGTACATCACAGGCTTGCGTGTCCGTGTGTCCAAGCTCGGCATGCAGTGCACAGCGTCCAGCCTGCCTCGTACATGTCCCTGTCTGAGGGCAGCCTCGAATGTATAGCCTAACAGGCTAGATGTCGTCCTGAGTGCAGTGCAACCCCTAAAACCCAACCCTAGATGTTCCGCGAAGGCAGGAACAGAAGCAGCTGCATACTCTTGCACGTCCGAGATGCAGAGCAGGTGATGGCATGCCAAGACATACATTGCGCAGCGTGATTGCTTTGTGAGAGTCCAAGATGAAAGTGACCTTCCGGACAGTGACCGGCAGCAGCTTTTCTTTGGATCTGGAGGGCAGCGTCAAGGTATACCATCAACAGTCGCGTCGGGCGGAAAGCTGCTGCATGGCGCTTACTGACATGCGCTGCTCTTGCTCAAGGTTTCAGATGTCAAAGAGAAGGTCCGTGAGACAAAAGGAGACGCTTTCCCACCTGCCAATCAAGTGCTGATCTTCCAGGGCAAGGTAGCAGATTTGATTGCGAGGTTGATGCATGATCTGCGGGTACATATGCAATGACCAATGTACTCACACTCGACACATGCCTGCAGGTCTTGAAAGATGACACGACCCTTGCTGACAACAAGGTGTCTGAAAATGGCTTCATGGTCATCATGGTTACCAAGGTGATGCTTGCAGTACGCAGAGCGTATGCGATCGATCCGGAATCACAATCACGATTGGTGAAAGTTTTCTGCTATGCAGCCTAAGGCAAAAGCTGGCGAGGCCAAAGCTGCAGAGCCCAAAGAACAGGCAGGGGCATCTGCAGCTTCTACAGCAGCGGTATGCTGCGGCTTTCGTCAATCTTACTGCATCATTTGAGCTTGCAATAAGAGCTCGAAGTGTTAAAGTCCATAAGTTCTCACTTGCTCTGCTATTGCAGGCACCTGCTTCACAAACAGCCACAAGCACCACTAGCCAGCCAGCAGCCTCATCGTAAGCAACTTCCCTTTCATTTGTCATACAATTGCTGTCAAACGCAAGCCTCAGCCAGCAGGTCCCTGTCATACACATACGCCTCATATGCATGTGCGCTTCATACATACATACGCATATATATGCATACGCTTCATCCCTGTCACAACTTCATGATGGAGTGCCTGTCTTGCATGCAAGAGCATTGTCATGTATACACGGCTTGTTCTGCAAGCTGGCAGCACTGATTTGCAGGGCTGTCCCAGCTGCAGCAATCACAGCATCAGCCCCCGCACCTGCTGCGGCAGCTGCACCAACCCCCAGCACTGCAGCAGCTGCACCTGCCTCCAGTGGAGATCCTTATGCCTCAGCAGCATCTAACCTGGCCACTGGTGATAGTCTCAAGTCAAGCATTGATGGGGTAGGCCCCTTGCAGCATTCAAGACTGTTGCTTATGCTAATAGTGATGACAGTATGTTACATAGCACAGGGGCTGGGTGCGTGTCCACCAATGCCTATCCTGCCAGTATGCGGTATTTTAGCTCGTGCAATGCTTGATGGTACAATTGACCAAAGGCACCTTGAGACCAAAGACACCTTTATGTGGAGTCTGAATCAGCAATATGTGATCAAGCATCTAAAATATGCCTGTTCTTGTCTCATTGGTGATTAAGGACATGAAGAAGGTGATTAAGCAGCGACAAAATGCTCCATTGATGCTCTGCTGTCAGCTGCTGCCCTGCCTTTATCAGTGCAGACAGCACGCATGGTTGTGTTTGTGATCACAGGCACTTGCAAGCAGAAACGTATTCATGATGCAGAACATGGACATGGTTGTCCCATGTAGCCTCTGATCTTGTAAATTGTAATGGCATGCATAGATACAATGAGGTCATGGGCGCTTGCAAGCATTTGGTTCATAGCGCAGATTGTGGACATGGGTTTCCCACGTGAGGAGGTGGTGAGAGCCATGCGGGCAGCATACAACAACCCTGAGCGGGCTGTGGAGTATCTGATGTCTGGCATTCCTCCTGGTGCTGATGCCCCACCTGTTGGAGCTGCCCCAGGTGGTGCTGCCCCAGGTACCCCTCCTGCATTGCCGTTCAATGCTTCATTGAGCTCATTCTTTCAAAACGCATGCTAGACAGGCTTAGCAGGCTCAATGAGGTACGTACTGGAGCAATCAATTGTCTCCGAGCAGTGTGGTCCTGTGCTCACCTATTCCATATTGGACATGGAGGTTGGAGGGGTGGTTGCATACAGTTGTCTGCCAAGTGTATCCAACCTCAATCCTTGCTGGGCTCTGACAAGCTTGTTGTCTGTTATGCTTCTTGACTTTTAGCTACATTGTGGCACTGTGTCTAGGCTTCATATGACAGAGTGGACATGCATGATGATCATCTTCAAGATAGCCCCATATGCTCAAAGTGCACAATGGCAGCCTTGCTCACAGCGCTTTAAAGCAAAACACAGTGTTACTGTTCTATCATTGCCAGAATCACATGAACACCAGTGCCTGTGTCCTGTGCATCGATTCACCTGTCAAGCCTTCATCATCTTAATCATCTTCACCAAGTGTTGAAATTGACGTTACTTATACGCTGCCTGGCGCTGCTTGTGAAAGCGTCCTGATCTGTGTATTAAACATGATGTAGGGGCAGGCGCAGGGGCAGCTGCACCAGGGCAGCAGCCTGCAGCCCCAGCTGGGCCTAATACACAGCCACTGGACATGTTCAACCCACAGGTATGCCCGGCGTCCATATGCATTGGGCTTTTGACGTGTGCTGTTATCATGCTCACACACCCTGTCACTGATGTCATGCTGGCTATCAGAGACATGCTGATCTGTTGTACGGAACAGCCATGCAACATCACAGCGGATCATGGAGCAGTTGGCTACAGGTGCTTGCAAGCCCTGAAGTCCACCTTTCTCTGCATCACCCTCCAGCAGTCGCCTGTCAGACAAAATCATAACACTGCAAGGGCTGTGAATCATGCTGGTCTAGCATGATCTTGAACTTTCTCCTGAGCAAAAGCCCAATCTGACAGGAACTGCTGTGTGTGTGATCTTGTATAGATAATTGTCCAGATACTGCAACACGTCAGAGTTCAAAATTTCAGTACCATTCCCAAGCACTCAATAAGATGCTATGGCAGAATGCTTACAATTTGAGCAATACAAAGATTTTGGTTCAGTGTCAACTCCAATTCCATGAAAAGGTGCTGGTCTCATGCAGGCTCAGCCAGCATTCTGCTCCTCATAGTCAGTAATGATGGGTAGCCGTAGTATGCGTGAGCCATGCGTTAGCGCTGCATTCTGGTCTCAGTGCCAACTTCAGCTCTTGATGAGGTCCTGGTGTCATGCAGGCCCAGCCAGCAGGGGGTGCAAGTGCAGGTCTCATGCAGATTCCGCCAGCGTTCTAATTTCAGTGCCATATTTAAGCGGCTGACAAGGTGCTTTGGTATCATGCAGGCTCAGCCAGCAGCCGGTGCAGGTGCTGGTCAAGCTGGTGCGGCAGCTGGTGGAGGCAGCTTGGAGTTCTTGCGCAGCAACCAACAATTTCAGGCTTTGCGACAGATTGTTCAGGCCAATCCACAGATCTTGCAACCTATGCTTCAGGTGTGCCTCATGTCAATTTTCCTTTTTGTTATGTGTCTTGTCAATTGATTATCACACATTATTCCCCTGAGCTTTGACAGCTTTTCCAACTACTCGCAGTCACAGTAGCTGTGCTTCAAAGTTGTCCACGTTGCTGAAGCTAGGAAAAAGGCTTTGACACTTGTGTGTTGCAGGAGCTGGGCAAGTCAAACCCAGAGCTACTGCAGATGATCAATGCCAATCAGGAGGAGTTTCTGCGTATGATCAATGAGCCTGCGCCTCAGGGTGGAGGCGACATGGCAGACCTGGCAGCCCAGCTAGCAGGTGCTGCAGGGGGCGGAGGTACAATCTTGTCTTCTTTGCAAAAAGTGTTGCTGGCGTCTTGTGGCCTGCAAAGCTCTAATGTTTGGCTAATATGCATTGACGGCGGAGCAAACAATGTGCAAAATCTGCTCAGGGTAGAGCTGATGCTGTTTCGGAACTGCTGAGAGGATCATTGTACGGATTAATTGTATTTCAAGCTGTTAACATGAGTGGATTGCAGGCATGGGTCAGGGTGGCGGGGTTCAGGTAGCTTTGACACCAGCAGAGATGGAGTCAATTGGCAGATTAGAAGCTATGGGATTTGACAGGAATTCTTGCATTGAGGCTTTCTTGGCTTGTGACAAAAATGAAGCTTTGGCAGCCAACTTCTTGCTTGAATCTTCCACTGAGGACATGATGTAAACGCTATAACTTTGCAGCATTTGAATTCAAACAGATGGCTTTTGCTAAGTCCCATGCCAGTCGCCACAGATACGAAGCCTTTGTTTACTATAGCTTGAAGCGATTCACGTATCGGCTAATGCGCATGTTACCAAAGACAAGAGACTTGCCATGTAGTATACTATGCAACAATTCTGCTATTGAATTCCAGCGGACATCGCTGGACGCCTCTTGCATCAGGTGATACAGGTGCAGCTTGAAGCTGCAACGATGCTGCACAAGTTCCAGAACTGTAACCTGACAGTCAGGCCTAAGGCCAGGAGGGCGAAAAGTTGTTGCTGCATGCCAAAAAGCGATGTTGCCTGCAATCAGTCAAAATCTACACATTAAAAAGTGCACATGAAATCTCTACAACTGGAAAGAAGTTGCATAGCTAGAATAACGAAATGTCATGTACCTGGCACCATGTGAGGCTTGAATAGCCAACACCAGCATGAGAAAGCCAGATTGCTGCTTGCCAGCTGGCATACAGTCTCGAGTGCCCAGCAAGTCAGCAAGACACAACCAAACAACACGAGGGACATGGCATAGTATACAGCTGTTGTTGGCAGCAAGAAGAGGAGGGGTGTGAACAGCAGCACACCAACAATCATCTGCAGCAGTGAACAGCCATGTCAATCATTCCATGTACTGAAATGCTGCAATGCCTCAAGTAAAGGTGTATGCAACAAACCTGCTCCAAGGCAAGTTCATCTTCAACATTCCTGTTGTTCTGTTTCTTCCGCTTTGCTGGTGATGCTCCCAGACCATGCCTTTTTCTGAGCAAAGCTAAGGCATCTCTGCAGGTAGAACAAGGCATGACACAGCTAGAACAGCAACTATTGCAGGCTCCAACTTCAGCAAGAATGCAACATACCTATGACCTCGCATCAAGCGCCACATGAGCATGGCGTAGTGCAGTTGTAACGCATAAAGCTTGGCGCATGCCATGTAGGCCAGCATAAGCGGTGTGGCTAGCACATACAGTAGATCATGCACAAGAGCAAGCTGCAAAGTCAGTCCTCCAAGAATGCCTGCTGCAGCTGTTACACCTGCAAACCGATACAACATGACAGCTGCTTGACTTCACACAAACAGTGATCATGAGGGGATGCAATGTTGTGAGGAACCTGCTTATTTTGTCAAGTTGCGTTGATGAGCAGCAAGTGCAGACAAAGCGATGAAAGCAGCTTGTGAAGAAGCTTGCCTAGGAGCCACCTCTCAGCACTTGGTCCAAGTGCAGCATATGCATCTGCTGAGCATTGTGTCCACAGTTGCATGGTAGTGCCCAGAAAATGAGTCAGCTCAGTATGCAGCTTCAATCCTGCAAGCAGACAGGGTCCCTGGCCAGCATGTTCAAATCATACTTGACAGGCTCTTTGTAGTTGTTTTGTGGGTTTCTCAATTTGACTTCTGATATTTGTTTGTTACCGTCATACGCCAGCATTGGCAATTCACATGCTGCAAGAGCCAAATTGTGCAACAGAGCAATTGCTGCTGTTGGTCAGATACCTGCTGGTGCACCCATGAGCCATTCGACCTGTGCATCCAATGCACTCACTTTGACTTGCTTCGCTGCCCATTGCATGAAAGCACAGAGATCTGATGCATGCGCTAGCAACAATGCTGCAGACACAACGCCTGCAGCATGCTGTAGGCTGACAGTTGCGGCCTGTTGCTGGATCCGCAAGAGCAGCTGCCATGAATTTGAGCCAATGCTGCTGCTAGAGTTGTTTCCATGGATGTTGCTGCCTGCATTGTGCTGCCCGTCAGGCTCAGCAACAGGTTGACTTTTAGCGTGTACAGTCAGCACTTGCATGCGTACTGAGGCACCCTTTGATGATGTGTAGCAGCATGCTTCCATCTTTTGCAAATGGTCTAACAATGCTATTGGGCTGCATTCCAGAGCTCCAGGGTAAAGCAGCTGTGCCTCTGGCAACAAGCTGGAGGATAGTCCAAGCCTGAAGAGCGCCAGGGGTGGCATCCTCTGATGGCCTCACAGCCGGCTTGCACTGTGCTGGATCGTAGAGGACAATGCAGCAGGCTTGACTGACGGAGGCTGCTCGTTGGAGCTCTTGCGTCAAGTCGCGGGGATTGCCTTCAGGCTTTATATCAGCTGAACTTTGTACATCAACGCCAGACTTGCAAGTTGACGGGCTGTGAGCTCCAGATTTGACACGAGAGCAAAGTGGCGGAGTTGTGCATGCATGCAGCTCCGTGGTCGAAGCAGCAGACTGTTCAATGACAATAGTGACAAGCAGCCTTGCTTTGCATCTGGTGTTGAAAGCATGACCAATAAGCTGCGAGGTTTCAATGCAGTCAAGTGTTTGAGGGACATAGACCCTTAAATGTGTCGCAATGTCGTCCATAATGTCGATTCTTGCTTCATCTTGGCAGCACTTCTGCGTTCATGCAGGGAATTCAAATCTGCGAGCCACGCTCTCCGTGTTTACGGGGACTTCTGAATTTCACGGAAGCTGGGAGTGAAACCAACAGCCGCCCTGTGTGTGCGTTCCTCTCTGGCGTTGAGGACGCTTGCACAACCGGTGCGACGAGGGCAAGATGGTGAAACTGTCAGATGCAGTCAGTTCTTCCCGGCGGAAGAGCCGGAAGGTGCTGCTTCAACCTACAACCTCAACAAGTTGCTGCTTTCGATTTGCTCGATCGCTTTCTCGACACTCTGCCGTTGTTCGGGATTCCCGTTCACTGCTTTGCAATGTGCAGAACCACTTCTCCGCCACGTCGGTCCAGAGGCACAAGATCATGAGCTCTCACCTAAACAAGGAGCTTAGGGAAAAGTACCAGGTGAACTTTACTGGTTGCTTATGTTGAACTTTTCTCACGAATTCTTCATGCAATGTATGTTGCACGTTACTATCAGGGTCGATCCTGAGACACAGACAATGTAAAACGTTGTATGCCCATGCAGGTGCGCTCTGTACCAGTTCGCAAGGACGATGAGGTCAGCGTAGTAAGGGGAACCTACAAGGTCAGCAAGCACCATTAGTGACACTAGAGTGGTCACATCAGCACACCAGTAGAAGCGTTTGATTGGCAAGCAATTGTGCAGCTTGTCAGTATGGCATGTGGCTTTTCCAGAGGCAGACGCAGCACTTGCATATGTTTGCCATATTTGGTCTTTTCTTGTACCAGTCTGCCTGTTGATGCCTTTGGTTTTGCCCTTGCTGCAGGGACGGGAAGGCAAAGTTGTTGCAGTGTACAGGAAAAAGTGGGTCATTCACATTGAGAGAATAACCAGGGAAAAGGTCAACAGTGCCACTGTCAATGTTGGTATTGACCCCAGCAAGGTCTGTCTCTGCCCTTGCAACATGTTCTGCGCTGCATTGCTGTGCCACATCTATTTGTGCACACGAGCTGCGCTGCACTGTTGTCCTGTTAGACCTGTCTGTGCACATAATGCAGTATCCAATATTGGCATTTGCTGCAGGTTGTCATCACAAAACTAAAGATAGACAAGGACAGGAAAGCGTTGCTAGATCGCAAGCAGGGCTCAAAGGATGCAGACAAGGGCAAGGGCAAGTTCACAGAGAAGGAGGTTCAGGCCATGCAGGATGTGGACTAGATGTTTAGATAGCATTGTAACCACTCAGTGCTCCTTTCCCTCAACCAGTCAGCGCTTCATGGTGTTGATTTCCATACAGCAACCTGTGCATAGTCTTGCCGACACTGCTTCTTTCTTCAATCCAGTCAGCGCCCCATGATGCTGACTTTCATGCAGGAGTGCCTGCATAGTCCTGCCGGCACAGCTTCTTTCTTGTCTGAGACAACATCAGTATCACCTGTTTGCCTGTGGCATGCACAGCTTCAGTTGCCTCCTGCAGCGTAGCAGCAATGGTACCAGTTTACCGGTAAACAACACATTAGAATTGCTCACTGGCCATCAGCACAGCTTATGAGCAAAATCAGCACCTCAGAGAATCCTGGGCTGCATCTTAGAGCTCACGCAGCTTCCAATGCAGAATGCAAAAAGCTGCACTTCAGCAGTCTGCGGCTATGAACTATTAGCGCCCTGCTCAGGCATGCAATTCTGTTCTCGCTGCTGATGGCTACACCAGGATACACCTGACTTTGAGCCTATTGGCTCCTAGGGCTCCTTGTGGGGTTCAGCTCATTCCAGAGACTGCATTGCAGTTGTGAAAGACACACATGTGGCAGCTGTGAATTGGCTGTGCATGATTCTTGTCAGTGGCACCTTCCTGCCTGTCTTTGGCTGGATCTGCCAGCCTCACATTTCAGCTGGACTGGTGGTGAGAGCCCCAGGGCATGCACTAGGTGTGGCTCAGCAGCTGCAGATGCAGGACAGCTTGCAGGTAGCATACAGGAATGACCTGTTTACCCCATGCTACATGCACGTTCGTGTCGAGTCTCTAATCCAGCACGTTGCCTGGAGTTCCTTCTGACCTGATCATCGTGTTTGCTTGTTGCTTGTCACCCGCCATGCATGTTCACTGTCAATGTCAGCTCGTCAATGCAAGTCCACAAGCTACATTTCAGCAGGCAGGCAGAGTGAGCTGCACATGCAGCAATTTCCAGAAAATCGAACAGTTGCGAGAATCAATGCAAGCATTTAAGACAAACAGGCACAAAATTGAGCAGGGGAACAAGAGGTACCTCGATGGCAATAGGGCAATAGGGCGTACGTCACATGGTCTGTCAGCAAGAGCTGTACTTGGTTATGGTATCATCTGTGTATACCGGAAACAAATTTGTATAGATGTCACAGATACTCTCAAGCCCAAGTGACCTTGAGTCTCAAATCAGTACAGGAGCAGTTACAAAGCAGAAATTTGGCAGACAGTGATCGCCTACAATCTGCCTTGAATGCGTCTTCAAGGCTTGCAAGTTACACTCACGTTGCAAATAAGCACTCAACTTTGGGCTGCTGCAAGGTATACACACAGCATACAACAGCGTTCTTGTACTCAATAACAAGCTATCAACACAAACAACACTACAATTTGCAGCAAAAGCTACCATCAATTACACTTTTTGCTGTTTCTGACGTTTAATCTTCTGCTTCTTGGCCTTTTTTGCTTTCTTTTTCATCTCCTTGGCATTCTGAACAGACTCCAAATTCTGTTTATTCTGCTTCTGCTTGTCGGATCTGCCGCCAGCACTGCCAAACACCTGTGCTTTGATCTCAGCTCGTTGTCGCTTGCCGGGCTTGACTTTGGGAAGTTTGCTGCGCTGTTCGGCCTTGAGCTTGCGTATCATCCTTCTTCTTTGGCTAGCTGATAGCTTGGACAACTGAGGTGGTGCAGACAGCTGTCTCAAGCGCTCCAAGCGCTCTGCATGGGTCTCCCCTTCCTACAGGTGAGATCAAGGCAGAGTTAAACACACGTTCACTACTATGCAGACAAGTGTACATGCAGTGAGGGAGTGCAATCATTTGGAGCACACGTTGATTGCAACTCAAATCCAGCTGAGACAGAAATCATGCCCATGCGATTAATGCTCCTTTGTCCCATTGACACCGGATTGCTTGTGTGCTGGGTCGCAGACCACAAGCAGTCGTACGCCTCAGCCAGTGAGCCGAGCGGATCTGGACCCCAGTGCAGTTGAGACTTTAACATCTGCACTGCAGCAGAAGCAAAAGCAACCAACAGGGATAGCACATGCAATTGTGATGAAGCTAAGAGGCTCACCGACTCAGCTTCTTGCATATCCTCTGCTAGGCAGATGGGCTGTGGCTGATCTTCATCTGGTTTGTGTCTTCTCTGATGCCGCTTGCTTTCCACATGGTTTTTCAAGGCGATAGCATTGAGCAACAAAGTGCCAGGACACCATCTGCACCTCAATGGCGGGCCCTGCAGATGGAGCACTGAGGTAAGTCGACAAGCGCAATGAATTTCAGTTCACCATCAAATTGTTGTGCATACGCAATCTGGAATCGCATTACCTTGAGTAGTTCTGGCTCAGGAGACGTCAACCAAGTTCTGCGCAGCAATGGCTCAATTGATTGCAAAGCTGTAAAGTCAGATGGCAAGTTGAAAGGACAATGCCTGTCCTATGAAAAGCACATAAGCTCACTGGACAAGCTCCACAACATCAACTCTGGGTTCATCTGCCTCTTCGAAGTCATCTTCTGACAAGTCCTGCAATCGCCTCGCTTCCGGAAGTTCAGCTGACTCTTCAGCTACGTCAGACTGAGCAGGTTCCTCAGCCTCGCTGCCGCTGTCACTGGCGTCACTGCCAGATGCACTGGACTCTCTCTCAGAGACCTCAGACCCATCTGTACGACAGCTGGATGCAGCTCAACTGCTAGGCAACGTTTGATGCGTTAAGAGCACAGCTTAGAAGGACCTGAGCTGTCGTCGTCAGAGCTGCCTTCGCCGTCCTGGCCGTGCATGTGCACCCAGTCTCGCCGCTTGAACATCGTGGCGCGCAGCCGAGATCACAAGCAAGCAGTGTTCACAACAAAGAACCTTGCAAGCGGCAAGAGTCCTTCAGATCGACTTGCACGGTTGCAGCGGGGGTCCAAGAGCATGCAGTTCGCGTACTGTCGGCAAGCTCTGAAACCATGTGTGCTATACAGATGCAGCAGCCTCAGCAGCAACAATTGTAATGAGTATACTCTGTGCGGCATTGTGCGGCATTTGCATCAGCTACAACATTTCTGCCACAGTGGTGTCGCAGATACTCTTATGCCCAAGTGACCTGTGAGTCTCAAAGCCTGTGTACTGATCGTGATCATGAGCTCAGTGCCTGTCAATCATGTATCTGCTTCAGATCTGATGCTGCCGTCACTTCAGTCTCGCATCTCCTTCTCTTGAGCACCTCTGCACGCCTTTCTGCCTCGACAGATGCAGTACTTTATATTGCAGCTGTCGCACCTGCTGCAATTTTCATGCTGTTTTGCTCGTATGCATGCCTCAATAGACTTACTCTGACTTCATCACCATGCACCTTGCTGTCATGCCGTTGCGTTTCTGCAACATCAAATGCGTAAATAAATACTACATGCGGACACAAAGCAATTGATGTGAGTCCAGGCATTGAGCAGGGTTGACTCAACCTGAGTCCAGAGCTTGCCCCGTGCATTGGCGGCACCTGTTAGTCTTGGCTGTGTCACCTGCAACAACGCTCGTCATTCCCGTGGATCTAGCTACCGTTTCTTGCCATTCGTCACAGGTGAGGCGTTCGGTGGGCATCAGGCGCAGGACAGCAGTTACTGTTGCGCCTTGCTGTGCGCTGTTTGTCCCTAGGGATTGTATCTCGACACTCATATCGCTCTCTGTGCCTTGTCAGGATCTTTCGCAATGTCAAGCTATGATGCCAACCAGAACTACAATCAGGCCGCATCTGACAGTCACCAAGGCTGCCCTCCTGCTCATACTGTAAGCGATCTCGACTTGTTCAGAGTGCTGCCTGTACTGCTACTGCTGCTTGTTGGACACTTGCAGCTTTCAGTCGATGTCCAAGCAAGCCCTTTCAATATATGCAGGTTGGAACTGAATTTGCACGGCAGTTTTACTACGTCCTCACTCAGCAGCCCTCACTGGCACACCGCTTTTACACTGATGGCTCAAGCTTGACTCACAGCACTGGTGGACAGGGGGTCACCGTGCATGGGCAAGCAGTAAGAGTCCAGCGCTCCCCACATCATTCTGCTCTCGGGCTGATTGATTGTGATTGGTTGTGACAACCTGACCTGCTTGCAGGCTATCGATGAAAAGATGCGCTCCATGAATCTGGGTGGAGGTTCTGCAGAGGTGGAGAATGTGGACGCTCAATACTCACTGGAAGGAGGTGTTACTGTGCTTGTCACAGGACACCTGACTGTCCTGGTACGATTCATTCATGCCCAGACAGATGGTGCATGAAGCATCTCACCCAGTGCTCCATTTACAGTGCACAGCACATCACTATAGCTGAGCGGTGACTTGCATATCTGACCATTCCCAGCTTGTCAGCAGATCGCTGTCTGTTCAACGCTTTATGATACACCCAAACTTGCCCAATGGTCAGCTGCAGTGTGGTATGCCATACATGCTTATGTGCAAGCTGCCTCAAGCAGATTTAGTTTGCTCATGGTGACGCTACCCATTAAACCAATCACTGCAATCAGTTGGCGAATTTTCATATAAAGCCTGCTGCATGCAGGGCAAGGAGCGTAAGGCTTTTGTGCAAAGCTTCTTCTTGGCAACCCAGGAAAGAGGCTACTTTGTCCTGAATGACACGTTTCGCTTCCTGTCAGAGCCTGCCAAAGGCTTCTCCTCAGACCTGGCGGCATCAGAAGTCAATGGTGCCAATCAGCAGTACCGTGGTCACCAAGAGGTGGGCATGGCAATTGCATTTACGACTGCAGTCATTCTTGTGCAGCCAAGGAGAAGCATACAAACAAGCCAGATTTCAAATGCCCCTGTTTTGGGTCTTGCCCAGTTTCTGCATGATGTGGCAAGGTGGTTCTACAGTTGTGGCATGCTCAACCTGGCTTCAAAGGCGAGCAGCATACTTCTGCAGGCAAATGGCTCCGCTTACCTGGGTCTCGAATTTTGTTGTTAGAAGCTTTGATTTTAGGGTGGCTAGCCCATTGCTGCATGCAGAATGGCTGCACCTGTCTCTTCCGCTTCTGGGACATCCTGCATGGCTCTCACAATGACTGGCCTATTGCTGCATGAAGATTCTCTCAGGCTCTATATCTGACTTACATATTGCTGCAGGCTAATGGCTACAACTCCCTAGGGTCTAGGCCAGCATCTTCTGGGGGGCTGTCAGGGCAATTGCACCACACCCAAGTGCCCTCTCCTCCTCAACCCCAAGTCTCTGCCTTCCAGCAGGCCAATGGCCACTTCCACGCCCCCTCTGCCACCGCTGACCTCACCTCTGGCTTGGCCTCAGGCCACAGCTCTGGTGACTTGGCCCAAGTCCCCTCACCCCCTGCCTCACAGGTAACCTAAACCAACACAGTGATAATAACAAATCTCATGCCAACAACAGTCACAGTAACAGTCACAATCAGAGTCGTGATAATAACACATTCTAACAGAGGTGCTAGGTGTGGTTGGTGCATGTCTTGTTTTCCTAGGCTGGCTTGTCCTGCATTGTCAATCAAACATTACAGCAAGCACTAATCAGCCTTTAGCAGATCATGATGCGAGCAAGATGCTCACATGTGCTACACTAGACCTGCTGCATGTTCTTACCATAGCGGTCATACTGATTGCTTGCATGGTGCTAGCATTCACTCACAACAGCAGGAATTGTGATGAGCATGTTACTAACATAAAGGCCGAGGTCAGTGCATAGTGGCAGCTTGACATTGACTGTCTTCCTGGTGAAGCAATGTGGCTGACTAGTGAGACTGTGCAGGGTCTGCCACCCCCACCACCCAAGCCTTCAGCCCCCTCAGTCACACAGACCCCCACCCCTGCTCAGCAGACCCCCACAGCCCCCTCCCTGGAGTCCTCTGAGCAGGAGCCTGAGCCTGACCAGACCTCCAGTCAACAGCAGCAGCAGCAACCGCTCACTGAGCAGAAGGGCCCCTCTGGTGACCAGCCAGTACCTCAGCCTGCTGTTGACCAGAACCGCCCACCTGTCAAGCCACAGCGACGCCCTTCAGCACCACAGGTACTGTATCTTCTCCTTGAAAACTGTGCTGTTTACCAAGCAGAGTGCTGCTATATTAGTCTGTCACTACATGGAGGTACCGCATATGCAGCTGTATTTTCCTTGACATACAATTTAAAATTTCTTTTGCTGAATGAACTTTTATCAACAGTATACTGTACACTCTGCCTGACAGCATTGTGCTCGCATGCCAGCAGGTTCACATCAAATATTGCTTCTATCTAGCTGCAGGCACCCTGCTTGTTGCATAGCTGCAGACAGTCGCGGCAGCAGCATTGGACTGCAGGTGCTGGCCTCTGAAAGGCACAGCCTGCTTGAGCGTCTACCATGGTCAGTATGCATGTCTTAACCCAGTCCAGCGTTTTGGCTAGTTTACATGCCTCAGCCCAGTCTGATGTTCTCACCAGTCTACATGTCTCAATCCAGTTTGATGGTCTCGTCAGTCTACATGTCTCAACTCAGCTTGATGTTCTGCAGGAAGCCGACAAGAAGGGCAGCCAGCAGCAAAACTCAGCACCGACCGCAGCCCCCACCCCATCTGCCCCCAAGTCATACGCTGACAGCCTGCGAGCCAAGGAGAATGCTGCAGCTGCATTAGGAGGCAATGCACCGTCCAGCGCCCCTCGCTCTGCTAGCCGTCCCCAACCCCCCTCCCAAGCCCCCCCTGCTGCACCCACCGGCCCGATGCCACCACCTTCCTCATCCACTGCCGCAGCACCTGCCTTGGCACCCAGGCCCGGTGGCAACCGTAGTCAAGGCAGGCCTGGCCCAGCAACCGCTGCAGCACCCTCTGCTGCTGACGCTGCTGGTAAGGGTGAGTCAGCTGGACTCAGGCCTGTGGGGTCAGAGGGCCCCCCAGTCAGACCCCCCTACAATGCTCCAGGCGGTCGGGGCGTGCAGTACAACAGAGATGATGACTCCAGCAAGAAGGCTGTGTATGTCAGGAACCTGCCACAGGTGTGTTTCCAACTTCTCATGCAAAACACCTATGCGGACTTATCTCAAGTCAACTTACTTTTGCGCCTTACAATGAAATCCATCAATGGCTGGCCATTTGTTGAATTTTTTGATGTCTGGGCATTATGATCACTGCGAAAGCGTGACATGACAAACTGCTGAGCTGACAGTTTGAAATGCTGGCGCACAGCTCCAATACATGGGAACTGTTGGTAAGCAATTGGCTTGTACAGCATGAACTCAGCCCTTCTGTTTGGCTTGTGTGGCTGGCTGTTGTGTGCCAGCCAGCCACAACAGTGTGCGGTGTCACCGGTGTAGACCAGACACTTGTAAATGCTTGCAAGTGCACAAATACATGCATGGCTTCACAGGTTTTCACAGTCACGGCATTCACTTGCCGTTGCCTGACAGCGCTCCCAGCAACATGTGCAGCAGTGAATTACCATATTGTCTGTGACAACCATCAGTATTCCTGTACATTTGCATGTCATGTCTGATGCATTGGTGCCAATGTGTTGCGACTTTCAACAGCTTGCACCTGCATCACGTTGGTTCATTTTGTCAGATACTTGTGTACAATATCTGAAGCAGCACTCAGGGTAACTCACTGGTGTTCAGGATGCCACATCAGACGAGCTGAGGGAGCTGTTCACCCAGTTTGGGACTGTCAAGGCCGGCAGCGGTGCCATTACAGTCAAGCACAACGGCAACAACAACTCCTTTGCATATGTGGACTTTGTGGATGTGGCCTCTGCTCAGGCCTGCATTGAGGCCAAGGAAGTGCAGCTGAAGGACAACATTGTAAGCCCTGCACCTTATCCTTCCTTTTCAAGGCCATTGGTTGCATCAGTTGCATTGCAGTCAACCCTGCACTGAGCTGCATCTGGAGAGTTGCCTGCATAACAGGCTGTGCCTGCATCTTGTCATGCCATTCCAGGTGCATTAGTTGCATTGCAGTCAAACTTGAAGTGAAGTGCTATGACTGCATGTGTGACACTCTATGCTAAAGCTGGCAATGCATGCAATGCCTTCCAACCAGTATTATTCTAAGTTATATACAACTTGACAAGGAGCGTTGGCTTCACTAGTGAGTGTTTACAGGCCTGTACTTGCATGCTTTGAGCTCCTCGCACTATGCTGTGGCACGTCAGATCTAGACCAGAACCAGTGCACCATCAGACTCAGGCCTTTCAGGTTTTGCGTGCGGTGTTTTTGCATGCCATGTCAGCATGTCAAATCAGCCTGCTTTGCATGCAGTTGAGCATCACCCCCAAGCGTGCAAACTTTGGCAGCGGCAGAGGAGGCGGCCGAGGCTATGGTCGTGGTGACAGAGGCAGGGGTGATGGTGGGTTTGGCAGGGGCAGGGGCGGTGACAGGGGTGGCTATCAGGGTAGGGGTAGCACAGGCCCAATCCCATTACCAGCATCAGGCTCTGGCTCATTCCCAGATGATGCTCAACAGACTGGGGTTGACAGAGGTCAGGCAGGCAGAGGTGGTCAAAGCACTGGTGGGCAGGGTGTACCCAGGGGTAGGGGGGGTCGAGATGGGGGTAGGGGCAGGGGTAAAGGAGCAGGCAGATCCTCCGCTCCACAAACAGCTGAAGTCGCTGCGCCTTTGGCTGAGTAGACGCAGTGCAGCAGATGTCAATCTTTCCCAATGAGCTAGCGCTCATTCCTCAATTCTCCGCAGTATTGGGCAAGCTTGCACTGTGCTGCTTTTGCAGCCTGTGCTGTCATGACACAGCTTTTCCTGCCCACCAATTTCATCATAGCTTTCCTGCTTGCTTCCAGTTTTGCTAATAGGTTCACCTGCTAGAGGTACAGTCCATGTCATAGACCGTCCATGTGTCCTGTGCAGCTGTAGCTGTTGAGCGTCATCACCCATTGCTACTGATTTCTGTAGTGCCAGCCCCGTCGTGTGTCAGTGCAAAGTGTGCTATGGGCCGTCAAGGCACATCCGTGCCTGGTCCTCTGGCTGCATTGCTTGTGTCGCCCAGTGTATACAGTGTAAAAGACTCTGCCAAATTATGCTGAGCTCATGCACGCATGTTACTAAGTCAATTTAAATTGACAAATTTGTCAGTCAATGATGGCTGCTGCTGGGTCAGTGTGAGATTAAATGGTCGCCTGGGCATGAGTCACAACTCAAGCCCAAGCTGATGCACAGTGTTTTGCAGAGTGCCAAAAATTCTTTCCTGTGCAAGCGTTAACTTTTGGCGTTAAACGCTGAAGCGAACAGGCGAGGGAGTACAGGCACACGCTTCAGTCAACGCGTTCACGAATGGCACTTCAGCCAAATGCAATTGCACTGGCGTTTGGCAGCGCGGACGACCGGGCGCAGTCCGCCGAGACATTCTGGACCGCGGCATCAACTTCGCTTCACCCATCCAGGTTTGAACGTGCTGCACTGGGTCAACTATATTGCGAAGCTTGCCGTCCCTGACTCAAGGCTGCTTTAGGAATCTTGTGGCACTTGCGCTTAGCCAACGCTTGGCTATCCTCCCGCTAGGCGCTCCTGAGTCCAGCGACGTAAACTCAATACCACAAGATGCATGCAGTTTTCCGGAACAGATCACCAGCCTCTGCTGGATTGGCTATGCCGGTACATCACTCACATCCTGCGGCGTGTTATCAAACTCTGCAATTCTGTTTGGCATTGGCTACTGCTCGTCCCAGGTCGACTGGAAAGCGAATTTGCTGTGTTTTGCAGGCAGTCAGCCTGACCTGCAAGATTGCTGCCTGGTGCTGGGATCTTCTCTGGGCTACATGCAGTTGCACGCTGAGGATGGTTTGCTTCTGCACAGGCAGAGAATACACACCAGTCAGGCCCAAAGTGTGCAAGCACGTACAGCTGGAAAGGGTAAGTTACAACTGCATGCACATGCTGACACCATGCATTCACTGCGCATAGCAACCTGGCAAGGGTAACAAACTCAATTGTGATATGTTGGTTTGGCTCAGCATATGAATGGTCAACACTTGCCTGTTGTGCAGGCCTAGATCCTGATGACCGATCAGAAGACATCACCATCACTTTCAGAGACGCCATTGTCAAGCTATCATCGTTTGAGATACGGTCTCTGGTCCGGCGACAGGAACAAAACCGACGCTGGGGTGACAACAGCGCCACTGCACCATTGTCATACAACATATGGGATCTGAGGAAAGCTGGGCCTAGGTCAGCAGGCATATACGCAGGCCGCAAGCCTCCAAGCTTGTATGGCTCACTCACAGGGAGAGAAAGCAGATCAAAGCTACTGCTTGTCACATCTGGCAGGTGACACACTCATTTATTCATAAATCCATTCATCTGTTGAAAACGCATGCCAGGCGGGCCCAAAAGACCCAGCCAGACAGGTTTGGGAGCAGTCAAGAGTCTCCAACTCAAAGGCACAGTTCTGCATGTGCAGCTGCAAACTCAACTTTTGTATGCTTATGAAAGATCTGCCTTGTTGGAGGCAAGGCCTGCAAAATGCCTTGCCTGCATTTGGTAGTCAAAAACTTACTGCTGCAACCCACAAGCAAGAACACAGCCCTTGTTCTGTGACATTGCAATGGCACTCAAGCAGCTCAAGCGTTTATGTACGCATCTAAGTTTCAAATCAACCTCTGGTAAAGCCAAATTGTCCACGAATATAGTGACCTGCAGAGACTCAGTGCTAGCAGCACAAGAAAAAGTGACTTTGTTGATAAATTGAGTGAGCTGCAGGGACCCAGCGCTAGCAGCATACGAAGCAGAAGAGGTGCTGCAGAGGGGCAGCTTGGCCTTTGTGACTGGTCTGGCATCATCTGTGGCAAGTGGGGTGCTGGGGGTGGCTAGGGCTGCAGCCTGGGGGCGCCAGTCAGGCTACAGACAAGGTCTGACAGGTTGCACAGCCTCTCATGGGCACACCAAGAGTGACCAAAATGAGTCCACCCTGTTCGTTACTACTGAAATACATTGTTGTCAGGATTTTCAGCTAGTCTGGCATTTCCGTGATTCTGTCTTCGATTTGTAGCTGTGCATGATTCTCATGCTTGCTGGTGAGGTTTGGTGACCCCACCAAATGCGTACTGAAGCAACAACCTGCCTTCAAACATTTCTGCAATCAGCCTCAGATCCACTCAGCTCATCATCAGCTGAGGCGCGCGATCACTCGCATTCATATCATAGGACACCAATCAACATTTCTGTGGCAACATTGGGCAGCACCTCGCAGGCACATGCATTGTGTTGCAGCCAAGGTTGTGTGAATCTCCTAAGTGCATGCAGAAACAGTATACTGCCTCCAAGCAATTCTGCAGCAACGAACGCCAGCACCATGCAGGCATCTGCAACTGGGTAGCAGTCAAGCTTCTGTAAAGCTGCTAGATACATGCAGAAGCAGTGTGCTGCCTTCAAGCGCTTCTGCAGCAACAAATGCCGGCACCATGCAGGCATCCGCAACTGGGTGGCAGCCAAGGTGAATCTAGACCAGCCAGGTTCCCCAAGAGATGCACAAGACGAGGACTTGCCAAAGGGCGAGCCTGTCACCCTCTTCAGGAGCTTGCGAGATGGCCCAAGAGCTGTTGAGCAGTTGCTGCTGGCACCAAGGTATTGCCGTTCACATGCCAGTGTCAGGATACATTGTGTGCAAAAATTGATCTTGAAACGCTATCTGTGAACACGGATGCATGTCTTTGAGATGCACCCACTCACATTGAGAAGTTGCGTAACTTCCGAGTCTTCAAACGAAGTGACCATGTAGCACACCTTCTAGCATAAGTGCCCGGTGTGTGTGACCACAGTATTTGAAACCTGACATTGCCTGCTGCCATGCAATAAAGCACACTCATCAACACAAAGCCGTGAAAGTCAAAGTGGCCAAAGCATTCAGTTGTTTTACATCCTGCTTTTGGAGTCCGGTCACAAAGTTGTTGCCATTGCAAGCTGCATTGGCGAGGATCCATAGCCACTCAGGCTAATCACATAACACATTCCGGATCTGCATCAGCGTGGCTGTTCATTGCACGCATCAAATGGCCCATGTCATATCAAGCATATGCACTTTGGCTTATGCATGCGTAAAGCTTTGCTTTGGCATGCTGCACTTAGAGCGCAGACAACACTTGCTGTCGAGGACTGCTGCAAACGCTCAAATTTTGCTACAGGGGCTCCTTAGCGGTTGCAAGTGACTCACTGGGGCGAGTGCTGCTCATTGATGTCGCCAGTCTGACCGTCATCCGCATGTGGAAATCCTACAGAGATGCCCAATTGGGATGGGTCACATGCACAACAGTCGGGACTGCCAAGAACTCTGAGCGTCATGAAAGTCTCAGTCATGCTCATGCTGGCAAAAGGCGGAGGGCTGAAGCAGAACAGCACGAAAAGATAGAAGCTATAGAAGAGATTGATGACACTGTTGACAGTGATGCAGTGTACACATCCAGCCTCCATCTGGTGTTGTATGCACCAAGGCGACAAGCACTTGAGCTGTGGAAAATGAGGCATGGTCCCAGGGTTGCTATCACACATGTTGAGAATGAGTGCAAACTGCTTCAGCGGTCCAGGGCTTTTGGTCTGGACCCTGATGCTCCTGAGCATGCTGAGAGTGGTGTTGAGTTACCATCTGGTGCCAGTCAATGTCTAGTTTTGGATACGCAAACAGGGCAAACTATCAACGTGCTAGAAGCTTTCCAAAAACAGATGCGTCAAACAGCTTAGCTGATGACTGTAGCTGTCATGCACAACATGTCGGTCATCATTGTCTGAATTCGCTGCTGCGGCACGCACCAACACATGAGATGTCTGGCTTGCTTGTCTTTGCCCAAAGCACATCAGCTTGGAAAAACTTGGCATTTCAGGCAGAGTTGAGTTGCACACCATCACTTGGGTAGCTGTAGAGACTTGAATCATGACAAGTATATTATTAGGTTGACATTTGAACACCCAAGGCAATGATCTGTTGTCTTCTGCACGCATGCATGACAGAACAAATTTGCTTGAGCTGCTTTGCTCATCTTCTCTGTTTAAATTTGCAATTATTACCCTGTAACAGGTGCCTGTTGTACAGCATGCTTGAAGTCAGCATGAAGCCCAATGAATGTACACATGATCTTCCCGGGAATGCCTGACAATCCTACAGCATGGACTATGCTATCCTAGGCTGCTAGCTGATGATACAGGAGGATAGCTACTATGCAGCGCTCCAAGCATTAGCTGCTGCGTCAGCGCACATAACACCATCACATGTGCATGCTCAGCTCTGCTCATTGTTGCCGCCGTCATGAGCGTCCATCGCTGCCAATGCCCTGGGGTTCATGACTGTGAAGAAGGCAATAGGAATCATTGCCAGCAACGCCATGACTGGGTAGCTGGCTGGCAGCTGTGGTGCCTCTCGTTTGTCCTGCAGCACCTGAAGGCACCACCCAGACTTGCATGACAGACTGCTACAAACTGCCCTCACATACAATTTGAGCTTGCTTGTCAATGCAATTGAGAATCTGCCTCCAAATCGGCAACTGAATCATTGAGACTTGAAACTTACGTCAGCTTTTGATGCACCCTTTCTGTTTGGTTTGCAACACAGCTTGTGGCAGTGTGAAAGGAAGGCAGCGAAATCAGCTGCTAAATGTCAAGAGCGCATATCGAGAAATGCAATCTAGCTGGATGGCGAGGTGCGCATGTCTCACATTGCTACACTAGGATGTTGGCCCTGCTTGTGCTGTAGCAGTGCTTGCTGTGGGTTATTGAGTCACCTGATACGGCTTTGCGCCATGCATGTGGTGGTCAGAGTGCAGTGGCAGCTGAAACATGCAGCTGTTGGTAAACAGCCAGTTGGCATTCCAGCTGTGGTCCACCTTGACACCTTCATACCTGCAAGCAATGTAATGATCACTGTATGCTGCACATTCTAGCCAGGGTGCTTGGCGCGAGTTGCAGATGTCTTGTGTTGCTAGACTGGCTGCAAGCAATGGGCCTTGCACTTCAGACCTTGAGATTGCATACACGTCCGTTTACTTGGTAGATTGCAGTGAAGCAAAGACAGCTCGAATTGCCTTTAACACTGCAGGACACAAGTGCTATCCCATTTACCAAATCACAGATTGTCTCAAATGTCAAGCTGAAAAGTTGTATAATGTGGTAGATGCACCCAAATAACATGTAAAAGCTGGACGCGTGTGCGGAAGGAGACAGGCAGGCATAGAGCTCATGACAATGCAGTAGGAAATGCACTGACAGCAAGCTGCTAGCCTCTTCCACATCAACTCAGCTAGCACACATTTTGCCACTGCATGTAGTATTCACAGCAAGTTTGACGCTTTTCAGTGCATGTGCTAGGTGTGCCATTGCATGCAAGCCTTTCGCAACTCATGAGCTACGTGGGCCGCAGTTTGCAGACATGCCTGCTGATCTCAAGGCTGCTGCATTATAAACCAAAGTGCTGGAATCAGTTGGCTGCAGGTCAAAAACTCACCTGCCGTTTTCAAATCTGTTGCGTTGCAAGCCGTAGTGCTGGACATAGTTGGCTGCCTCCAGCATGAGTACACTCAGGGTAGCTTGGCCCACAAGCAGGGTCAAGCCCTCAGCTCCAAAGCTGCTTGTCATGACTGCCAACATAGCTAGGGGAGCTGCAGCCCAGATGAAGATCCTGCACGTTGTGTTTGTTTCAGTGGTTGTATGTGTGTCTCAGTCTTTGTGCGTTGAATTTGGTCTTTGTGGGTCTGTTTGAAAAGACCAGAGCTCATGCAAGCTTGCTAGGGAAGTTCTGCTGCTGCCGAGGGAAACACCTTGCCAAAAAAAACAAGAGTATACATGACATGTTGCTTTTTGGATGATAATTTTGGGTGCATTTTCAGGTGACAAGATCTCCATCATGCACACGCAAACGCTGCATGCAAGAGCGGCTTCAACTTTTGAGCTGGGCATGCATGCATTGAGGAAGCAAGCTCAAAACACCACTGCTATGCAGCACATCAGTCAGCCTTCCTCGGGGATTGTGCAGGAACTGCACATTCACTCGTGCCGAGCTGGTGCAGAAGCTATGCCCATTGCTGACTGATGGTCTGATGACACTTGCTATGCACATACACCACAACTTCAATGCATGCTATGTCAGCTGTCTATGCTTCGTAGTACTGCCATCAATGATGACACATAGTCTAGTCAATGGCAGAACGGTTCTGCAATGAGGCAGTGAATTGCCATACTCTCTATTTGGCTGCATGAATCTGAGATAGTTGCATGTTGTGATGCATTGGCAACAGCATGTTGCATGATTCACAACATACGCTGCACCCCAGAGATCCGTCAGACATTTGTATGTTGCGTACGGGGTGATACGGTGATTCATGGCATTAGGGTTAGCCTGACCTGTTCTGCATGCTGAAAGGAGTCTGGTTCAGGGAGTGCAAGCGAGCCAGCTCCATGCGAGTTGCATCCTTCCAGTTGCCTGCAACACTTCTTGGCACAAAGCGGTACAGACTTTCCCCCAAGCGAGCTGAAGCTGGGTCATCAAGAGTGGCCACCTGCATGCACAACCCTCAACATCATCAGGCTGAAGCACTCAAAGTTTTGCTCCTGACATACACACTGGATGCAAGACTTGGCAGACCTCCTCATTTGATGTGCATGAGATTCTGGACATTTATGGCCTGAATAGCATTTGGACCATGCGTTGTCAGCTCAAAAACACCTTGAACTACTTGAGTGGGTATTGTCCGAGAAATGGAACACTTCAACAGCAATGCGCTGCCATGCAGAGACAGCATTGCTGTTGGAGGTTTTCAATTCCTGCACCGTTAATCGTCCATATTGAACCATGTTTGACTTGAGCTGTAAGCCTTTGTACAAAAACATCAGCAAATAGTGACATGCTACATCTTGTGCAGGTGTGCTGCACCTAGCACCCCATAGCAGCAGCAGGGATGGTGTACATTGCATCCATGTTGACTGTGATGATAACAGCGAAGTAGCTTCATCATCAGCACCAGCATGATGTACATGCTTACTAGTTGAATTCCATGCCTCTGCTAGGTGTGCGCAGAAGCAGTGCATTGCCTCTTGGCTTGATGACAACAGACACCAGACCACGGTGTCATGCAAACAGACAACAGAACACGGCATGATGAAAATAGATAACAGGAGATGATTTTGTGCAAACAGACAACACAACATGGCACGATTCAGACAGACGACATCACATGGCATGATGAACATAGTGGGCAGGACATAGAATGCTGCAGCACCTGGGTGTGGTGAGCAATGTGGCTGACATTCCAGTGCATGTAGCCTGTGGTGCACAGCATGATGTTGGCCAGCCACTGATCCATCTTATGGTGGCCGTGCACCAGCTCGTGGGACACCACAAACCCTAGTGCACCCTCAGCCCCCAGGGTCAGCATCAGACCTTCAAGCAAGCTGCTGTCTTACTTGTCTGAAGATCGTCGCTAATGTGACTAAGGTGACAGTTGGCACTGCCTAAGCCCTTCATGCTGAAGCTTTGACTCAGTGCTTCATCAACACATGGCTGCACAGTATTCAGCAACATGACTTACAAGACCGTATGAGTAGTCATGCAACATGATTGAGTGTGATCAAGTGCAGGCATGACTATGTAATGAGGTGAAACGCAGTGTGCTGTTGCATTGCGTCATTGGGTGTTGAGTTTGGGCGCAACTGTGATCGAGTGAAATGCAGTGTGATGTGATGGTGCATGAACGCATGCAGATCAGGACATGCAGATCCCTAAGGCCTGACCTAGGCATGCGAGAGGGTGCATGTTGTGCCCATGAACAGCATCCGTACACAGCACAAGCAGGCCACAGTGCAGCCCCACCCAAGTCCACAACAGAGCTCTGTAGCGCATGTCCTCAGAAGCTGCCTTGCGCTCTGCCTGCACTCAAATACAAGGCAATTTGAGCAATGTCTTGCCTGTCTTTTGGTCAATCAAGCGGGTCTGGTGCTGTGGGCTGCTAGGGTTACTTGGCAATCAACATTTTGCACAGATTTGAGTTGAGTCTAGGATTACCGTGCGCTGGCACAAAACAGCTTTTGACAGAATTGTTTGCCGGCACTTATTGTTGCTGGATGCACCAAGCGTCATAAATACTCACCAGCAAGCTTGTAAACAATGATGCTTGCCTTCAACAGATAATGGGCATACAGGATTTTGAGCGGTAGAGGGCTTACTGGAGTCTTGGGGTGCAGGTCTGTGCCAAGGACTGCATCCATGGCTGGCATCAGTACAAAGGAGAAGTAAATGCCAGCCAGAGAGATTGCAGCATCCAACACCCCATTGGCAAGATTCAGATGCTGCTGATACAGCACATCTACCAAGCCTAGAACTGGAAACTGCATGACTACCTGCACACAGCATGCACTGAACAAACTTGCACTTCACAAAGGCATCAGGAAGCTGTTGATCTGGACTCCAAAGCTCAACGGTCATGTCAAAACCAATTGGCTCTGTAGCTCCATAGAGAGTTGTATGCTACAAAGTATGAGGCAAACTGACCTGAGGCACTGGGAGCAAGGATAGAAGCCAGTGCACCCAATCATGACCGTGCTGGGCGCCTTCCAGAGAGATGATAGTCGACAATGGCTGCAGCAGGGATGGTAGGAACAGCAAAGGTCCAGGTAGTAGGTGCTGATAGACAGTGCCAAGCTTGTAATTCCACGGCTGAGGACGCCTGACCAAGTGAGCTTCGTCTACCCGAGCGCTGTGAGCCCGACAGATCAAGCTGCTTCTGATTGATCGACGAGGCAACACATCAGTTGTTCGCACAGTCCTTGCGCCGGCTGTGTGCGCGCGAACAGCTGCTGACAATGGCGTGGCAAGTGTCCGAACAGGCGTTCCGGGAGCAGGTGCTTGACTTGCAAATGCTTTCAAAGCTTGAGACATAGCTCGTTGTTGAGCGCCAATGCGATAGCAAGTGATTGCCGGGCGGACGTCGGTTCCGGTACCAGTTGCAGATCTGTAACAAATTCAAGTGGTTCCGGAGCTGAGCAGGCATTTTTGCATGCTGTGCATGAAACGTCAGCTGGAACCAAAAACTTCATGCCGTTAGGCTTGTTTGAGAGGCCTCGGATAGACCGTGGCGTCCCTTTTTTGCTCTTCAAGAGCAATCAGGAGCAGAAAAGCGCAGCTGATGAGCATCAAACACTTGTGTCGTGCACTTTCTCTGTTTTATTTTCTCTTGAAAATCTTGGTGTTCTCGAGCTTTCTTCCCAGGTTTATGATGGTATGGTGGGTCAGCACGGCATGTAAATCTTTCACCAATTTCTTTGCTTTGTCTCTGCCAAAGTCAATGCCAAGTGTATTCAATGCCAACCTTTGCAGCGCATGTTTGTCGGAACACCCAAACGGGTTGACAGGGTAGAGTGGAGACACGGGTGAAGCGCCTGGTACAGCATTGCATAGCACTTGCAGCTTCTGCAGCCGTGAAAAGTTTTTGCAAAATCAATCCAGAGTGACGGTATTTCAATAGGCTCAAGATAGTACTCAAGGTCTTTGTGGATGCTGTCTTGTGAGTTTTGCAGCATTGCATATCAACAACGCATTCAAGTTCGCGTTCAGTTCATGTCACGTCACAGCCGCATCTTTGACTGTGCCGTTAGTCTCTCACTTGAGTCAAGCGTTGCTGCACTATTCCCTAGTCTGTGCTCCAGGCATGCTCTAGACGATGATTGTCCCTGGCACCCGCGCTTGTGAAGCATATACTTGTTTCAGTTGGGCCAGCAATGACTGTGTAAGCAGTACTCCTTCAGTAGCCAGGGCATAGGTTGTCCGCACATGTAAGCCAGCCACTGCCTCTGCAGCAGAGAAAGTATCATTCTGAAAGCAGAAGGAAGAGTTCTGAGTGTCCTCTTCGCATGACAATAGCAGCCCTTTAGCATATGCAGTACTCAACTGGTGCTTACCAGCAACCAAGCCAAGAGAGGGCCTTGAGGTGGATCCAGTGCTGTCTGTTGCAGAAACAGGCAGTCCTGTTGATTGCATGGATGGCTCCTGTGCAAGCGCTATGCGGAAGATTGCATGGCCCAGTCCATGGCACAGGGGATCAAGCACTTCAGGGCCAAACTGCACCCGGTATGTCTGTGAGGGCTGTGGCGTGTGCATTGTCTGTGCTTCTGGCAGCTGCATTTCATCCTGCAAAATAGATCATCCCTCAAAGAACAGGCTGGTGGGCAGAAGTTTCAGGTGTATGCCAAGCACGCCACAGGACAGGACAGCACAACACAGCTTGAACACTACGAGCAGTCAAAATTGCAAAGCAAGCACTCAAGGCTGCAGTTGAGCGACAATGTTTGCCATCGTAGCCAAGAAGCATATGCGTAGTGCTGTTGCCACAATCATCATGAGCTCTTGCATTGACTGCCAATAAACTGCAGATGTGTCATGCGATCATTGCTGCAGTCCTTCACGTGCTGCACAAGGAGTCAGAGCACCAGTCATGCCATGCGACACCTGCAAGTCACGCTGAGTCACAGCACCTATCATGCCATGCAATACCTGTAAGACACGCTGGGTCTCAGGCTGAAACCAAGGGCAGCCAGCAGCAGCAAGGCCAACGGCCACATGGGCAAAGTCCTCAATGGCAGCATCTGTGAAGGTTACCATCCAGCTGCAAAAGGACTGCAGCGCTGCACCTGCCATGGCACTGCGCTGCCATGATTGCATGCCAGCCAATATCCTGACATGACCTGTCTGCAAACTGCCATTCTGTGATGCAGCCTGACATTGAGATCTGACACCAATACATTGTTACACGTAAGGGACTTACTCGCAAGACCACAATGAGAGGTTCAGCTGGGCATTTGTGACAAGTGTAATGACATGGGTATGTTGGCATGCATAGAGGTTATACACATGCTTGATTGTGTGAGCTAGTTTGGTATGGAGCCCTCAAAATGCAGCTTCTGATACAATGTCAAGCCCTCAGTACTGATTGCACAGCTCCTGATACAAGCACACAGTACTGATATCATGTCTTTGCACAGTCCGCTATCCAATGACAGCACCTCATACTGATGTCACGCCGTTGCACAGCCCTTGATAAGATGCCAAGCAGGCAGAACTGATGCCATGCCATTGCACAGCTCCTGATACAATGCCTGGCACGTAGTACTGATGCCCTGCCATTGCACAGCAAGACGTGCCTCCATCAAGGACAGCAGAGGGGAGGCACCTTGGCAGAAGATCCAAAGAGGGCTGCCACACCAGCAGGCAAGATGCTGTAGGTGGGAGGCGCCACTCCAAGAATGGAGTCCTCCCGCACCAGCCCCTGCTTGCCAGAGCCCTGCATCAACAGCAGCCAATGTTGTGTGCCAGCCATGTGCCATGAACGTGTGACTATAAGGGATCTGGTTGGGCTGTTTCGACTCCTGCAGCCCTTCACAACAATGACCTGCTTGACAAGTCAGGTGGCTTTGGGTTCCTTCTGACACTAGCCAGCATAAGGTGTTGCTATTGAAATGAGTGCCAGCAGCTTTTGCTTCTGGTCTCAAGTGTCAGGAACACACAAGCAGACTTTGCCGATGGCATTGGGCTTTCCAGCCTATGACGAGCATCAGCATGCATGCTTGCAGCATTGTACACCAGCAGCTGCCATGCAGATGTGGGAGGCAAGCAAGAAGATGCAGGTGGCAGTGAGCATTGGCATGATGGAGGCTGTATGGTTTACAGGAACAGGGTGAGGCATACCTGTTACCTACCTCGCGTGCGCACGGGCACAGGTGTCAATTTAATCAATCAATCAATTGACGTGACGAGCCCTGTGACATAAGATTTGTGCTACTTGATGTGCTGCTGCTACTCTTACACTCACTCATGCACAGGCAATGAGCTTGAGGCGATGCATTGTACCCTTGAAAAAGACAGGAGATGGGCATGAGGTTTGTGCTCACCTTGGTGACATTGGGGTTTAGAGGACTGTGATGCACAGAGGGCTGAGACAAGTCAGGCAAGCGGAAGAAGTCTGCTGATGTAGATCTGGCCTCAAGCAACGCTACCAGGCAAGCCTGCACACATACAAATATTATACAGCAGTTTTGAGGGATGCTACTGACAGCCATTGCTTGTACATTTCGCTGGTGGCAGATCAACATCTTGCTGACAAGAAGGGTCAGTTCCTTTGACTTCAGGCAAGAGGCAAGGTTGCCCGATTGACTCTAAGGATCAGTGAACGCAGGTGACATGGCGATGCAACATTGCAGACAGCAACTGAAGTACACAATCTGATATGCCTGGGGTGTCTACCTCTAGGCCAGGCAGAGGTTGTGTCTCGGTTGTGCTCAACGCGTGCAACAGGTGACGTTTTGCAAGCTCAGGAGCATGGCGAGCTACAAATCTCTGCAGCAGAGGGGAAGTGCTTCTACACCAATCATAGAACCAGGCACAGATGGCATCTAACTCCTGGCCAAAAGCTGGTTGCTGAATGTGCTGCTTCATGGCCTGTGCAACAGCTGGGTGTTCTGCGGGTAACAAAGACAACAGTATCTTTGAGAGAAGAAACAGCTGCTGTGCTACTGAATGACTTTCATGCATTGTTTCATGAAGGAAACCATCAGAATCGTCAAAGGCGTCACACACAAAGCAAAACTTGTCTCAACAGGCAGTCATGCCTTAGCAGGCTTGACTGTACCTGTGAGTTGCCAAACAAGGGTGGTGTGTGGGTCAGCATTGGAGGCAAGGCCATCTGCCTCCAGTTTGATATGTTCAACCAGGGGCGCCCTAGTCAAGGCATCTGCGCCGTCACTTCTGTGCCGCAGAAGCTTTACAAGCTGAGATGCATACTGATCTATGTGTAGGCCCTCAGCAAATTTAATTTTATCAAGGGACTGCACCTACATGTGCATGCCAGAATACCTATGCAGCAGGATCTGCTAGTCAGGGAGCTGGCTCAATGCCACAAGTTGCCAAACCTCGGAACGCACAGGCTGGTTCCCTTGAGATATAACCCGCTGACTCCTTGTGTCTGTGTTGTGTACTGATGCGTCAGACGGCACATACTCGTCAAGGCTGGGTGGGATGGCTATGTCCGATGCAGGTCCTTCAACAGCTGTCTGTCGCGCATCCATCGCAGGGCTCACTCAAATAAGTTCATCACAGCAAGGCAGGGTGTTTGTGCGCACACAAGTACGTGTTTCGAGTGCCTCGTATAGGAGCTAGGTTGTGCGGGTGTTTTGATCAGTCGTGTGCCAAGACCAGCTGAACGTCGAATGACAAGCTTGAAGCTTTGCAAAGACTTTAGACAACAGATACAGCCGCGATAGCCCCGTTATCCCTGCGCGACTCTTGTGACGCAACAAGCGAACTGGTGCTGCCGGACGCTGTGCTATATTGAAGGCACAAGTCTTGGGTAATCTGAATTCAGTGCGACTTGGCACTGCAGCTATTGCTGTGTTGCGATGCAGAGCCAGCGCTGGTCAGGCGACCAGCGCGCGCAATAACGATCATGGCAACGTCAAACGCCTTGATTGCAATGATCATGGCAACGCGGCCAAACTTTAGGTGTGTCGAGAGCCGTTCAACCTGCAGCAGACCTGGTAGCACTCAACGCTCACCGGTCCCTGCGTCCGCTCGCAGGTCAAAGTCTGATCGCGTCGCCTTCGCGGTGCACACAAGCATGCTTGCGGAGGGATTCAAACTTGAGGCCGTCGGCGAGCACGCCGAAAGCGCTTCGTCAGCAGGTGCGTAGATCACAGTAGCGTCAGCCTGAGACGTGCAGCACGTTGAACGTCAAGAAACATTCATTCGTAGGGTCTGTGGAAAGCCAAGACAGCGTTGCAGACTTCAACAACTGGAACTCTGCTTCGGATGCCTATACCTTTCTTTACAACCCTGATCCATGGCAGAAAGGAGGTACACAGAAGCATGTCTTGTTACTATGCATTTTAGTGCAGAAGCGTGACCACACGCACACACAAATGTGCTTCTGATGCAGCGATCAAGGCTCCTATCATGCTGAAAGGAGTGGTCCTGGGAGAACAGCTGTTATTGAATTGGGTGACTCTGAACTCAGCTCAGCAGGAACCTCAACAGCTTGAGCTGGACATTGATCACTATGTCACATCACAAACAGGTCTGTACCTGCAGAACAGCTGCTTGTTCTGTTGCTGACTGGTCCGCAGCTGCTCCTTTTCAACAGGGCAAAACAGTGTCCAAAGACATCAACCCATACCAAAGGCAATGCGTATGAATAGGATTGGAGCAGGTTTGTCACAGTATGTCAGCATCTGTGGCTGCTGCTGCCGCTGAAGCTGCCTGTCTGTGCAGAGCTGCCTGCTTGCTATCAAAATCTGGACGACCTTGTCAGCAAGCTTCACAGCCAAATACCCCTTCTCCGTCACTCTACAGCGCAATCTGCTCAGCAAGCAGCTGCGGGCAGCAACGCACGCACAGCAGCAGGCAACACCAGACAAGAACCGCCTCCTGATTATGGTGCTCCAGATGACAAGTTTCCTCAAGGTATATATCAACCAACACTTCTGTACTCATCAGTAGATACATAGTAGTAAAACAGTATAGCAAGTAGATATGGAGTTACTGTCAGAGGAACCCATACGTGAAAAGACCAACAGCAGTTCTTGCGCTTACAGCAAGCTGCACCCTTAAACAGACTGATTGTCTACAGCCTGGCAGCTGAGCACAGGTTGCATGGCTTTGAAAGGCAGTGTCTTTGGCTGTGCAAACTAAAGTCATGCCTACTCAGTGCTAGTGACAGTTGTGGACTCTGCAACTCAATCAGTGCAAGCCAAGCAACGCATAGCAGCAGGCAACATCAAACAACAGCCCCCTCCTGATTATTGTGCTCCAGATGAGGAGTTCCCTCAAGGTCTAGATCAACTAATACACCTTACTGCCAGAGGAACCCATATATGACGAGAACAACATTACCTGCCATGCTTACAGCATGGTGGACCCTTGAACAGACTGGCTGTCTACAGCCTAAGCAAGTGACTGTTGATTGCATAGCTTCAATTGGCAATGTTTTGGCTGTGTAAGCTGAATTCGCACCTGCACGGTGTTAGTGACAGTCCTACCCTCCACAAGTCAACCAGTGCAAAGCCAAGCAATGCAAGCCCTTGAAAGCAAGACTTGCTGCTGTCATGGATTGCACACCAACAGGCTCACACATGCTTTGCAGAACCTACAAGAACAGCACAGCCGCCTGGTGGCATGATTGGCACTCATGACGTAGTGCCACCAGGCTTCCAGCCTCCAGGCTATGGAGGTCTGCAGGAGCCCTTCCCTGGCGGCCTGGGCAGGTCAGGGGGCATGCACATGGGCCCAGACGACCCCCTCTTTGCTGGTTGGTTTCTGATATGGCAATGCCATTTTGTTGAATGCATGTCTGATTATCTTTGTGAGACTGGGAATTCTGTGATACTGGGAATTCAAAAAAAACACATTATGTTGACAGAGTTAGAGTTGACATTCTCTGTTTGATCCTCTGTTGGGTCTTGTATTGGGACAGTACACGCCTGCTGATTGAGTGGTTGATGCATGTGCAGGCAGGGGCAGCATGCGACCTGGACGGCCAGGCTCCCATCCCTCTGGTGCCAGATATGACCCTATAGGCCCACCTGGCATGCCGGTAAGACCTATGCACCTCAATTATTGATGCAGTCAAAACAGGGTTGGTCATGTTGAGTCTCTGCTTCTCTAGCAGAAGAAAAGGAAACTCTTTGCTGTTAGGTAAATAACGGGGGCATTTGTGAGAGAAACAGCCTGAATTTGGGGTGGTGCTCTGCATGCAGCAAATAGCTTTGCCAACGAGCTGTACCAAATTCAGTCATCACCTTTGCAGGGGTTCATGCATGGAGTCTTGTCATGTTTGAGCAGCATCTTGCGTAAAACCTATCTTTGACACAGCTGTCAGTGATCTAGTCTGCAAGCATGCCTACTGCCATTCAGGGATTCAATCCAGATGACTTTCAGAGGCAGCCAGGTCAAATACACCCTGACATGGCGCAACCAGGGCGAGGCAGAGGCCCAGACTGGGACAGCATGTTTGGCTGAAGCTTCAGCGGTGTGAAGAGGCATGCCATTTCGGAATAGCAGAAACAGCACAGAGTATCTATAAGAGTAGCTTAGGTCGTTGGATGTCATGTTAGGAGCTTGCATGAGTCGAAGTAGCCCAAGAATTGCATAGAGAGCTGATGTCTTTCAAAGTTTGTTGAGTACAGCGTTCAGCAGCCAAAGCAGGCTTTAAGAAGCGTGACAACTTGACACGTCATCAAAGTTCCACAGGGCATGGTCCTGCTTGAGTCAGCAAATGGTTTGCTTGTACATTTTCAGATTGCATCAGGAAGGATTGTACAATGAGTCTTCAGCTATGTCTCTGAGCATGCACGTCAAGAATATTTTACACCACGCATATGTACTATAGCCTCGAACTTTTATCTCTTTTCAGCAATGCCATTTACAGAGCAACGCTTTGCAAGCTAAAAGGACTGCATGACTGAATGATGTCTCGGGATACCTCCTTGGGCCCTGTTGAATAGGGCTTTCCACAGCCTGATCTCTGAATTAACTTGAAATGCACTGCTGAACAAGTCACAGGACTTGATCTTCAATCTGACGGATGACAGTTCTATCTTACAAATGTAACATGGCAATTAGGCGGGAGCTGTGACACGCGACGGCAGTGGCTCATTGTCTAATTTGATCTCTGGCGCCAAGATTGCTCCACCCTTGGACACATCCGCTACGTCAGCAAATTTTGCCAAATCCACTTCAGACCCTGCATTACACACCTCAAAGCTATCAATTTGCATTGCAGCCCATCACTTGTTGGCATAATGCAACAGATCAATAGCTGCTGTTGATCAGTACAGGCACAAAGCAGTCCTGTGTGCAATTGCCACCACATCAGGCAACAGTGCTTTGCAGCATCAATGCAATTGCATGCTGTTTTAAAACCCTAGAAAGGCAACAAAAGTAAGCCCCTGCCTGCCAGTGTGCAGAGTCCATTGTGCGCAAGGACAAAGCTTCCCAAACTGTTGACAATACAACTCAACGCGCTACAGGAGCGACAGCCTACAACAAGCAATTGTAAGTGATGTATCCTGTGCAGCATTCTGTAGCATATGCATCAGCTTAGGTGTGGGCTGTGCTGCTCATGCCCTCGTGAAGTAACAGTTCAGTCCCAGGCTGCCTCTTTAGACAGAGGCTCCCGTTATGACGCCTAACGGCGTAGACTTTTCTTTTTTTTATCTTTTCTAACAGATCAGTCTCAAACCTTGTGCAGAGTCGGCATGCCTCATGCAGCGCGCCCCAATGCTGTCCAGGGTAACCACTTTGACCACCAGGCTGTCCTTGATGCTCATCACGCACACCACGTGGTCATGAGGCCGCACCAAATCACGCCTTGCAGCCGCTGTCACAGCTTCTTGTAGCATGTTCTCATTGCTGCCAGACCCCGGCGCTGCCAGCATGGGTACAACACCTGCATGTGCAGCTCTTCATGTTAAGACACTACTCAGCTGATGAGTCCCAATATCAACGCTGCAAACGGACTCTCACATACTCTAGTCACACCTGCGCTTTCAGCAACAATGATGAGGATGTCAATGCTGGCACCCTCAGCTGTCAAGCCAGTAAATCAAAGCTGCAATTGTACTTTGTCTAACACCAACTGCAGGTTCGGTAAAAGATTTCACTGTTGCATTGATCACATCCTCAGCTGTTGAGCCAGCAGATCAAAGCTGCAATAAAGTCTGCTTTGTGGTGACAATGCTGGCTAGGCACAGAGCCATTCCTTCAAACAATGCTCATGGCTACATTCATCTTGTCATCAAGTGCAGCATGTTTTGCGGCAATAACACACACCTGGCATGTTGAGCTACATTAGTTGCGCTTTGATTCTGTGCATGCAACAACGTAAGTGCAAACCCTATAACAATCCCATACCTCGAATGATGAGGCACTGGCGGGCGAGGGAGCGGCCCTGCAGCTCCCACTTGAGGGTCCAGCTCTTGAGGTGGGGCACCACTAGGGTCAGGATGGGCATCTTGGGGCGGTACTTGGCCACCAGGCTCGCTGTGCGCCCAGAGCTAGCATACACTATGATCAGTCCTGCCTACACAACAAGTGGATGGCTGAATTAGGCTGGCCATGCGTTGAGAGCTGGCATACACCACGATCAGTCCTGCCTACACAGCAATTGCAGCGCTTTTGCAGCGACACTAGGGTAGTACACACTGTGATCAGTCCTGCCTGCTAAGCTACTATTCCTGCAGCTGCATCAGGCTAGCCATGCCCTCCCCCCCCCNNTAGCCATGCCCTCCCCCCCCCCCACCACCCCCCCCCGAATTTGGACACACTATGACCAGTCCTGCCTGCATGGGCATCTTGGGCTGATAGTTGACCACCAGGGTAGCATACACCATGGGCATCTTGGGCTGATAATTGACCACCAGAGCTAGCATACATCATGATCAGCCTGCACAGGCACTCGCGTGTGTTTGTCTGCTGTCCTGTTTGCAGTCAGGCCCTGATCTCACATTCATCCTGACAGCAATCCTGTGTGCTGTCCTGACAAAAGACAGACTGTGGAGCCACGCTGGTCTTGTCTGCTGTTCTGAAAGCAGTCAGGCTGTAGTCTGCGATCCTAAATAGTTGAAGCATGTGCTCACATTGATCTTGTCTGCTGTCCTGACAGCAGTTGGACGGTCACATGACGGTGATGATGCTTGCTGTCCTGATAGCAGTTGCAACGAAAGGGTGCAGCCAACGCAATTACGCTGATTGCAGAGCATGTCATGCAAACAGATTGTTACAGCAGTCAGAAATGGGGCTCACATCAATCTTGTCTGCTGTCCTGATGGCACTGCATGCAATGGACTTGACCTTGCCCAGCTGGGAGGTGAAGAGCAGGGCAGGCTGTGAACTTGCATTGATCTTGTCTGCTGTCCAAACAGTAATGTGAAATGCTGTTTCAACAACAGTCAAGGCGTGAGCTCACGCTCATCTTGTCTACCATCCTAACAGCATACCTTGTGTGGAGTTCAACAGTACTGAAGCTGTGAATCAACGATTGATGCAATCACGGCATGAGCTGACAATGATCTTGTCTGCTGTCCTGACAGCAGTGTATGTACTAACAATGCCCTAGCATCAGTTAGGCAGCAGACTTGCATCAATCTTGTCTGCTGTTCTGGCAGCAGTGGAGGCAATGGACTCGGCCTTGTCCTGCTGGGAGGTGACAGGCAGGGCAGGCTGCGGCTCCTCAAGTGACTTGTTGCACATAGACTGGTCCCTCAGGCATAATGGTCACAACAATCGTATCTGCTTCCCTAACAGCCATGGAATCACGTTGATCTTGTCTGCTGTCCTGACAGCTGTGGAGGCAATGGATTCTGCCTTGTTCAGCTGAGAGGTGAACGGCAAGACAGGGCGAGGATCCTCTCGGGACATGTAGCGCAAGGATTGGCGACTCATGCATCAAGCTTACAGCAGTCTCTTTTGCTGCCCTAAGAGTCATGAACTCACATTGATCTTATCTGCTGTCCTGACTGCAGTAGAGGCGATGGATTCTGCCTTGTCCAGCTGGGAGGTGAACGGCAGGGCAGGGCGGGGCTCCTCTAGGGACTTCCTGCGCATGGATTGGTCGCTCAGGCTGCGTGGCAGGCTGCCAAAGCTGGAAACCTTGGGCAGCCCACCCAGGGGCCCCACCCCTGCTCGGGCCTGCAGGCTCACCATGGCTGCTCCCCCTGCTGCCTTGCCTGCAGTCAAGCATGCACTCAACCAATCAGCCCATCAAGCAGTCAACCCACAAATTGATCAAGCAATGACTGAGGCAGCGCAGCAGTCTGCCAAAATTGGACACCTTGGGCAGCTCACCCAGGCCCCCAACCCCTGCTCGGGCCTGCAGGCTCACCATGGCTGCACCTCCTGCTGTCTTGCCTGCAGTCAAGATTGCACTTAATCAACAAATCACTGAGCCTGTGTGGCAGGCTGCCAAAGCTGGACACTTTGGGCAAAACCCCCAACAGACCCCTGCCCCTGCCTGGGGCTGCAGGTTCACCATGGCTGCACCTCCTGCTGTCTTGCCTGCAGTCAAGATTGCACTTATCACTAGATCACTGAGCCTGTGTGGCAGGCTGCCAAAGCTGCACACCTTGGTCAACCCCCCTGCCAGCCCCGCCACCCTTGCCTGGGCCTGCAGGCTCATCATGGCCGCCCCCTTTGCTGCCTTGCCTGCAGTTCAGAGTGCACACAATCAAGCAATCAAGCAAGCGATCACTCAGGCTGCAAGGCAGGCTGCCAAAGCTGAAAAGCCTGGGCAGCCCCCCTGCCAGTCCCCCGCCCAGGCCTCTAGGCTCCACCAGCTGCTTTGCCTGCAGTCAAGAATACACTCAATCAATCAGTCAAGCGATCAATGAGGCAGCATCGTAGGCTGCCAAAACTGGAAACCTTGGGCAAACCCCCCACTAACACCCCAATTTACTTGGGCCAGCAGGCTCACTATGGCCTACCCTGCTGCCTTCAGCGCTGATTACAATTGAACACAAAGTACTTGCTACCATGTACAGCGTACATATTTGGGCATCGTTGACTAATTTGAGTCATTGGCTCAAGGAGCATACCAGGTGAGGTGTGAGGGGAATCTATGGCTGTGTTGTGGTCAAGGAGGGGCCGAACAACAGAGGCATGGCCAGCAGCAAGCAGGAGGCATGAGGTCGACAATCAAAATTTGATCAAAAAACATTGGTGGAGCCGAAACTGTCCAAAATTGTGCTGGCTTTTTTATGATTGTTCAAGAGAGCGGCAACTGGCGTACCCTGCATTGGCTTATGCAAGGGCGGCAGTGAGGCATCTGGCTGGTCTAGGCTTGTTCTGGCAGGCGGCCGGTCTGACTGATCAAAGCTGGTGCGAGTGGGGCGCCCCAGGGGGGAGCCTGTGTGCTGCTGTGGCTGCTGACCGGGCGCACTACTTGTCACACCGGACTGGACTGTAGCCAGTGGCGACCCTGCACAGCAGTCAAGATCAAAACAACAATAATAAAATGCACAGGACCAACTATTGAAACAACAATAGCAATAGCTTTGGCAATAATGATGATAGACAGTAATCATCAACACAGCACATCAACAGGCATAAGAATGATAACAAATTTGAAGATATGTAATGCATGGTAATCAACTAAAGCTGCAACATGCACTATTTATGTGCAATTGTACACATCCAATTTGCGTATCATGTTCAGTTACATGTGTAAGTTGAGCAATGCATAATAGGACACATCCGAGCGTATATCAGTGTATACACTGTCGGGCTGCATCAGCCCATAGAAGCTCCCATCATGACGCCAAACAGCATAGATGGTTCTGTGTGTGCATTGCACAGATCAGCTGGGCTAATGCTTACCTGCCAGGTCCTGCAGCTCTTCACTCTCGCTGCTTGTGTTGCGCTTCTGCCTCAACGCTCTGTCCTCCTATGTGCAGAACAGCCTATGTGCAGAGTGAGTTGTGGATTGATGTGCGCTGGCACAAAGTGGCTTTGGACAGAATTGTTTGTAGGCAGTTCATGGCTTCTACAGGCACCCAGCAGGGTCATGCATCTTCACTGGCAAGCATGTGAATGATCGATGATGCTGATGCTGCTCTGTGCTCCTGTCAGGCACAAATACAATGCTATGCGCATTCATTGATGCACTATACGGATTGCAAACACAAGCCAGTCAGCAACTGACATGAGATGTTGAGTAGCTCTGCTGTTGCTACAGCTGTTTTTCTGCTGCTGTTGCTGTTGCTGCTGCTGCAAATGACGCTATTGATGCCAATGCTGCTCCTTCTGCTGCTGCTGCTGCTGCCAATGATGCTGTATCAGTCTCTGCCCTACTGGACAGAGACTGATATAGCAAGATCACTTTGCAGGCAGACGAGGCCAAGCCATACACAAAGCGTCTTCGCATATCAGACATTGCTGAAACGCACAAAAGCTGGATACAGATGATGCAATATGGGAGACAATGCAGAAATGCACACAGCAAGCTATCTGATGATGCAGGCTGTTACTTTTGCACCTGATGTTGCAATCCATGCGATGATGCAGCATACCTTCTCCCCTTGCCATGTCAGCCATTCATAGTGGCCAGAGTAGTCAAAGACCTCCTCAGCTTGGCGGCAAATGGCTAGCACTGTCTTCACAGTGATGGCAGGGTATTTGCCACGCAGGGTTTCTGCCCCCAGCATCAACCCATCAGTGCCATCTAGGACGGCATTTGCAACATCTGTGGCTTCTGCCCTGCATGCATGCTTTGCAAATGCATCTAGACAGAAGATGTGGCAAGCTATACCAAGGTACAGACGCTGCAGGGCTTCTGGCCTCAGCATCAACCCATCAGTGCCATTTAGGACGGCATTTGCAACATCTGTGGCTTCTGTCCTGCATGCATGCTTTGCAAATGCGTCTACACACAAGATGTGGCAAGCTATATCAAGGTACAGATGGTGCAGGGTTTCTGGCCCCAGCAGCAACCCATCATTCAAACCTAGGACAGCATTTGCAACTCTTTGGCCTCTACCATGCATGCATGCTTTGCAAATGCGTTTACACAGAAGATGTGGCAAGCCATCACAAGGTACAGATGGTGCAGGGTTTCTGGCCCTAGTAGCAACCCATCAGTCCCGTCTAGGACAGCGTTTGCAACATCTGTGGCCTCTGCCCTGCATGCATGCTTTTCAGTTGTGTCCACAATGCTTGTATGCCAGGCTGCCCACAAATTACAGTTGCTGCTGGTGGTGCCCATGCTGCAAGTGTACACACATATGGTATGCTTTGATGCTCCAGTATGTGTGGAAGCCGTGCACTCATCACACGGGTAAGTCAATCAGCGCTGGGACAATACGCTACGTCAAGTTGCACTTCTTACACATGTATTCACATTCATGTCATGGGGCCTGCTTGGTGTAAGCAAGCATGGGGTTCAAGTGGCAAAGGAGTCTCAGAAGGATTAGGGGTCTTGAAGAGGGGTACCTAGTGGGGCGTGGGGCAGTAGCCATTGTGTCCACCACACGTGTGATGATAACCGGCTTGCCCAACAGATTGCACTTGCTGACAACATCCTTCTGTACCAAAGCCATCTTCTCAGGCAGTACATCCAAGCCCAAGTTGCCGCGGCTGATCACAACGCCATCTGCAGCTGTGGCTATGCTGGCGAAGTTGTACAGCGCTGCCCTGTTCTCCACCTGCATGCAGCATCAGCTGCTCTTATTGACTCAGCATCAAAATCACGCTGTACACCTGCATTCTGCGTCGGCTGCCGTTAACGAAGCGTAAGACCACCACACAACTGCTACACCAACGGGGAGTACCAACTACTGCTAGCGGAATGTTGAAGCGTGTGTCAGCAGCGTGAGCTGCTAAAGCTGCTGCTGCTGACGAATGCTTTGAAGTTGCAGATTTCTGTGGACGGTTGTTTGCTGCATGCGCTGCTGACACCAGCTGCTGACATTGCATATCTGCTTGTCCCATTTGCCAGTGTCAGCGCTGAATGGTGGTATCACTGACAGCAAGGCAGCTGCTGAGATGCAGACAAAAGCAGCCCAACGCATTGCCTGCATTGTGCAGCAAGAGAGTCTTGACCCGACACGATGGCAACCAGTGGACATCATCCAAACTTGGATGCTCGCAGATTAGTTTGAGCTTAAGTGAGCCGCTGCAGTGAGTTGGTCAGATTGCACTGGTTGCTTTCAAGTGAACAGATGCTTACCTTGGCCAGGATCTTGGTCTGCTCAAGGCCCAGCTTGTCCAGAAAGTCACGCATGGTGTCAACATCCCCGCCATCCCGTGTGAATGTCAAAGCAACAAAGTCCACTTCAAACTGGGATGTGATATCTCTGATGGCATGCACATCATGCTCGCTCAGCAGTGGCAGGTCTGCTTGCATGGAAGACATGTCTTCTTCATTTGCTGAGTGGTGAGTCACGGTTAGCAGCCCATCCATGACAGCATCATTCTGTGCTGTGCATTTAACATTGTTACCATCCACAGCTGTGACTTCCAGATACAGTGAGGACTCATCTGCTCCGCTTACAAGGTATCTACAGAACACCAAGCCATACTCAAGGAGCTCCTGCATGCTCTACAAGGAGCAAACATTTTTTGATGCTTGCTTTGCTTTTGAAATGTTTTACCTGCCTACAAACAAGGTGTCTCCAGCATTCACTAAGTTGTGGAAGTTTGGGTAAGTGATAGGCAGACAACTGCTGGAGGCGACAGCTTCCATGTCTGTTGTTACAGTGACTTCTGCACCCCTCTTGACCTCAAAAGCCCCCTCATGTTTGGGCCAGCCCTTTTCATCCAGAGTGTAGCTACGGCGGATCATCAGCTCTCGACCTAGGGTGTCCAGCAGTACAGCACACAGCCTTCTGGTCTGCTTCATAGCAAGCTGCAAGTTTTGCAGGGATTTCTTGTGATAGTCCACTGGGCCCCACTGCAAGCAATAAGTCAGGTTGCATATTAGTTCAGCCTGTTCGGCTGACAACAAGCCTGCCATGTCTAGCTGCAACACACTACACCCACTGTGAGATCCACTCGCGCGCACGACATCCCGCACTCTAGCAGTGCCACGAGCTGCTCCACTTCGTGACATGCTGGACCGATCGTTGCTATCACTTTTGTGCCAGCGATATGCGGGGCGGGGCCGGCGGGATTGAGGATGGACGGCACATCATCATTCTCCAAAAAGTGCAGCTTTGCCTTCATCACGCACTATCTGCGTGGCGGACGTTACAGGATCGGGTGCTTGATCGCGGAGATCAGCACTGCACTTGTAGCGGGATGCAAGCTGCATTGTCAGGAATCTAGTCATCAATTTTACATAATAATCCAGGCAGCTCAGCTGTTTAGTCAGCTCATTGCGTCGAATTGCAATTTTGTTGCTAGCTACAGGCTCATCAGCGCTGAGGACTATGCAGTTGCCTTGTCTTTGCGTATCACACCGGCAACGTTGTCTCTCAAGCAAGCCAACATGATCAAAATCATCAGTGCTTCAATATCAAGGTGGGAGGGTACCGCATGTATGACTTGGCTTCATGACAGGGCTACAAATTGCCCTTCCATCAAGCCAAGCCCCATGGGTGAAACAGGGCTGTACACATTGCCATACCTTATCAGGCCTTTGCTGTGACTTTGCTGCAAATGGCCTCCAGTATCGTTGGCAAAGTCTCAGAACACACTTTCAGTACACTTTCAGAACTCAACAATTTAGCACACAACCATCTGGACTCCAGCCTTCTGCGCGAGCCAGGCGCACAAACTTTTGCAAAGTGGCAGAGGAGATAGGACAGTCATCAAGTGCTGCATCACGTGTCCAGCCCACTGCTTGTCTGTGATTGCAACAGCCTCTGGGCAGCCCACTGAGTCAGCTGCAGCCTGTGCCTGTCTTGCAGCTGCACAGCACAAACAGAATTCAGATACTGATGGTGAGGCGTGGTGAGTATTTACTAGCGATGCAGACCCACTATAAGCAAGCAACGTGTCAGCGCTCTGTTGCGTAGTTGACAGCAAGCTCACATGCAACAAAGATGCACACTACAAGATCAACTGATCACGTTTCAAGCATGAATCCCGGACAGCTTCTACTGACAGGCCCTCTCATGACGCCCGGCAGCAGTCAATCTTGTGTCCTGTATTACAAGCAGAGGGTTGGAAGATGCACACCTGCAGCACGTGATGGCAGTGCTGCAGATGCACCAAGGCATGGTACATGTCCTGCCCCTTCTGATCAGCTGCAAAGGCTGTCGCAACCACTGCTGCATCGCCCTCAAACCTATCTGAGCTAGCAATCAGCACCCTGCTGCTACGGATCTGCAGGGCTTGCGAGATATGCCGCAAGATTGCAGGCAGTTGAGAGACCAGAGTCTGTGACTGCCCGTCTCCTGCTGTTTCCTGCAAATACAAGCACAGAAAACTTGACCTTAAAAATGACTAACTAGCAGCTCAACATTGGGGGGCACATCCAGAGGGCATTCAAGGTGACCTGAATGATGGTCTGCCCAGCAAAATGCCTTTCTTTGAGTGCAAAAAGGCACGACCATAAAGTCTTGCTTTTGGTATCTGTGCTCAATAACACGACACAGGTTCAGCAGCACATTTCAAGTGGTACTCGTTTGCACTGTTGTCCAGATGCAGAACAGCAAAAGCCTGAAAAACACAATAAAACTCGTGGAAGAAGCCAAAGACACGAAACCTTTGCCTCTCCTTGCCAAAGGCATGCAGGATGCAAACATGCGCTAAGCTGCTTCTGCTTCCTGACTGATCACAATGCTGTTTGTGCCACTGCTCTATTACTACCACTCTCACACATGAGGACAAAGTTGCATATGGTGATGTAGAGATGGCATGCATTCATGGATTTAGACATCTACTAAATCTGTATCCTGCATCAACGGGGAGCTATGCCTTCACACAGCATGTCCCACCTGCTCAGTCACAGGCACCAGCTTGACCAGCACACCAACAGCCTGACAGCTCTTGATAGCCTGAGCCAAAGGCGCATCTGCCAGCAACCAATGTAGCACCTCAGCACTGTTCATCTCCTCAGCCGCTGCTGCTTGCCTGAGCTGAGCTCGGCTGCAGATCATCACCGCGTGGGTGATGTTGGCCTGCCTCATAGCTGCTGGCTGCTGCATTGCGCTGACAGAGCCTAGGCACACATGCTCAGAAACTGCAGCCAGGTGTGTGGTGTAGAAGGCGGCCATGAGGGCGTCCTGGGATGAGGCGGCTGCGGTGCTGGGGGTGAGGAAGAGGCTGGGGACTGAGGGGGCTTTCAGTGGCGATAGGGCCAGGACGAAGGGCTGGCGGTGGGGCAGCAGCGTTGACCGGGGGTCTAGCAGCACCTCCTGAACCCTGTGACGTACACAAACAAGTTCAGTGCTGCCAATCTTCTGCGGGAACAATCTAGAAACATGCAGAGAGGGTTGTGCGGTTCTGCAGCAGGCTTTGCTCTGGTGGGTGCTCAAATCTGCCTGGACTGCAGGTGATGGATGAATCAATGCAGCAGGCATGTAGGAAGCGGCAAGACATGCTCAGGTTCAGCTGATGTACTCTCAAGCAGGGCACTCGAAGCTGCTCTCATGGCTGAAGCGTATGTTACTGACATGCAGGATGCAAAATGACAAGTAAACTGTGAGTGTGAGACTTGGTGGTCAGGTCACATGAGAAGCAATCTAAAGTACGTAGCGCAACCCTGTGCGTACCGGTCAGCAACATCCTTGGCCGTGGGACGCTGCGATGGGTCCCGTACCAAGATGTAGCTCAGCAGATCCGCCACAGCTGGCATTGCCTCCAGAGTTTGTTTGGCTGTAGGTGACAGCAGCGCCTGCATGAAGACAAGAGGGCTGCTATTGGTCAAAGTGAACATGCTCAGCAGTGCACTCATGCTGGGGAGTAGACTGTGTGCTTAGAAGTGCATGAGATGATGGCTTGAGATGTTCATGCTAGTGTCACTGGATACTGGATTTGCATGCATAAGTAGTCTGTGCAATTGTCATGTTTGCATTTGAGTGCAGAAGTTGCTTATGCCCCAAATTTGAAAGAAACTGCAGAGGTTTTGGAGCAAGCTGTGAGCATGCATGGTGCCAGTATGATGGGCTTGTTTTAATTAAGTATACACCTGACTGGGGTTTGTGACTGTGATGAAGAACTTTGACCAGTCCATGTCTGTTGGGAACAGCACGCTTCCTGATACCAGCTCATACAGCAAGCAGCCCAGTGCCCACATATCGCAGGCTGCCAAGTTGCTGCTGCTCTGCACTTGACTGCTGTCTTGGCTGCTGGAGCCTGATAGCATCTCTGGCGATCTGATGCACTCTGTGCCACGGTTCCTGCAGCAGAAAGCAGATGAGGCAGGGCATCAGCGCTAAGCAACATGAAACTCTCTTGCGAGAATTTCGCAAAACAAGACCGGTGCCATGTGCACAAATCTAGCATTCATGCTGACCATTGCAGCTGTGTTTATGACTATCAAAGAGTATGCAAGCTGGACTGTTGGGTGAAATTGCCTCGTCAGCAGGCTGTGCATCATGCTGCAAGACGGTTTTGCGCTTGAGTCCATGTTGCAATGAGGCTTGCTTGTGGTAGGCCACCGCCATAGCTTAGCTGTTGTAGTTTGCTGACATCACAGATGCAGATCTATGCCCTAGGCAACAGTGCATGCCCCCAGACTTGATGATGCAGCAGATTTGTTTGATGGTTATTGCATTTGCCACTACAGATGATGCAACTTCAGAGGTGTTGAATGGCAGCCATGCCACAGAATAAATTCACAGCTGCAACAGGACGCAGGTACAGTATAGGGCTCACAAGCTGACTGAGGTGCTGTCGGACCGACTGCAGTCATGGCTGTCCCCAAAGTCTCCCAGCACCACCTCAAACGGCGGCTCCTCCGATGCTGGGGACCAGAAGTCCGGCTCCTGCAGACCTGGCCGAGACTGAAGGAACACATTGTCACACTTGAGGTCAAAGTGCACAATCCCCTGCTCAGCAACTGCCTGCAAAACAATAAGACAGTTTATTGTAGCTAGAAAGTGACCTGCTTGCTTTCTACTTCTTCAAAAGCGGACTCAAGATGTTTAGCTCAGGGTCAAGCACTGAACAAAGTTGTTGCTCAGGTACAGACGCAGACGAGCGAGCTGAGCATCATCACTGACATTGTTGCTGTGCTATGCAGCAACGGTTGATCTGCGTGCTGTGCTCAAGGTCGTGCCATTTTCAGCCCTGTTAAAGGCAGCATACGGGAGCGGCATACAGCGGCAGCATACAAAGACAACATACACAGGCGGCATTTGTTGAAGGGTGTAATCACAACTCTCTCTAATAAGACAAAATACAAGCGCAGCATACAAATACAATATGCAAAGGCACCATATAAAGGTAGTTCACAAGGATACAGAGGCAACATGCATGCCTGGACAAGTTTTGCCAGCTGAGCAAAGATGTTGAGATAAAGCCGCAGCTGGTAGCGGGCTTCCCCCGGCTGCCTCAACCGCCACTCCCTTAGACTACAGCGGTACTTGGTCATGACCAGCAGAATGCTGTCTGGCCCAATACCATAGTCATGCAGCCTGCAGATGCCTGGTGTGCTGTGTAGGCGCTGCATGATGGCAATCTCTTTGAAGGCTGTCACCTACACATATGACAATATGCCAGAGGTGAGCTGACACAACATGCGTTTGATCTGTATGCTGCTTGGTTTTATGCTGCTTGCAGACTGTGAGCAGCAGTACGCCGCAGCCTGCGTGTGGCAGCCTCCTTTTTGAGTTTGTCCAAGCCTCCTGTTTCAATCTATGAAGCTGCTCTGTGCATCACTGCCCTTATCACAGCGATCTTACAACAAGATTAGCCAGAGAAAGAGATAGGCATGCTGATGTCGGGTGACAAAGTCAAGCACATGCACAAGGCATTGGCAATGTGGCCTAAAAAGGGCACACCTGGCTGATAGCATTAGTGCCGGCTGATGGCAGGTCTGTGACCTTGACTGCCAGGTCTGGAGCATCAGGGCAGAAGGTGGGGGCGTTGCAGGTGAACACCTGGGCAAAGGCACCTCGCGCTATGCGCTGTCTGTCCTGGTACATGCTCCTGTCAAACAGAAACCTGCAAGCACAGAAGCCGCATGAAGCTGTAGTCCTGGACTCCTCGCTTGCATGCTGCCATGGGCCAAGCTGGGCATTTGCCTTCTGCTCACATTGTCTGCAGACAGAAGCTGCAACCATGGGCAGACTTGCAGCGGTTTTGAGGCTATCGCTTGACTTTTTCATCAAAAGGTGCAGATACATAAAAGTCAGGCTGGTGTTTGCAAGCTAACACCATGCTGCAGATGCTAATGTATGCAAGCAACGGCAGCACCAGCTTTGGAATGCCTTGACAGGCATGGAGCAGCTTACTTGCTGGTGAGGCGCAGCAAGCACACAGCAGCTGGGCTTCTGGCCTTGGCCCAGTGCAGCAGTGGCCCAGACATGTCAGCATTGGCGTCACTGCAGAGGTGCTGCTGCAGCACACCCAGGGGCTGTTGGGTGGAGAAGTCCCTGCTGCTGCAGTATTGCGCCTCCAACTGCCCCTTGTCATCTAGCAGCATCTCCACTACTAGTTGCAGCACCTGCAATAGGTACTGACTGTTGTGGTAGAACAGCTGCAGCAGCAGTGAGAGTAGACACGCTTGTGCTTCAGGAGTGATGTCAGCATACTTTCTGATGGCGGGAACTGAAGTTTTTGAAAACACAGACCCAGCTTTGGCCCAAGTGAACTGGCAATGAACACAGCTCGCAGTTGCAGCAAGGGCTGCCTTGGCTTGAAGCAATGTACAGTGCGCCTGCTACTTGAGACGCCCACTTGCAGATACGATTTTGAAGCTGTAACCAGGATAGTAGAGAAGCTCGTAGATGAATGTGACGGCAGCTACTTCTATCTGTCATTCTGCAGCAGCTTGACAGGCTGCATCTTGATGTCACATGACACAGCTTGACTGGAGCGGGACAGGAAAAGCTACCTGACAACGCAACCCATCATCAGAATAGATCAGCTTTGTCTTCCGCTTCTGCTGGTACAGGGCATCCTTGTCCTCTTCATCTAGACCTGCTTGACCTAAGTCACCTTGACCACCTTCTGTCCTACTGTCCTGTAGCAGCATGCGTAAATTTCAGTCATACCCAAAAAGCAGTGGCAATGCTTGCATGTACACTCCAAGCCATGTTGCAAGTGCTGGCAATGTGTGGGCTTGGACAGGCTCAGCAAGTATTGGCACATGACATTCATCATGTCTGCCCGCAACATCAACAGCAGGGTACTTTAGCGCTGATTGAACGTGTGTCAAATTTGCTGCCTGAACATCAGACATGCTTTCTGCCCACGCACAAATCTCAGCGCCAATACAGCTTTGCAGCATGGCAATGCACCTGGGCTTCACTTCTGGACTGCCCTACTGCACGCCCTGCCGAGAAACTCAGCCGCAGCTTTGGCATGTTGATGTGCTCCCCGTGCAATGCAGAGCCTGGCCTTGAGCTGCTTTGCTTGGGAGACGGCAAGACATTCACCCTGGGAGTCATCCTTGGCGTGGCTGTGTTACTGTCCCTTGTACTGGCCTGCTGTTCGGTGCCATCAGGGAGCTGCCTGCACAACAGCGATGATGTTGGAAAGATTGTAGCGCTAACTTGCTGGTCCTGTCTGTGCAAAGATGCCACCCTGTCAGGTGGTTGCAAGGCAGCCACAGATGCCGCTAGGATGCAAAAATGTGTGCATTTGATATGCAATCCTTCAATCAAGATTCCGTTCTATGGACCAAGAAGCATCTTGTGTTGCAGGCGGCATACTGCTGCAGCTCAGACAAGAAGTGTTCTACTGATTGTTGTTGAGAACATGGTGTCATGATGACAACACTCAGAACTCAAGCTCAAGGAGAGCAGGTGTGAGCGTACCTGTTGGATGCATCCAGCTGCAGTGCAGGGCCTCCTTTGCGCGCAGAGCCTGACAAGTTCAGAGGCGGCAAAAGTTGCCGCTTAGATGGCAGCCGTGTTGACTGGGGAGGGGAGGTTGAGTCATCTGAGTCCCCGTTCTGCAGCACTTCCTCACATCAGCACATAATAGACTGCAATGCTTGCTTAATCATGTCAACTGCAGTCAAGCTCACGCTTGTCATCTGAGCCAGAAATGGTTTAAATCACGATTGACATGGGGTGGTACAACTGCAGACTTCAGAAGAGGCACGCCTGTCTGAACCCCAGCAGACAGACCACACACAAAGCTGCAGTTCCTGTCAAGCTGAAGACGAGACAGCCTACCTCACTCTCCATGTCCATGAGTCGCTGTGCATCTTCTTCCAGATCGCCACTGGACACAAAGCCAGCAGGCAGAAGCTGGTCAATTGGCCCTGCCAGAACAGATCTGGCAGATGAAGCATAGCCGTCCCTAGCAGATGCAGCGTAGCCATCCCTTCCAGGAAATCTTGCTGAGATCCTGGGGCTGTTGGTCGCCTCCTGTGACAGAGCTGGCAGCCGTACCCTGGAGCTTGACTTCCTAGCTGATGCCTTCTGCAAAACGCTGTCCAGCTGGTCTGAGGTGCCTGTTCCTGTAACAGGTGCTGATGCAGGACTGACAGCAGTCTTGAGTGGTGTGCTGGCGGTGGGTGTCTGTACTGACATGTGCCCAGTGCTGGGAAGCGCCGGCAAGTCTGCTGTTGTTGCTTTGGACGAGATGGGCACAGAGGTTCCCAGCTGAAGCTCAGCTTCCAGGCCGATCTCTTGCATCAGGAAGTCCATGACTTGCAGCTCAGCAAGGCATTGCCGCACAGCAGAGACCTGCAGTCATGCAACACAGGTGGAAAGAAGGTGCAAGCCAGCGGCCAAGACTATTCAGGCATGCACAGGCCCCCCAACAGCCCATTAGACATGATCCCAGAGAAGGGCTTGGCATGTGCCAGAAGGTGCAAGCCCTTCGGCATGGGGACTGGGTGTTTAAGCAAGAATTGACTCCTAGGCAGCAAAGGTCTCTGAGTGAAGCAAAACAAGACAAACTCAGAACAATGACAGCTCTTTAGAATCACTGCATTGCTTAATCGTACTTGAACACCAACCTGTCCTCACTCAACAGTACCACTGCAGCTGGCATGCAGTGAATGGTTCCCAATGGCATTGTGCTGACAAGTATAACTAGTGTACATATGTTCAGAACGACTCTAGCGCATATACAGTGTAGCTTACCTTGTGTTTGGCCAAAGCTTGCAGAGCAGCCAGGTGTTGTTGAGCCAGCTGGGCATCTTCAGCAGCATAGGCTTCTGTAAAGGCTGTGTAGTGGAGCTTGCAGCAGTGAGCAGCAGCGTCTGCGTCTGCAACAACAGCATTGCTGACGCAGCTGTACACGGCAGTCAGCAGTTGTAGGGCTGCATGGCGCTGTGACTCTGGCCTGCTGGTGTCCTGCAGCATGACCAGCGCTAGGCCATCAGGCGGCATGACAAGGATCCTCATGCTGCTCAAAGCCTGAGCTCGAGTCAGTATGGCAGTGACTAGTTTGTCTGCCATTGTCTCACTGCTGCCCTTGTGCTGCAGAGGTGCTGATGCTTCTTTTGAAGGCACAGTAGCAGGAAGCTGTGGCGGGGCCTGAGGCACGACCAGGTCCCCGGGACCTTGCTGCTTGCTAGCTTGGCTTGTGTGCCATAAGGCGGGCCTCTGCAGCCTGTCATCAGGCTGTGCGTCCTCGGTTGGCATGACTAGGATGAGATTGGCTAGGGATGTCATGTATGCTAGCACAGTCTCGCAAGCACTGCCCTGAGAAGGCTGCAGCTTGAGGTGGTGCAGGATGAAAGTCCCGTACACCACGTCCATGCTGAGGTTGGTGAGGTAAGCTCTCAAGATGAGCTTGGATGGCCCCACCTGCAGTGAGCAAGCTAAAATGTTTTCACCAGCCACCCCAAAGCACAATGCTTGCTGCAAGACGCTGCAGATGTGCCACGAAGCAGCTGACACTAGCATATGCTTGGTTGTGTAACACTGTCAGCAAGTCCCAGAACGGCTGAATGGTGAGCAGCACAAGACACTGTCAGCAAAGTCCATTACGCCTGATTCATGAACAGCAAGCGGCGCTGTCAGCAAAGCCAGCAGTGGCTGATTGATGACCAGCACATGACACTGTCAGCAAAGATCACAATGGCGGCTCAATGGGCAGCAAGTACGCTCTCTTAGCAAAGTCAACAGTGGCTGATGAATGAGATACAAAAAGTGCTGCCAACATAGTCAACGACAATAGAATGATGGGCAGCAGGGGGCACTGTCAGCAAAGCCAAGAATGGCTGACAGATGAGCAGCAGGTGACGCTGTCAGCAAAGCTAAGATTAGCAAGCAGCAAGAGTGCGCACCTTGCACTGCTTATTGACCACTGTCAGCCGAGTCTGCAGAATCTGGAGCATCAGCGCTGTCCTGCGCTGCGTCCAGAAGGCAACAGGGCCCTGTGTAATGAGCGCTGTCTGAATTGCTGGCCATGCCTTGGCAGCATTGACCAAGTACTGGCGAGGCAGGTGAGGGTCTGGCATCTGCTCCAGGTAGTCCACAGCAAGCTGAATGACATCCTCTGCCCCTGTGAATCCTAGCACGCCCTGCAATAGGGACCACACAGGCTAACCAAGCAAATGGACATGTATGTTTCTGCCTAGGTCACAGGCAATGAGAATCCTAAAAAGGGACCTCTGTTCCCCAGCAGCAGCCTGAGACTGACCGCTGTCATGTCATTGAAACATTGTGTGCACACTTGCAATTTGCCATGATTGCTATATAGGGACAGTGCTCCCGTGACCAAATGTGATGTCAGGTTGCAGGTATCTGGTAGATTGATGACAATACATGCTGACAAAGTGGCAGCCAACAATATGCCAAGAGCAGCACAAGCTCACCTCTTGCACCCCAACATTCTTTTCCATGACCTCCCAGCACTTGCGGATCATGATGTGCTCTGCAACTGGCGGCTTCTGCGCAGGACTCAATGGCACAACAGCATCTGACTCTGAGTCTGATGGGAGAATGAACAGACTGACGCAGGACTGTGGCTGTCCCGTCAACGACGCCAACATTAACATGCACAGCTGCCGCAAATCTGGCTCGTCATCCCACAAATCCTGCCTTCGCATGACGAGTGTGGAATCAGGCATCAGCTCAGACAGCATGGCCTCAATGAGAGCTTGCTGAGGGACTGACTCCTCAGATAGCAATGGGCTGAGCTGCAGCAGAGCTTGCACTACGGTGCATTTGACTTGCAGCTGTTGCGCCTGTGCATCAGCCAGTAAACCTGCAGCTGACTGCTGTGCCGCCTGAACTGACAAGTGGCTTGCGCTTCTGGCTGCTAGCTCAATGTCCTGCTGCTGCTGTATGTACAGTGCCTGCTTGTAGGCAGGGGTCAACACAGGGGCCTCTGGCACAGCCTGCAGCAGACTTTGAAATGATTTCAACATGCATGCTACATTTGCTTTGTGAGAATGGCTACAGCTTTCTCTAAGCCAGGAAAAGCTCCAGTGTTCAGATGTTTCAGGAGATCAAGTGAGCAATGGACATATGCTGTTGCAGTGACTGTGTGTTCTCCTATGGCTGAGACACCTCAACAAAGGGGCGCAAGTGCAAAGAGGCCTGATCTCCTGTCAGGTCTGATAGTGAGGCTTTGCTTGCCTGATACTTGAACTTTGCTCTGTGCAGCAAGGAGCTAATCCGCCAACGCTTGACATTTTCTGCTGGCATCATGGCCCCAGATACTGTAGGGCTGATTGACTTTGTTGGAGCAATCTGGTGCCGCTTCATGTACTGTATCAGGCTAAGGGAGAGATTTGACAAGCGAGCTGCCTGCATCAAACACAGCAGACTTGTAAAGCTGTGCTACAGTGCAAACTCTGTTGCAGCAGTCATAGGTAGGTGTAGATTGTAGCTGTGCCAGCTTGATCAGAAGCCGAGTCGGCACAGATGCCAGTTGTGCAGTGCATAAAACATTCATCGACACCTACCTTGTGGCAAAAATGATCTAGCAAAAAAGGTCTTGCAAACATGTACCTGGCAAAAGCCTGGAAGATTCAACAAGTTCAGCAGCAGCTCTGGCAATGCTGAAAAGCTGCATGCAAGCTCAAGGCCATGTTTGATCGCTGCCAAGACATCTCTCGTCAGGTCTGACTCCTTGGGAGCTGCTGCCATCATGATGATGATAGCTTCACGCAATCGAGGTGGAAGACCAGTCTCGTCATCCTCCTTGACGCATGCAGCCTTGATTACGTCCTGCATACAAATAGCCAGAATTGAGGGAACAACGATCTTTGACACGTCATCATGATGTGTGTCTTGCGAAATCTCCACAACGGTGCCTGGTTCCTGATTCAGGACTTGATGCTAGTCATGCAGCATGCTTTGCAGCTCTTGGACACACTCCTGAGTCAGTGCCAGGAGATTCTCAGTATGGCCCAACATCCAACTTGACGAGCTTAGGCAGGAGAGGCATAATGGACCATGATTGAACATGTACAGCAGAACTTGGAGACCAGCAAAGTAACTAAGTGACTGCTGCTTACTTGGAGACCTCCCTTTGCAACACACTGCAAGATGACAGCCACTGAGCATCCGTCTGCACCACTGCATGCTTTGACAATGTCAAGGACTGCCTCCTGCTGGAGGTACATGGTATCTGCTGAGGTAGATGTCACCAAGGGCGCATCACCGGACGCTGCAACAGCAAAAGGTGCTTCAGTCATGTGTGACTTGAATCACAGTGCATGCGTTGAGTCACCAGCAAAAGATGCAGTCATGCCTGCAACAGCTGCCGTACTGAATGTATTGAGGCTGGGAGCTGAACGGGGCCAACTTTGAGTAGCGATTCTGTGCAAGTAACATTGGTGTGCAGCCTGCTGTTATAGCTGCAGCAGTTCAAGACAGGTGTGCTTTGATGTCCCAGTGTGAGTGGCTGCTGCATAGTCTTTGATTGCTTACCTGGATGCACCACATTCCTTTTGAATGGCAAAAGCGACCTCTGCGGCTTGGCAAGCACAGCAAACGCATCACTGAGCTCACTCACAGCATGGTTCTGTACCCCATTGAGGCCGGCCTCCTCTAATTGCAAAGAAGCTGTGGACAAATTGACATTGATGGTTCCCTGACGGACGCCATGCTGAGCTTTATACACCACCAGCAACCCCTGCAGCCACCAAGTTTCAGTGACAGCATGAAGCAGAGATTGTCTTGCATCGCCTTGTGTAGCCTGAGGTATGCTGTGTCCATGTCAGCAGGCAAGCAGTCTTGCTCAACTGATTCAACCTTACAATTGTGCATGTGAGCTGTTACATTGCAAAGGTAACTAGCAACATGGACAAGCCACAGTGCACATCATATCGTCTGGGCATATGACGTACTTGATCAGTAGCAGCCAACAGACTGTCTTCAGGTCGCATGTAGACAGCCAGCTGATTGGCTGTGGCTGGCTCAAGAAACTGTTCATGAGCTGATGCCTCATGATGCAGCTTGACACTTCCTGGGAGCAGCTGTGTCAAGGCCTTGTGACAAATTCTGAAATCATGTGTGGACACTTCAACTGTGTAAACTTTGCAGAATGCGGAAGCGTTGAGGGTGGGTAATTTTGCTTGCGATTCAGCTGTCTGAGTCTGAATTGGCAACTTATGGCTGAAGGTCTTGTTGCCAAGCCTGTGCAAGGTGTCCAACAAGTATGGTCAGGACAAGTCAGGACTGGCGTTTTGCCCTGGGAAGAGGCTACACTTACCGATGCGTGAAACCAAGATGACCTTTGCGGCCGCAGGCTGCTTTAACATCAAGGTACACGACCGCCTCCGCGGTGCCCTGTTGATGCAGGATGTCAACCATGAGCTTCGTGAAATTCTTGGACCGTGGCATATTTAGGCTGTTGCTGGGAAGCGACGTACCGTGTTGACCTTATCAAGCGCTTCTTGTGACGATGCGACGTCCAGACGAACGAACTGAGCAGAATATATATCTTTTCCAAAGCAGGCTTCGGCTGCGCGATGCAGCCACTTGACCCCCCAACTGCATCTGCTGTACACGTCGACCGCCACGTCGGGCCCGACCGTACTCATGACGAGGCAGCGGGTGGAGCAAGCCTAGCTTGAAGGTCGCAATGGCGCAAGCTTCGTTGAACGCTTGCTGCAGGAATCTGAGCACAAGTGGAAGAAGAAGATCAGACGTTGTGAGAGTGTGAGCATGTGAAATTACTCTCTCAAGTGCCTGCTTCCAGGTCTGCTCCTGGACAATGTGCCTATTCGGTTGGCTCAACATGGTCGTGTCCAAAGATCGCTGAAATTCAGACAGGTAAAAAGGTGACATTGAAGAATGCCATCAGCTGCATCATCCTTGGCCATGGATCATTGACAGCAATCCTGAATAAAATGCAATTGAGCTGAATGTCGCGGTTCACAGTGCCCTGCCTGCATATCTTGTATGCAACAACAGGCTTTGTGGCCCATGTGTGTCACAGTCATGGTCTGACAAACATCCATCTTGTGATAAATGCTCGTCTTAGTCTGTAACAAAATAATGTTGCACAGCAAGTTGCTTTCTAGCTCAGAATGCACATCATGTGAGCCGTCAGGAACAGTGATACTTGCAAGTATGCAAGTGCGCATACTGGCAACGACAGTGGCTGCTTGCACAGGCCATGAGGTGTCAAGAGGCACTCACAAATGTAGTGAAACTTGCAACGAGATAGCCGTATTGCAATGTTTCAAGTGGCGCTTGAAGCTGATGCTTGCAGCATGCATTTAAAAGGCAGGAACTGCTCCAGCAATGCTTTTTAGCTGACCCAGCAGCTCTTGCTCGCCTTGTGTGCAACTTTTAGGCAGCAGAACTTTCACAGTCAGGTAGTGAGCGCCAAACGCAAGGGACTTTGCACCCCAGACTTGCACACCCTGATTTAGCAATGTCACTGTTGTACCAGGCTGAGTACCAGGCTGTATCTGTACTGTAGTTACGCCCCTCAGAGTCTGAACATCCATTTGCGTGCCAAGAATTGCATCAGTGTATGGGAGAGACACTGTTGAGTAAACATCAAACCCTATGCGTCTGAGAGACTCTTCTGGGTAAACCTGCAAGGTACGCATGAAGGATACTTCTGAATAGCAGCACTTGACAAATACAGTTGCAGGTGCACCAACAGCATTCTGCCAGCAATACAATAACTGCAGGTAGAAAATTGCTTACCATAAAATGCAGCATGATGTCCCCACATCCTCCTCCAGCAATGCCAAGGTCCCCTTTGCCTCTAAGACGAAGCATGCTGCCGCGCTCAACACCTGTGCATGCATACTTCAGCTCATGTGCTGCTCACCCTGGCTACTCTGCAGCAATGTTGAAGGAGCAAAGCTGCTGGGGTTTTGATGCTAAGATTGCCCTTCAGCAACGTCACGATTGCAAACCTGCAGGTATTTTGATGCGTAGGTTGCGAGTGCGAGCTGCCCTTCCCTGTCCTCCACAGGTCTTGCACCAATGACGCAGGCTTTCGCCTTTGCCGCCACATGCTGGACATACACCAAAGCTGCTGGTGCGCCCTGGCACAACACAGGCACTATGAGAATGAGTTGCTATTGAGATACAGGCAACACAGAACATGCTATAAGAATGGGTCCGGTGGCACAGTGCGCAATGCTTTGCAGTCAGCAAGGCTGTACCTGCAGCACCAGTCTCGCATCTCAATACTCCACCACTGCCACGGCAGGTCTTACAGTCAACTGCGTGCAGCCTTTTAGACACGCCAGACCCACTGCACTCAGTGCACTTCAAGCGTACTGATGCCTGGAAAATTCGTTGAGTGCCAAGTGCTGCTTCCAAGAATGTCAGGCCTAGCAAGACATCTACATCTGCGCCTCTCTGTGTAGGTGATCGTGGACTAGCCGGCTCTGCACCGCACACCTATCTGTCACCATATGCTTCGTTTGTGCAGCAAGCCGAGCAGCGGCGTTCGGTCGAGACTGACCCTGTGATTTCCGATACTGATGGTAGCGCGAGCCGAGCCCTCTTACTCCGTGCTTGTCGTAATGTGCTCGCGTCGAAGGGTCTTTCAGGACATCGTACGCGTCTCTGATAGTCTACATGGCAGCCTACTAGTCGGCAACTAACAGCGCGAGCGTTAGTTACGCAGACATGCTGTGCCTCACCTTGTATGTTTCTGTAGCTTCTGCCGATGTGGCGCGATCTGGGTGCCACTGCTTTGCCAATCTCCGGTAGGCCAACTTGATTTCAACAAGTGTGGCGTTGTTAGTTATGCCGAGAACAGTATAAAAGCTGGACTGATTGGAGGCAGCACAGACGACAAATATGCGCCTCGCAGACGATTGTGCGCGACTGCGCGGCCTTTGCTGGCGAAGCCTATTGCTCCTAGTCCGTGAAAAGCTCGGAAGTGCAAGAACAGGTAACTTTAGGCGTAGTACCCGCAGCCTCCCCGCCAGCATACTACACTTATCGCAGGCGCGATCATGCTCTCGCTTTAAGGCAACTGGAGCATCAACAATGCAGCGTTGCAAAGTTGCAGGCGCTGCTGTTGGATCTGCAGCGAGACAGAGAGAGTATTTTACATGCTGGACATTCCATCTCTGGATTACACCACATCTGACGCTAGACGAGTACGGTTTTTAGAATACCCACAGACAAGCGGCCGTTGAACCAACGTCGCTCGCCATCCTCTCGCCGACTGTTCGCCGGGCTCTTCTCTCTTTTCTTCTCTCTTGTTAGCGCTGGCGTAGCGAGAGTGTGTGTAGTGAACATCGCGATACCTCCGTCGCCTATCGCCATGTCCTGTGTCGCTTACTCACCGATCACAGCTTGTAGCAATGTGCGCGATCCCATACCTCCGGCAGGCGCCAGCAGCGCCGACGTAGCAAGGCTGCGAGAGCTGTGCGACCTGGCTTGCAAGAGGTACTTCATGCAAACGGGCAAAGATTCGCTGGAGCTGCTCGCTAAGCAGGCAGGCATGGCGAACTCGGCGTACTACACTGAGCGCGTCGACGGCAAACAAACCAAGAAGAAGCTGAAGAACAAAGAGTTCTTGATAGCGCACATTCTGGTAGCAGGAGGGCGCGACTCCGCAGTGCCTGCCGGCTGGTACAAGGCTGCACCTGAAGGCGTGAAGGAGCTGCCTTCTCTCAAGCCTAAGCCAGCTGCAGCGCCACCTGCAGTCTATGACACGCCTTCAGTGCCGCCACCGTGAGTTCTCCTTTGTCTCTGTTGCGATGACAGCCGCCTTGCTTCTTTACAATTGCTTTGGTTGCATTGCAGGGACCTAGAAGCTGTGCAGGCTGCAAAGGCTTACTTTGCCAAACCTCTGTCATACAGAAACATGCAGGAACCAGGGGGATATGCTGTGTACAAACAGGTGCTGGAAGACGCTGCTTTGGTTGGGGAACGTTTTGCTTCAAGCGCAGATGCCTTGACAGCTTTGATGGAGCTGAAGCAGAACATTCGTGGGATGAGGTAAGTTGTCTGTGTCAAAAAGTAGCTGCTGGTTGCCTGTGTGCTCATACCATCTTGCTTGCTGCAGCAAAGAAGACAAGAAGCTGTTTGCCGTGCTGTTGAAGCCATGTCTGGATATCAGCATGTGGAAAGGCTATGATCCAGCTGACCACAGCAAGAATGCTGCATACTATGACATATGGTACAAGCGCCTGGTTGCAGCTGGGGCTACAGTGGCTGACACCCTCAACAAGTATCAGGTGAACAGTGTATCGGTTTTGGCGCGCTTGGTAGCTGGCATTGTCTACTCACCTGCATGAAAACTGTCTCAAACCCTGCTGCGCCTGCAGGAGTATTGTAGGCAAACATACCATCAGGATGCTGTGCCAGTGAAAAGCTGCAGGGAGTTGCAAGCCTTCTATGACTGGTTTGTGACTAGAGTTCAGAAGAATGACACAGGCGCTCAGGTCATTGGCAGAAGCTGGAAGCATATTGCCAGCATGGTGTACTTTCATGGCTATGTCACGCCTGAAGAGTGGCGCGAAGGCGGCTTTCCAGATCCAAACAGTCACTACACCTTCAAGCAGGACACCATGCGCACTGCAAAAGCTAACAGTAAGGGCTCTGGTGATGCTGAATGTGTCACGTTGCAAACACCTTGCATAGCTTGACTTGCTGTGAAGATGTTTGCGTGAAGGGTTGATGTGTCTTTGCAGCTAGCCAAGGGATGCAGGGTCAAATCCCATTTTGTGACATGGTTTAGCTTTTTGTTGTTGTTGTCAAAGCTGTCTGGTCTTGTAGGCAAGCACGTGGCAGCAAGCAGTGAGGAGGGTTATGACTGCGGTGACAGAGGCTGGCTCTCTCAGGAAGAGATCAAGCAGATCTCTGACTTGCTTTGGGACAAGCAGCCAGATGATGCCATCTTGTTCCATGAGTTCGCCAGCATAGCCACTCAGACCATGATCAGGCCTGAGGAGCTGTTGCAGCTTCGCCGCAGAAACACCTGGCTGTCAGAATCCAGCGACTATGCAGCAAAGTCTGGGCCCATCAAGCTGATAGAGATCCTCAGCAAGGGAGAGAACAAAAACAGCAAAACCTCTCGCCTCTTGTCATGGGTGGTGCGCAATCGCGAGCTTGATCACCTGTGCCCCTGGTTCTGGATGGCAGCAAGGCTCATGCATGATTATCAGCGCATGCTGCCAGGCAAGGAGGGCAGTCATTATGGGACCATGGTCCAGGTCTTTCAGGACAGGACTCAAGGTACTTATGTCAAGCTTGACAGTGCTTGTCTCTGTTCTGTTCTTCTGCAACCTTGCAACAAATGCTTGTCTCTGTTCTGTTCTTCTGCAACCTGCAATAAGTGTTTACAGGGTTGTGCTATGCAGTTGCCATGCTCATGAGAGCCCCCAGCAACCCTCTGACAACAGTAGTGAAAAGCAAGCAGAGTGTGTGCTGCATGCTGCCACTGCTTTCTGAAAGGAAGTTTGTCAGGGTAGGCAGCGGTCCCATCAACAGCGCCTTCCACACCAGCAGCCATGATCTCTTCAACAAGAGGATCCTGCACCCTGCTTTTGCCAAGCTCAAAATCGTTGAGCGGATGAAGGGCTGTGCAACACGGGTGCTACGCGCTTCCACTATGTGTCGTCTTTGGCACAATGAAGGTGAGCCTGTGCAGCTGCAGCATGCTGCACACTATCGCTGCCGCAAGATTGACTGCATTCAATATAACACTTGTCTTGTGAATGCAGTGCCAAAGACCCAGACCAAAGAGCTGTCAAAACACGACAATGATGACGCAGTGGACACCTTCTACAACCTGAAGTGTCCTGGCAACAGCCTCAAAACAATCCTGCGGGCAGCTGGCTACCACATGCATGACAGTGACAGCTGGAAGGATGTCTTTGTGCAAGGCAGGAGCTTGTACACATTGGAGCGCATTCAGCAGGAGAGGCCAGAAGTGTGGAAACTCATCTCTGTAGAGCTGGTCCCAGGCCTGCAGGCATGGGTAGCAGCTGTCAAGAGCAGCGAGTGTAGGGCCCTGTCAGCATTTGATCAGAGACGAACAGATGTCTTGGCGCTGCCAGAATCCCGTGCGACTTCCTGGTTTCGGAGATCCGGCGGCCACCGCGTTACGTAACACCAAATGCGCGAAAGGGGTGCGAATTGGGAATCTGAATGCTTGCCCCGCAGTGCCCCGCAGACTGCCAGCAGAGGGCGTTACGTCCGCCCGCGGCCCGGTCTACCTAGAAACTCATAAACCCGCAAACAGGTCGTAGGTCTTCCGTATGGATATGGATAAGCGAGACATCTGTTCGCGTCAATTCTATTACTGGTCCGCGTATCGCCATGTCTGACCTATATCGACATATGACGATAGATCAGATGCGAACCGAGCTGGTGCGCAAGGATGACCTGCTCTTGGAACGGGACAAAACGATTTTAGATCTTAAACAAACACTGCAGAACGAAAGGGCAGCGACACATCTGCAGCCGTCGATTGCCTGCACAAAGCCCAGGTGTGTGTCCCTGGTTGTGCAAATGCAAGGCATTTTACCCCAGAAGGTATAAGCTAACAAGGCAAGCCCTTATTGGCTGCAGGAAGTTGTACTTGGATACCTATGCCATCAACAGGGTAGACACCTTGATCAAGATGTACCTGGATGGGCTTTTAGGCTTCCCTCCCTTCATCAAATACTTTGCTATACCCGGCGAGTCGTTGCTAACAGCAGAGTTTAACCAGGACTTCCTGTCAAACCCAGGTTTTGAACCTTACTCTGACAGGAAAAAATGGCAGAAGCGCCAGGATGTGGCTTATGAAGTCTGCAGGCAGGCCTACGTCTTGCAACAGGCTGTGAATGCACAAGCACAGTGTGCTAATGCACAAGTACCCATTTTTACAATAAGGGAGGCTGCTGACAAGGTGGCTAGCTTGTTACAAGCTGCCATAGACAGAAACAAAGTGATGAATGATTCGCCCTTTTCAGTTGTGGCATTGAGCACTATGTTCAAAGAACTACGAGAAGGCAAGAATATGATTGAGGTTAGGAGGACAACAGCTGACCAAACTCAGCGTCCAGCACAGGAGTTGCAAAAGTGGTTATCCATTGCCAGTAGCGAGGATGTCAGTGCAATTGTGGCAAAGTTGATTGGGTAAAGTTTGAGTTGTTCTGATTGGACTTTTCTGATGGCAGTGTATGCTATCCATGACATTCATCTCTGAAGGCAAAAACAGAATGTCACAAGGATGTACAATGTGTTGCTTGGCAGCCTGATTCAACAAAAATGTGCTTGTAAAAACCTCTCTGGATACCAACATGCGTTGATGTTGCGTTTGAGGTCCAAACTTTTTGTTTGGACATACATATACAGCCACGATGCCTGCAAGTGACGTGTGCAAACACCTAGGGGGTGCACAACATGCCCTGCCATGCAACATCAGAGTCACCCCAGACGGCAAGCAGGTGTCTATCATTGACCTCATCACTGTCATTTGCTTCACAGATGAAGCTGGTAGACTTACAAAACATGCATCTGACAAAAGCAGCGTGTACTATAACAGGCTCAAAAGGGAGCATGTTGATGTCCAAACTCTATGTATGGACTTCAAGTTTCCTGGCAGGGGGCAACGAGATACGCCTGTGGCGGGTCGTAAAGGAGTTCTGCAATTCATTCAGCTTTTGAGGGGCAAAAAGGCTGCCAAGTTCAGAGAGAGCATGGCGGTACTGGCGCTTTACAGATGCTTATGCGTCAAGAACGTCTTGCTCAGAAAAAGATTCAAGCCCTGCCTGCTTCAACAATGCATGCAGCGTCCCAGTCTTGAAGTCGGAACCATGCTGCCCAGGCACCCTTAAATATCTCCCATCCTTGTGCACCAACTTGCAGTTGTGACTACATGCTTCTGGCACCTCGAGATCGATGTACACAAAGGAGAGTTTCTCGTCTGTCTTGATACTGCTCAGCAACAAGTCAATCTGCCTACTGGTGCGAAGTGGAGGGGCGGGCAAGGTGTCAAGCTCAGCAATCTCGTCATTAGCAGCCTCTTTTGCCAACACCTCAACTTGGCGCTGCGAGTCTCCAGCTATGTAAACGCCAGGCAAGTCAGGCAAAGTTCTACGGCCGCTGCACTACCTTACCCAAAACGTGGATTTGTTACGGTGTTACGGTTCTGGTCACCGTCACACCGTACATCCAGACACCCTCCAGACAGGGGCTTTTACATGTTTCGGTGTTTATTATTTCTAAACTCGGGCTGGGGGCTCTCGCTCTTCGGGGTTGCCGCTCTCTGGGGCCGCTCGTTGTACGGCACCTTCACGTTTGCACAGTGATGTAATTGCTCTCGAATCGCTAAACAGGGCTGCCGGACGCCTGCAGCTCCTCTGGCCATTTGCCTGGCCTCGGCTGGCTCAGAAGGAAGTGATTCGCTTTGCGAATGATCGTTGCTTAACGGTACCATCTTTTCGAGCTCGAGCTCAAAGGTCCGGAGGTCTCGAGCGCTTGTCCTGCCAGCTTTGACTTTTCGTCAGAGCAGTTGAAGCAGTCAGCGCTGAAGTCAGCGTTTCGTGCTGCCGCTGACCACCCGTGTGGTAGCAGTGTGCAAAGCTCTGCGCGGAAAGCTTTGTTGCTCTTCTTGGGTGGCACTGAGACTGCAAGTACCCGTGTTGGCATCCTGACACATGCCATTTTCTGTCAAATAGTCTGGCGTCAAGTGAGGACAGCCTGCGGCACGACCTGTCCCTGTCGCTCTGCTGTTCTGTTCAAAACCAGCTTGCCTGTAGTCAGTTCATTGAGCAATATGCTGCTCATTGCTCAAAGTCTTTGCAGATTGCAGAACAGAGTTTACAATCGATGAGTTGTTGTACACGTTGTTGCATACGTTGCACGTATGCACATGGCCCTTTTGCAACTTGTTTCTTCCCTACGCAGGAGTTGAGCGCAACATGGCTGAATGGCTGACACTGCTGGACCGGCTTGATATCCCAGACGGAGCTGTGAGTGGGCTCAGCGCTTCAGATAAGCCAGTCCTGAAGGGCAAGCTGCTGCAGCTACCAGCAGCAGACAGGCCACTTTTCTTTGATGGTCCTCCTTTGGAGGTCTTGGAAACATTGCGCACACTTCTACCTCATGCGCCTACAGGTTAGGGTCAAGCTTTGCTTCATCATGCAAGTCTGGCAATTGACGGTTTTCTTCAAAATTTTGCTGTAAACCTTGCAACACCAGCATTCAGCGTGCTGTCTGCACAGCAGTGTTACACAGCAGTCGTGTCTGATTACATGCATAGCAGTGTAGTCTTGTTTCACTGCAGAGAGATTACTTGACTCAATTTCTGACAATGTTCGGGCGCGCGTGCACCTCAGCTTTAGCATGGCACACAATTTGCTGTTTGCCTCTTCAAGCATCGCTCAGCTAGGCCTTCGAGCTTGTGTACCAGATTGCTGTTTCCAACTTAAACTACTGTCAGCATGCATATGCTTCACGCCTGAATGCATGCAAGTCAGTATTGCAAAGCCATGTGTGTTGCTTATGCCCTAGTGGCATGGTCACCAAGCATGTTGTATGTGCAGTGTCACAGGAGCAAGCGCACTCCCCCCACCACTTGGCAGATCACAGTCTAGCCGTCATGCATGCTTTGTTTGCACCTTTTTATGAAGCCACATTTCCACGGCAAATGGGTGTTCCGCAGCTGATACAAACATAGCTCTGGATTCCACAGCTGGCCAGTGTTTCCCAGCAGATGCAAAGCTGTGGCTGCTGACCATTATTTTGCCGTGCAGTGGACCCGACGATCGAGTATAGACTGTCACAACTGGAGCAGCAGGCTGTGAAGAGGCACAAGACAGGCTTCACAGAGACTCCACCTATGCTGGCTGATGGTGAGATGTTGCACCAAGCAAAGTCAGACCCTGCAAAGTCAGACCCTGCAAATTCAGACCCTGCAAAGTCAGACCCTGCAAAGTCGAACCCTGCATGCATTCTGCTGCCAGATTTCAGCATACATCACGGAATTGCATTGCCTGCATGTCATCAGAGAGCTAATGACTGATGTCCATAGCACAATAGGCCAAGTGTGTTGCAGAAGGGGTGATGTGGGAACAAGAGGTGGTGCTGGGCAAGACAGCCTGTCAGACCTGTCATGTTGACGAACTGCTGCAGCCTAAACAGCCCTTTTTAGCTGCACTTCGCTACCTCTTTCTGCTTCATCAAGGCCAGTGCCAGGATGCAAAGCCTATTGTTGTAATGGAAAAAGTCGCGAAATAAAGGTCAAGCAGATCTGGAGACAGTATATTACCCTCACATGCTGCAGATTTTTCAGGTGCTTGTCATCTTTCCTATGTGTTTTGTCCGCACAGCTCACCTGACACAATAGAAGCATTGTGCATCCTCACTTGCATGGTCAACTGTGAAGCTTTGTCTGATTGGGTACATGTCTGTTGGTTCATGCTAATGGCAAAGCAGCAATGGATGCCTGTGCCCTCTGCCTGTTTGAATGTGACAAGACTCTGCTTTATGGAAAGAGCAATGTGGCAAGCGGTGTTTGCCTGAGGTGTTGTGTCTGCATATTCAGGCGGCGGCCATAGGTCAGATTGAAGTTGCATTCCTATTGGAAGATCATACTTCTGCGGACACAGCTCGACCAGATCTGCGGTGCTTCATCAATGGCGTCGAAGTCACCCTGGAGAGGCAAAGGCTCAAAATGTATCATCCAACCCTCTTATTGACCCTGTTGGCATCCACAGCAACAAGGGTGCCTTTGGCAAGGTAAGCCGCCTCAGGTTACAATACGCGGTATCTGCTAAATTGCTGTACACATGTGCATGACCTGGAAGATGCTTCAGGCTGTTAGGTCTGAGATTGTGATATTGTAACCGCTGCATACTCCACCTACAAGTGTCAGCGTTGTTGCTGACAGACAGTCAAGGAATCATATTGACTGTGCTTTGCAGTTGCACAAGGTCATCAGGAGCAACTTCTTGACACCTGGGCGGGATCAAGTCTTTTTCTGCCCATTCATTGTCCGTATTGAGTGCGGCTGGATCGCCAAGTTTGACTATCAATGGGTTGCTGGTCTTGGGACACATCGTCTGATGTCATGCTCAGTCTGCCCGCCAATTCCAGGCAAAGATGTGCAGCCTGAGAGCGTCCTATGCAAGGAGCTTGATGACATGCTGAAATACATTTCAGCTTCAGAAGCTGCCAGCTTGACTGACTTGCTTTTAATGGCAGGCAGCGCGTCGC